>CM038146.1:268875328-269418765 GCA_021437245.1 Aegilops speltoides
GATACGGCGGGGGTGGCGTCTGAGATATTCGCGCTGCACTGGCTGAATCTGTATGTACTTGCGCGGGGTTTTCCTTCCTACAGGCAAGCAAATGAAGATCGCTTTCATGGCCATGGGGCTTGTGGCCGCTGTGAAGGCCGCGAAGAAATGGAGTTGTCACGGCAAGTGCATGAGCCAAAGATCTGACGTTGGGCTTGAGCACCAGCGGAAGTAGTTAGCGAGGATCTTCTCGTCGCGCCCCCGGCTTTGCACCTTGATGGTGTGAAGCGAGGAACTCGGCAGATGTATCACTGCCATCGTACTTCTCGAATGCGTGCGGCAGAAGTTCTTAGTCTTTGGGCCACTTTGAACTTGCCGCAGCTCACAGTGAGCGCGGGGCGAACCTACAGCGTCTGACAAGTCGCTGGTTTCCCTGGCGCATGCATATCAGCAGTGGGCCCATGGCGGCTGGTCGGTGACGTCGCGCTTCTCTCCGGCCTTTCGATCACGAGTCTGGCGTCTTCGTTATGTCGTCCTTCTTGGAGAACTTGGCGTTGATCGCGGCGAGCTTCGCGGGTCCGGCAATCTGATGGAGTCGGTGTCGAGGTTGGCCCGCGAGTGGCCGAGTTAGCCTTGAAGGTGGGGAAGTGCAGTAGTGCTTTTAATGATCTTGTCGGCGTCGGCTTGCGCACTGGTGTCTTCGCTAAGAGAGCTTCGATGTCTTTCGGTTGCGGGGCTTGTTGGCATTAAGCGAAGCGAGGAGGCTGAATGGTCATCCTCCGATCATCGATCTTATGCGGCGTTGGAGGGGTAATCTAAAACAATTTGGGCTCGGGCAGCGCTTCCTCTGAGATCTTCGGCGGCAATGGCGGCGGCGAGGCGGGATATGCTTTCGGACTCCCAAGCTGGGTTGGAAGGAGCAGATACCCGTCGAACGACCGCACCTCACTCGTGCCGGCATCTTTGGCGTGCCGCTGGTCTTGAGCGCCCGAGATCCACCAGCAGCGCCTCCGCAGCGAGTATGGTCTTTGGGGAGCACCATGGCGCTGTCGACCCTGCACCTCCACAGGAAGGAACGGTGTATGTCTGCAGACCTTGAAGCTTGCGGGCCTTGTCTTTGGACTGGTGGCAGCGTGTGTCCACCATGCGGCGCCCGCTCCGCCGGCGGCGTCTACCCGCACCCGCCCGTTTGCTCCGGCGGTGGTGGAATCGGCGTGAGCGGGCGGCCACCTCCGAAGGCTTCTTCGCCCGGTGGCATGTTGATGAAGATGTTGATGTAGCTCATGCGCGGAGACGGATCAGGTTCGCACAACCTCAATGCCCCTACTGGCGCGCAAAGATGTCGTGGAAGCAGAGCACCTATGGGGCAGGGCCCCTTCTCGGTCCGGCCGAGGCGGAGCGCCTGAAAAAGGTCCGGTCGAGGTCGGCCTTGAGGATTTACCAACCGGGCTCTCGGGAGATAAAACTCCCTCTGCTGCTTTGTGTTTTGTATTTGTTCTTGCTCCAAAGCGTGGGTCAGCTGTGGTCTCGAATGAGTGAACCCCTTCTATGCGCGCCGCGGGCCTCCTTTTTATAGTCTAAAGGGTCACCGGCAGTGCTGTATGAAGAGGAGTAGAAAGAAGGCAGCAGGTTGGTACAACTGCTATCTCGGTGCCCCTACCTAACTTTGTGGCGGGGGACAAGAGCATTTAATGCCCGTCAAATCGCTCCAACAGTTCATGAGGCGACCGTTAGGCGCCACCGATGCGCCGCGATGGCCTCGTCATCATCTTCACTTGCCACCGCACCGCTTAGCTGCGACAGCCCGCCACATGCCGGAAGCGATCCTGCGGCGTACGTCGTCGGATCTTATTTGGAGGCGTGGTAATGATGGCTTTGCGGCTGACAGCGCCTTCCAGCGGTCTCTGTCTTCGCACCGCCAAGCTTGCCGCTTCGTCGGGTCTTGCTTGGGGCCTTGCTGTGCGTCGCGGCAAGTTTTTGAAGTGCCTTGGTTGGCCTTCCGGCAAGCTCCTCTTGCGGTCTTATCCTTCCGGCGAGTTTCTCTTGCGGGAGCTTTATCTTCTCTCTGTTAACACTTTGTTCTTGAATGGCAGTAATATGAATAGTGGAGGGTCTTGGCGGGCCTTGCGGCAAACTGCTTGCCCGGAGAGGCTTGCTGCTGCTTTCGTGCACAAGATTCGAGTACTAAGGTACCCCTACTTTAATCTACCCGGCAATGGCTTCACTCCCCTTTCCGTTCCTTGGCGGCTGCTTGCGCCAAAGAGGACCTTGTGAGCATCGCGTCTCGCGAGAGCTCTCACTTGGGACCTCGGGATGCTCACCTCCTAGCCTTGACCACGGCATCGCGACCTGGCATACTAGCAACGGCTGAAGCCTGCCTGGGGACTGGGTCCCGTCAGTGTAGAGCGTCACGCTGTCTAAGGGAAAGAAAAGGGGGGGAGTCGTGCCGAACTGGGATACACGACTTCATCATAGAATCAAGAAAACAACGCTGGTATTAAACACACTTCGGTCCTTACAAACCCCACGGGGGCTGGTTTTCATTCTGCGTAGGGAAAGCAAATGAAGGAAGGCTACTACAGGGCCATCGAGCATCACCAGCGATGTCGGGCGGTAGCCGCTGTTGCGCATCGACCATGGAGGGAGCTTGGCGGCACGTAGCTGTCGTCGCTAGACTCCAGAGACTCGCTGGATTCCCAGGAGTCATCACTGCTGCACCCACGGCACCCACGGCTACCACGGCACCCATGAAGAGGTGCCGAAGGGAATGGAAGCAGGTCCAGCACCCACGGCTATGCCCTGCGGGCTGCTTCCTCTGGTCAGCATTCCAATCGTTGGCCCGCCTCGTCGAAGACCTTGAAGAACAAGGTGGATGCGCCATCGTACTCAAAGTGAATCGCGAGAGCTCCCTCAGCGCGGAAGGCTTGGGCGACTTCACCCCATCCATGGTCGGCGGCAGCGTCTCAGGGGCACCACCTCGACCTCGGCTCCGGTGGCGAGCTCTGACACCGGCGTCTGCTGCGGCTCTGACTCAGCGGCCTTGCCGGAGAGCAGCTCGTTGGTGAACAACCTCGAGAGCTGGATCCATGAGTCGGGCGGCATCGCCACCCACAACAAGAACTCTCGCGAGGTACCCTCGGCATGAGTCCGTGGCATGGTCGGCAAGGTAATGGCGACTCGTCCTCCATCGCTGGGGCCGCTCAATGGCGCACATCTTCATCCCGGGCACGGGCATACAGGGGAAGGGCTGGTCACCTCTCGCCCCGCGCTCGCGTCGTGAGGGAGGCGGAGTCGCTCCTTCGGTGGGAGAGGATCAGGCCCCTCCGCCGAGAACCTCCTGATCGGCGCCATGGAAGCGAGACGGAGAAGGAGAAGAAATGGGCGGCAAGAAGACGAAGGAGAGACGTGCAAGGGGACTCTGCCCCTCCCCCACATTTATAGCCAAGGAAGGCCAACCGCCGGCCTCCACGACCTCGCGCCATGATGATCTTCTGCATGCCACATCATTCCGTCAAGTCGAACAGTTGCAGAGGCAGCGTGGGGAAGTGGAGACGCCCACGTCCCATCAATTGCCGCGCGTCATCAAGGCGCGGCGGTTAGGGCCCTTGGCGCTCGCGCTTGCCCTTTGGCCGCAGCACGGAAGCGAGTCGAGCTTGCCTTGGGCGGGGCTCTTGTCGGTGTTGGATATGGGAGTATCGAGACTTGTCGGCTGCGGCCGCAGGGGTGGCTCCACCGATGGCACGAATGCGGCCCGACTTGATATCATCAACTCCAAGACCCTCACGAGGGGCCAAGCCTCGTGGTAGGACTGACACCAAGACCCCAGAGAGATGCGTCCTCCTCGGTACGGCTCGCAAGACAGGCGGATAGTTTTATGCAAGGTGCACCTCCCAAGGCTCGGTGGCCGTGACCCATGAAGACCCTAGGCAGGCCCGGCGCCGGTGGGTGCAGAGCACGATTTCCTCTTCGGTGGAAGGGAGGCAAGCCACGAACCACGAGATTCGAGGAATCAACCAAAGGTTTCCCATACTGGTGCAACAAGACCAAGACCACCGGAGGGCGGCGGGGCCGGAGGTCATCCACCGAGCCCCACAGCGTCCACGACCGGTGCTTGGGATGTCGAGTTCCAACAAAACACTTAAGGTTGAACACTAGGAGGTGCGCCGCGAGAATTTCCCCCCCCGAAACACGCCCTCGGGCTAGCCCGCGATCTCTAAGCTAGCTGGATGAACAACACAAAGAGACACAAGATTTATATGAAGTTGAGCCACCGTTGTGGTGTAATACCCTACTCACTGTGTGTGTGGTGTGGTGGATTGTCTCTTCAGGCTGATGATGAGCAGTTATGGCGAAGAACAACCTCACGAGGAAGAATCTGTTCTTGTGCTTGGTGGTTTTCTTAGGGAGGAGTTGGTCCGTCTCCAAATGAGATGCCCCTCCTCACGTAGTAGCTTAGCCCTATTTATAGAGGCCGGGTCCTCTCCCGATTATTGAGAGGAAGGGATCAACAACGGCCATTTGAAAGGGGAATGCTAGTACAAGCTATCTGACTAAAGGTGGTCTTCGCCTTTACTTGGCGGCTGGTGGTGCCGCTTGCCTTGGGCTCCTGATGACCTCCGTCCTGCCATCCTCTGGTCTTGGTCTTGTTGCACCAATATGGAAACTCTATGCGATGTCTGTGGTACTCACGTTGCTGCGCTTGCCCCTTAGCACCAAAGGGAAGCGAAGAACCTTTGCAGTGGCGCCCACTGGCCTTGGTCATCAATGTTTGTGTCATGGGCACCTCATGAGGTACCCCTTGCCTTGATATCTCCGCCCCCTGGCGAGCTTGCATGGTGAGGCCACTCCTGAGGAGGCCTTTGCGTCATCTGCTTTGTGAAGCTCGGCCCGTCGCGAGGGTCTTGAATGTTGGCTAATGAAAATGGGCATCGGGCCACTGGTGGAGCCACGCCGCAGGTGATACATCTCCAACGTATCTATAATTTTTGATTGTTCCATTCTATTATATTACCCTTTTTGGATGTTTATGGGCTTTACTTTACACATTTATATCATTTTAGGACTAACCTACAAACCGGAGCCCAACCCATATTCTTTGTTTTTTGCTATTTGATATTTGAAAGAAAAGAATATCAAAGCGGAGTCCAAGCGGAATGAAACCTTCAGGAGTGTGATTTTTGGAACAAACATGATGCAGAGGACTTGGAGTGCAAGCCTAGAAGCAGCCGAGGCAGCCACAAGGGTGGAGGGCGCGCCCACCCCTACAGGGTGCTCCCCCCTATCTCATGGGCCCCTCGGGCAGCCACGGACCTACTTCTTCCTCCTATATATACCCACGTACCCCGAAAACATCAAGGGAGCCAACGAAAACCTAATTCCACTGCTGTAACCTTCTCTATCCGCGAGATCCCATCTTGGAGCCTTCGTCGGCGCTCCGTCGGAGGGGGAATCGACCATGGAGGGCTTCTACATCAACACCATAGCCCCTTCGATGAGTTGTGAGTAGTTTACCATAGACCTTCGGGTCCATAGTTATTAGCTAGATGGCTTCTTCTCTCTTTTTGGATCTCAATACCATGTTCTCCTCAATCTTCTTGGAGATCTATACGATGTAACTCTTTTTGTGGTGTGTTTGTCAAGATCCAATGAATTGTGGGTTTATGATCAAGTTTATCTATGAGAAATATTTGAATCTCCTCTGAATTCTTTTATGTATGATTGAGTTATCTTTGCAAGTCTCTTCAAATTATCAGTTTGGTTTGTCCTACTAGATTGATCTTTCTTGCAATGGGAGAAGTGCTTAGCTTTGGATTCAATCTTGCAGTGACCTTACCCAGTGACAATAAGGGTAGCAAGGCACGTATTGTATTGTTGCCATCAAGGATAAAAAGATGGGGTTTATATCATATTGCATGAGTTTATCCCTCTACATCATGTCATCTTTCTTAATGCGTTACTCTGTTCTTATGAACTTAATACTCTAGATGCATCTTTGGATAGCGATCAATTATTGTGGAGTAATAGTAGTAGATGCGCCTTGAGGAGCGGTCTACTTGTCACGCGGACGTGATGCCTATATACATGATCATGGCTAGATAATCTCATAATTATTAAGCTTTTACATCAATTGCTCGACAGTAATTTGTTCACCCACCGTAATACTTATGCTATCTTGAGAGAATCCACTAGCGAAACCTATGGCCCCGGGGTCTATCTTTTATCATATAAGCTTTCAATCTACTTTTATTTGATTCTTTACTTTTCCAATCTATATTATAAAATACCAAAAATATATTTATCTTATCATACTATCTCTATAAGATCTCACTTTCCCAAGTGGCCGTGAAGGGATTGACAACCCCTTTATTGCGTTGGTTGCGAGTTCTTTGTTTGTTTGTGTAGGTCGCGTGGGACTTTTGAGGCCTCCTCTTGGATTGATACCTTGGTTCTCAAAAACTGAGGGAAATACTTATGCTACTATTGCTGCATCACCCTTTCCTCTTCAAGGAAAACCAACGCAAGCTCAAGACATAGCAACAAGGATTTTTGGCGCCGTTGCCGGGGAGGTCTTCGCTCAAGTCAAGACATACCAAGTACCCATCAGAAACTCATCTCCCTCGCATTTACATTATTTGCCATTTGCCTCTCGTTTTCCTTACCCCCACTTCACCCTTGCCGTTTTATTTGCCCTCTCTTTCCCAATCTTATTCTCTCTCTTTTTCGCTTGCCTTTTTGTGTTTGCTTGTATGTTGGATTACTTGTCACCATGGCGCAAGATAATACCAAATTGTGTGATTTCTCCAATACCAATAATAATGATTTCCTTAGTACTCAGATTGCTCCTCTTAATGATGTTCAGTCTTGTGAAATCAATACTGCTTTGCTGAATCTTGTTATCAAAGATCAATTCGCCGGCCTTCCTAGTGAAGATGTCGCTACCCATCTAAACAACTTTGTTGATTTGTGTGATATGCAAAAGAAGAAAGATATGGATAATGATAATGGTAAATTGAAGTTATCTCCGTTTTCACTTAGAGATCGTGCTAAAGTTTTGTTTTCGTCTTTGCCTAAAAATAGTATTGATTCTTGGAACTAGTGCAAAGATGCTTTTATCTCTAAGTATTTTCCTCCCGCTAAGATCATCACTCTTAGGAACGATGTTATGAATTTTAAAGAACTTGATCATGAGCATGTTGCCAATCTTCGGAAAGAATGAAATTGATGATTCACAATTGCCCTACTGTCGGTGTAAAAAAGTAGGGCTCTCCTTTTGACCCCTTTACTTGTGCACGGGTAGTCAGAGCCACCCGCCACGGCCACGCATAATAGGGCAGGAAAGGGAAGCCGGAGAGAAGCCGAAGGCACAAGACAAACAAAGCAACAACAAGCACCAAGGCCACAAAGATCGGATGGACGAAGCAGGTTTCCCCGGTAAGGACCCTTGCCGGGGCAGCCTCAGCGGCCCCCGGCAAGACCCTTGCCCGGGCAGCTCGCCCACACCAGCTGAGTGAGCCACCTTTGAGCCCACCAACGCTAGACAAATGCATTGGGACAGGGCTCGGGAGGCACCTCCGTGGTGGCATGCAGATCTTTGTGACCACAAAGAATAGTCAAGATCAAATAAGCATAGGAAGGCAAATCCTCGGCAGGGTTCTTGCCGAGGAAGCCCACCTTGCCGGGGATGACGGCATGCCGCGGCAAGACCCTTGCCGGGCCACTCGGCAAGGCCCTCGCCAAGCGCAGCAGCAGGGCCACTGCCAAGCCCGCCAGCCAAGTCTCACACCGCCGTTCGCATGCAGCTGCCGACCCAACCGGATGGGCGAGGCACTGCGTGGCAACATCAGCCCTTCCGTGTAGCCTCCACCACCGTGCCACCTTAGCTGCCTGCACTTACTACATGGCACCCGCCTTATCGGGGTGGCGAGGCGGCGTGCCAAAGCAAGGAGGCGGCGGCGGATGGGGCGGGCCTCCCTCCGTCCCGATAAAGTGAAGGGACACCTAAGCCTCGCTCGCATAAATGCACTTTGTCTGTAATACCAGCGATAAGCTCGCTTGCGTTGTAGCGCTTTCCACCTCTGTGTTCCTTTGTGGCAGCCCTTTTGCCTATAAAGGAGGCCCGCATGGTGCCAGGAGAAAAGATTGACTCTTAAGAACCCTAGCAGCACCCAGAGCTAGTTCAAGAGCTCAAGAACACTAAATACATCACCAAAGCAGAGTTGTAGGGTTTCACGCATTTTTGCGGCCCGAACACAGGTAAATCCCTTTGTGCTATCTACTAGTCCGCTCTTCTCCGATCCCGTGCTCATAACCATAGTAGGGACTCGGTGATCCCATAGGTGTCGTTTCCCGCGACATCTTTGGCGAGGCCTGGTAGAAATGCGTAATTGTGAAATCGGGTTCGATGGTAAACTTAGCAGTTCATCACCTCCGGCTCCTGCGAAGGTGGCCAGAAAAAAGCGGCCGTTGGCCTTGGCGAGGAGCGTCGAGCAGCGGCGAGAGAGATAAGTCATGCTGAATTTTAAGTTTTTCTCCTTAGATATAAGGTTATTATCCTCGATGGTTCGGCCTATGTATGGAGAGCCTGTACGCAGAGGGGCCCTCCTGCGATCGGTAACACCCTTGTTCTATTTCGAGTGCGCTCAACAGTTCAAGCGGCCGTGTCGAGAGCGGCAGGGTAGCCTTTCGCCATCGGCAACGCCCTCGGTTACGACTCAAAGTCAAGCTCGACGGATCGGCCCGGCTTTGCGCCAAAAAGTGATAAGGTGCTCGCCGTGACAACAGCACCACGATAGGCTAATGAGGATCCGTCCTCAAAGTGCCACCCTGAGTTTACGCGCCGGCAAGCTTACCCGGTCGACATGGGGTGGACATACAAAGGAAAATCGAGCGAGGCAAATAACATGCATAGTTTAGGGAACCTTTGCGAGTTATATTACACAAATTGCCGCCCAGGTTCTAACTAAAAGATAACATTGTCTTGGTCATGAACCCACAATGACGGTGAAGAAACAGGCTGCCTAGTCGTGGCTGGCCCTTCAACCTCTTGATTTTGTCGATGCGGCTGAGGATGGGCTGGATATGCTCATTGAGCGCCGCGATGTCAGCATCCTCCGTCAAGTTCTTCAGCACAGCTTCGAAGTCGAGGTCTGGGTGCAAGTGCGAGATCTTGGCGAGAACCCTGGTCATGGTCCCCCGGCAGAGTATCCAGGATTCTTCAGCCAGGGAGGCCGCCTGGTTGGAATGGAGCCGCCTCAGGGCACCGACGACCTTCTCAAAATATATGGTCAGGTTGGCATTGGGGCTCAGGTTCGCCTCTGGGGCGTACCTCATCTCCGGCTTTCCCATAATGGCCAGCTGATCGGCGGCCGAGTTTGCAACGACGGCAAGGCGTTCGAGCCAATGCTTCTCACCAGCCACGTGGCCCTTGAGGTTCGCGGTCTCGTTCATCCGTAGCTGCTTCTCTGTCTCCAGCTCCTTAGTCAGGATCCCCTCCTGGGCTCTGGCCTCCGACAGCCTCTTCTCGAGATCCCCCAGCTTCCTCTTGAAGTCTCTGATGGAGATGTTGGCTTCGGAGAGTTCTCCGACCTTGCTGACAACCTCGCGCCGCGCCTCCATCAGGGCGCCGTTGAGCGTATCCCTTCACAGGCCAGCTTCAAGCTTGCCTCCAGCTCCTTCACCTGGCGTGAACTGAGCACTGCGCATTGTGTGCTGATGCCTCTGCTCAGCTCTTGGAGTCTGCTGCCGGCGAGCTTGCACACCTCTTCGTCCTTGCCTCGGGCGTGGCGGCAAGCTTCTCCTCGCGGCAGCAAGGTCCTCTTCACAGGTTTCAGGTCGGCCTTGTGCTGGATCCGGCAGCCGACGTCGGCCAATTTCTTCTCCATCTCTTGGGCCTTCTCGATGTCGGCCACCGAGGTGAACTCCACCTCATGGTTGTGCCATGCAGCGCGCCTTGAGCTTGTCTGGGCAGCAGAACAAGTCCTGCGCCTCGGCGACCGCCCTCAAAAGTCCGCCTCTGCCCTTCTCCACAACCGCCGCCACTGGACTTGGCCTTGTCTGGGCAGGCAGCGGTGGGCGCGCTGGCTTCGGGCTGGCACCCATGGCACAAGCAGCCACTCCTCCACAGGGCAGCGCCTGCCTTCGGCTCATTGGCGACCTCGAGCCAGGCGGCGGCAAGCGCCTCCTCGTCGAACACCTCTCCCTCAAAGGGAGCCACGGTGTTCGGCAAGAAGATGGACGCCAGAGGGTGCGTCGCTTACCCTCGGTGCCTACGGGCAGTAGCGGAGGAGGAGGGCAGGTCATCAAACGCCACCTCCTCGGCAGTGGCCTCGCCGGCTTCCCCGACAGGCCCCTTCCCGGGCTCTTCGGTGGGCCCCTTGGCGGCATCCTCAGCGGCGCCCCCGGCGCTCTCCTCGGCAGCAATCTTCTCCACCTTTGCCGCGGCATCCACGGTGACGTCGTTGATGGCGGCGTTGACATCCTCGAGGAGAGTGCGGGCGCCAAGAAGGAGGCAGTGGAGCCAAGATCAGCTTTGTAAGGAAAGAGAAAAAAGAAGCATAGCGGAGTGGAAGTGAGTGGCTTACCCGTCTTGGGGCGAAGAAATCCCTTCTGCTTGGAGGTGCAGGCGTCGAGGTGAGGCCACCGGCGCCCGTGTTCTCCCCCTCCTCTTCCGTGCGCATGGCCTCGACGCTTGGTGCCCTTGCCGGGGACGCCCCTCGGGGCGGCGTGGTCGGCAGGGGCGGCACAATGGGAGAAGCCCTCTGCGGCTTCCCTTGGTGTTGCTCCCCTCCTACATCCACGGCAGGATCAGTACCAAAGTGTTGTGCATTACACACGTTGACAAGGGATGGGTGATGGACTCACGCTAGGGGCTGGGCTGGGGGCTGCTGTCCGGGCTGCTCGACACCACCAGTGGTGTACTGGAGGTGCCTGTCGGGGGCTGGCCACTCGCCGAAATCCTGGCCCTCTTTATCCTCTGGGCCAGCGTCTCCACATCCTGCAAGATGAAGAAAAGTGAAACAGCGCCATCGGGGAAGTGTAAGGAATGAGGAGAAAGCGGAGACACGACTCTTACGTCCTCTTCCTCCTCCTCCTCTGTTGCTTTCCTTTTTCTCTCGAGGCTGAAGGCCGAGGTCTCTCTCCGGGCTGAAGGCCGAAGTCAATCTAATCCCGTGTCGATGTTTGCGGCGAAGGGAGAGCAATAGCGTCGGCGCGTTTGGGCAGCGAAAAAGCGAATGTCTTCTTCTTTGATGCCCGCAGCTTCGCCGATTTCTTCATTGCCACCGCCCTTATGCTGGCGCATGCAAAACTTCTGAGCTTACGCGCCTTGTTCGTGGCCAGGTGAAAGCCGGACGGCTTCGCGAAGATGGCCCGCCATAGGACCCGCCCTTCTCCAGCGATTGGAGGATCGATAGTTGCGGTCTTCGCCCCCTCGCCCTCCTCCACCGATGACCCGTCGGCGGCGTCTTCAATGAGGGGAACCCCTGTGTTGGCGTCGCTGGCCTCCCGGCTGACTGCCGCATACAGGCGAAGCTCCCCCCCTCCTCTGCCTCGCATGGCGGCCTTGTCCACCACGCCCGCTGGCGCTGCCAGCCTCGCCCAGCGAGCTTTGCCTCCTCCTCGGCAAGCCTCGCCTCCTCCACCACAGCGGCGATATAGTCGGCACCTTTGTAGAGGTGTCTGGATAAGCCAGCGGCTTCGGCGATGTCGTACACCTCATGCACAGGTGTCGGGCTGCTGCACCAGAGCCCGTCCGGCTCAGCCCGGTTCAGGTCAAGGCCATGCGGCGTTGAAAAGCGGCATCATGGCAATCATCTCGGACCCGGCGAGTTGTTGCTCAGCGGGACCCACTCTGCCGGCAGCAGCGGGCTCCTTGTCGACCTTGCCGGCCTTCGCGGCGGCCTTGGCAACCTTGCCGGACCGCTCAACCTCACCCTCGTTGTCAACCTCGAGCTGGATGATCCGTTGGCAGAGATGGGCATGCCTCGGCTGCGTCGGAGTTGTTGTAGAGCTAGAGGCGAACCTCATGATGTCGCCAGCGTTCACAAGCGGCTGGCCTCCCCTTGTCGTGCAGAGGGGCAATTCGGCGGCGGATGAAGTCCGCCCCGATCATTTGGAGGGTGAGCCCGGCCTGGGTGAGCCGGAGAATCCTGTTGGTGGCGACCGTAAGCTTCACGTTATCGGCGTCGGCGTCGCTAATTGCTCCATGCAGACTGGCGAGTTTACTGGCGAACCTCGCGAGAATCTTTGCGGGTCCTCCTCCTCAATCGGCACCACCGGCCCGCCATTCTTCCCACTTCTCGCCGTGGTGCCGTCAAAGATCGCCCCCCTTGGCCCTCGGCATCTAGGTGATGCAGCAGAGATGGCGCCCCCATTTTGGATCCGAGGGAGGTAATGGCGGAAGAAGCGCCCGTGCTAAGGTGCACCCAGCAAGAAGCCCTTGCGAGATGTGCGAAGAGGGCCATGCATATACGGCATTCGGCGTGAAATCCGAGGCGGAAGCCGTGGGTGTGCATGATATCCTTGAAGAAATAAGAAGGGAGAGAGAGGCCCTTGGAGAAATAGTCAGCGAAGAAGGTACCAATTTGAGGAGGCCCATTATTTGGCCTTGAGACGGCGTGATGCATGGCTGGATGCCCGTCTTCTCTCCCCATCTTCACTCCCCACGAGATCCTTGAACATCTGCGAAGCTTCGGACACGCCGACCGTCAAGGGAAGTAAGTGAACTCTGCCCATCGTGCCCTCAGCTCCCTCTCCGGCTGCAAGTCACCAGGCGTCCTTTGCCGCCTTGCTTTTGGTGGACATTGGGCGCCATGGCGGCTGCGAGAAGCGAAAAAGGGCAGGGGATGGTGGAAGCTGCGGCGACGATGGATGAAGAAGCGGAAGAGGCTCGAGAGAAGAAGGAAGGAAGCGGTCGGCGGTTCTAAGATTGGAGAAAAGCGAAGCAAGAAGCGGGGAGTATTAAAAAAGTGAAGCGGCCTGTGGTTATTCCTTTTCTATCGGGAAGGTCTTGGACGCCTCATTCGATGCTTACCGCAATTCGGCGCTTTATGCATCGCGAGGCGCTATCCGCATGCCTCCCACGTCACATCTGGGCTACGACCCCCATGTTGTCACGATCAGCGCGGAGTCGTGGGGAAGCCTGACAGACCGAGCGATTACCGCCGTAAGAATCGTGTCGGTGTCAAAACCGGCGGATCTCGGGTAGGGGTCCCGGCTGTGCGTCTAAGCGGATGGTAATAGGAGAAAAGGGACCTGATGTTTTTACCCGAGTTCGGGCCCTCTCGGTGGAGGTAAAACCCTACTCTGCTTGATTAATATTGTTGATATGGGTAGTACAAGAGTAGATCTACCACGAGATCAAGGAGGCTAAACCCTAGAAGCTAGCCTATGGTATGTTGCCCATTGTTAGTCCCTCACGGGACTAAACCCTTCGGTTTATATGGACACGAAGAGAGGGCTAGGGTTACCAGAGTCGATTCACGGTGGTAGGACATCTACATATCCGTGTCGCCAAGCTTGCCTTCCACGCCAAGGAAAGTCCCATCCGGACACGGGGCGAAGTCTTCAATCTTGTATCATCATAGTCTTGGAGTCCGGCCAATGATGATAGTTCGGCTATCCGGACACCCCTAGTCGAGGACTCCTCTCGGTAGGCCTTGAACCAGGCTTCTATGGCGGCCAGTCGGCGATTGATCTTGACATTGCAAAGCGGGTTCCTCCTCCGAATAAATTCCACACACCATCGTAGAGAATAATATTTACACAAGTTCAATCTGGCTTGCGTATTTTGCGGCATGACGTCACGCCCACGGCCAAGCCTTTATTGGTTGTGTTTATTGTTTCACCTCGGTGCGTTTAAGCCAGCGGTTTCCTTAGTACGTCTGTCCAGCCCGAAGATCGTGTCCCCTTATTCAAGGATTCTCATCAATAAGTGGGTAACCCAACGGCGCCATTGATTGCGGCGCAGGAGATGGCGAGTTTTACTAGGCGGTGGGGCGCATAGTTTAGCCCGCTCATATATGGGGATAAGAATCCACCTTTTCACCTCGCCTTCTTCCTCCTTGGCTTATCCATCTCTTGTGCACTCGAGCTCCGGTGCCCAAGTCACACATCTCACCTCAACCTTCTCCAACCATGTCCCGGAGTGGGAGGCAAGTGGATGGCCTCCTCCGTCACGGAGGGCATCGACTCCCCGACGAGGTAGCTCATCCACCCAGGCCCCATGAGAGGGTGGTGTTCCGTCCCCATTTCCACATGAATGGGCTTCCTCCACCCATTTGTTAGGGGCTCATGTACTACTACTGCCTGGATTTCCATGATCGGCCCCGAATTTCATCCTCAACATCTCGGCGTTCGTCGTGGTAATGCGAGAACCTTCCTCTGCATCCAGCCCCGCCCGACTTATGGCTGAAGACTTTTAACGTCAAGCCGAAGGTGGTGGGCGGCAGCCAAGCGGGTGAGGATCGCCATGGTGGGCAAGATGCCCAACATCACATGGCTCGGCGCCATCGTGGGGAAACCATCAAAGGGTGGCAATCGGGGTGGTTCTACATCACCGAAGCCGTGTGACCCTGAATGGGGACCCGGCCCGAATTCAGATCTGGAATCCCCACCGTCTCACCTCCGGGGAAGAAGGGCCTGGCGTTGGGGTGATTCGGAAGACTGACGGACTTCAATCAGTGTCCAAACCACTGTGAACAAAAAGCTCAAGCTTGTCCAGCGTAATCAGGTCATGCTCATCCGCGGATTCTCCCGTGCCAACAACGGGCTTTCAATGCATGGGAGTTTGATCGGCCTGACGCACCCAACCTTGAGCAGGCTTTTCGACACTACGTGCGAAGAGCGCTGGAGGTGCTGTTCAAGAAGCGCGAGCTCCCTCATCCGCTTCTACGAAGATCATGATTCAGCTCCAGCGTCAAGGCCGTGAGGTAAGCTATTTTATCCTTTACGGGACACTTGCTTTCCGTAGTTTGACTCTATCTTGGGATCTAAAACTCCCATTACCTTTGACATGCTTGGTAGAAGGCGTCACGAAAGTCGTTATATCGACTAGAGGGGGTGAATAAGCGATTTTAAGAATTCTTCACTGAGGAATTTCTTTGGTGGAAATTCCTTAGCGAAAAACTCCTTGACGAGCTTTGCCTCCTCCTCGGCAAGCCTCGCCTCCTCCACCCTGGCGGCGATATAGTCCAGCACCACTGTAGAGGTGTCCTGGATAAGCCGCGGCTCGGCAGTGTCGTACACCTCATGCAAGGTGTCGGAGAACTGCTGCACCCTGAGCCCGTCCGGCTCAACCCAGTTCAGGTCAAGGCCATGCGCGTTGAAAAGCGGCATCATGGCAATCATCTCGGACCGGCGAGAGTTGTTGCTCAGCGGGACCACTCCTGCCGGCAGCTTGAAAACGGGCTCCTTGTCGACCTTGCCGGCCTTCGCGGCGGCCTTGGCAACCTTGCCGGACCGCTCAACCTCACCCTCGTTGTCAACCTCGAGCTGGATGATCCGTTGGCAGAGATGGGCATGCCTCAGCACCGTCAGGTTGTTGTCGAGGCTAGGGCGGAGCCTCATGATGTCGCCGGCGTTCACAAAGAGCCAGGCTGGCCTCCCCTTGTCGTGCAGAGGGGCAATTCGGCGGCGGATGAAGTCCGCCCCGATCATTTGGAGGGTGAGCCCGGCCTGGGTGAGCCGGAGAATCCTGTTGGTGGCGACCGTAAGCTTCACGTTATCGGCGTCGACGTCGCCCCAATTGCTCCCGCGGACAGGCGGTTTCTGGCGAACCTCGCAGAATGCTGGCGGGTCCTCCTCCTCAATCCAGCACCACCGGCCCCGCCATTCTTCCCACTTCTCCTTCGTGGTGCCGTCCGGGTACGCCCCCTTGGCCCTCGGCATCTAGGTGATGCAGCCAGAGATGGCGCCCCCATTTTGGATCCGAGGGGAGAGGTAATGGCGGAAGAGCGCCGTGCTAGGGTGCACCCCGACGAAGCCCTTGCAGAGATGTGCGAAGAGGGCCATGCACGCCACGGCATTCGGCGTGAAATCCAGGAGGCGGAAGCCGTAGGTGTGCATGATATCCTTGAAGAAATAAGAGAAGGGGGAGAGAGCCCACTGGAGAAATAGTCAACGAAGAAGGGGTACCAATTTGGGGAGGCCCCAGCGCTGGCAGGGACGACGTGCATGGCTGGATGCCCCGTCTTCTCTCCCCCATCTTCACTCCCCACAGATCCTTGAACATCTGCCGAAGCTCGGACACGCCGACCGTCAAGGGGAAGTAAGTGAACTGCGCCCATCGTGCCACCAGCTCCCTCTCCGGCTGCACCGTCACCCCGGCGTCCTTTGCCGCCCCTTTGCTTTTGGTGGACATTGGCGCCATGGCGGCTGCGAGAAGCGAAAAAGGGCAGGGGATGGTGGAAGCACGGCGACGATGGATGAAGGCAGAGAGGCTCGAGAAGAAGGAAGGAAGCGGTCGACGGTTCTAAGATTGGAGAAAGGCGCAAGGGGGGCGGGGGTAAAGTGAGCAGCGCGCCCGCGGTTATTCCTTTTTATCGGGAAGGTGCGGGCCGCCTCATTCCCATTAACTGCAATTCGACGCATGCATGCAGACGCTATCCCACGCATGCCTCCCACGTCACATACGGGCACACGACCCCCACGCTGTGCGATCAACGCGGTCGGGGAAGCACAGCAGACGAGTACGCTACCGCCAGAAGAACTGTGTCGGTGTCAAACCGCGGATCTCGGGTAGGGGGTCCCGAATCGTGCGCCTAGGCGGATGGTAATAGGAGAAAAGGGACACGATGTTTTTACCTGTGTTCGCCCTCTCGGTGGAGGTAAAACCCTACCCCGCTTGATTAATATTGTTGATATGGGTAGTACAAGAGTAGATCTACCACGAGATCAAGGAGGCTAAACCCTAGAAGCTAGCCTATGGTATGACTGTTGTTCGTCCTACGGACTAAACCCTTCGGTTTATATGGACACCGAAGAGGGCTAGGGTTACACAGAGTCGGTTACAGTGGTAGGACATCTACATATCCGTATCGCCAAGCTTGCCTTCCACGCCAAGGAAAGTCCCATCCGGACACGGGACGAAGTCTTCAATCTTGTATCATCATAGTCTTGGAGTCCGGCCAATGATGATAGTTCGGCTATCCGGACACCCCCTAGTCCAGGACTCCCTCAGTAGGCCTTGAACCAGGCTTCTATGACGACGAGTCCGGCGATTGTCTTCGGCATTGCAAGGCGGGTTCCTCCTCCGAATAAATTCCACACACCATCGTAGAGAGAATAATATTTACACAAGTTCAATCTGCTGACGTATTTTGCGGCATGACGTCACGCCACGGCCAAGCCTTTATTCGAATTGTTTTTATTGTTCCACCTCGGTCGCGTTAAGCGAAAGCGGTTTTTGGCACGCCCCGTCAAAGCAGATCGTGTCCCCTTATTCCGGGATTCTCATCAATAAGGGCGTGGGTAACCCAACCGCGCCATTGATTGCGGCGCTTGGGAGATAAGCGAGTTTTACTAGGCCGGTGGGGACGCATAGTTTCGCCCGCTCATATATGGGGGGATAAGAATCCACCTTTTCACCTACGCCTTCTTCCTCCTTCGCTTATCCATCTCCTCGCACTCGAGCCCAAAGGCTCAAGTCCGCACATCTCACCTCAACCTTCTCCAACCATGTCCGGAGTGGGAGGCAAGTGGATGGCCTCCTCCGTCACGGAGGGGCACATCGACTCCCCGACGAGGGGTAGCTCATCCCCACCCCCAGGCCCCATGAGAGGGTGGTGTTCCGTCCCCATTTCCACCGCGGACTGGGCTTCCCACTCCACCCATTTGTTCGGGGGCTCATGTACTACTACGGCCTGGATTTCCATGATCTGGCCCCGAATTTCATCCTCAACATCTCGGCGTTTCATCGTGCAGTGCGAGGCCTTCCTTCAGATCCAGCCCCACTTCGCTTATGGTCAAGACTTTAACGCAAGTCAAGGTGGTGGGCGGCAGCCAAGCGGAGTGAGGATGCGCCATGGTGGGCAAGATGCCCAACATCACATGGCTCGAGGGCGCCTTCGTGGAAACCATCAAAGGGTGGCAATCGGGGTGGTTCTACATCACCGAGCCGTGTGACCCTGAATGGGGACCGCCCCAATTCAGATCTCGATCCCTACACGCCTCACCTCCGTGAAAGAGAAGGGCTCGTGGGGTGATTCGGAGGAGCTGACCGGACTTCAATCCTGTGTCCAAACCCTGGTGAACAAGAAGCTCAAGCTTGTCAACGTAATCCAGGTCATGCTCATCCGCCGGATTCTCCCGTGCCAACAACGGGCTTTCAATCTGTGGGAGTTTGATCCGGCACAGCACCCAACCTTGAGCAGGCTTTTCGACACTACGTACGAAGACGCCTGGAGGGTGCTGTTCAAGGGCGCCGAGGCTCCCTCATCCGCTACCGAAGATCGCAGATTCAGCTCCCAGCGTCAAGGCCGTGAGGTAAGCTATTTTATCCTTTACGGGACACTTGCTTTCCGTAGTTTGACTCTATGCGGGATCTAAAACTCCCATTACCTTTGACATGCTTGGTAGAAGACGTCCTGAAAGTGCGTTATATCGACTAGAGGGGGGGGTGAATAGGCGATTTTTAAGAATTCTTCACTAAGGAATTTGCTGGTGAGGAAATTCCTTAGCGAAGAACTACTTGCAGCGGAATATGTACTCAGGAGTAAACATAACAGGATACACACATAGTCAGCATGATGAAATGAAGACTAAAACAGAGTACGGAAAGCGTAAACACAGGATAACAAGATGAAGACAAACAGACTGAAGAAATTGAACTGAGGAGTTTGTGAAAGTCTTCAGTCAAAGTCTTCAAGCACAGATATGAACAACATTCAACAAAGAATGAGGAAATGGAAGAGTTGAAGAAATAGAACCAGTCACTTGGTGAAGACAATGATTTGGTAAACCAGTTCCAACCGCTGTCTCGGTTGTACGTCTGTTGAGCGGCCGAGTATTTAAACTCGAGGACACATGGGCCCGGACACCCGCCTCTCGAGCCGCAACTCAGACACCCAGTCCTCACCGTAGTTCTCCTTGAACTAAGACCACGCAGCCTCGGCCCAATCACTCGTGGTAAGTCTTCAGTGACTTCCAAACCTTCATGACTTGGTCACTCGGCAATCCACAATTCCTCTTGATGCTCTAGACCTTGACGCCTAACCGTCCGGAAGAAGCACAGTCTTCAAAGGTAATAAGCGCCGATCCACGCAGGATCAATTTCTTCAAGGATGCTCAATCACTTTCGGTTTGTGGGGGTTTGGTTTTGGGATTTTCCTCACTTGATGATTTTCGCCAAAGTCCTCTGAGGATGGGTTGCTCTCAAATGACAAGTGTCAAGTTCTTCGAGCAGCCAACCAGCTAGTGGTTGTAGGGGGCGGCTATTTATAGCCTAGGGAGCAGCCCGACATGATAAGACATAAATGCCCTTCAATGATATGACCGTTAGGTGGATAAGATATTTTGGGACAGCCGGCGCGCAGCACAGCAACGGTCGGAAATTTGACTCTCAAATTCCTCGTGGCTATCATGTTCTCATCAGGTAGGCAACCAAGACCGGCGAATTCCTAACTCCTCGCTTAGAGCAAAGTCATCATGACTAGAAGAACAAGGCTCTCACATCAAGAATTTGACTGAATCTGTATGAGATTTCCAATGGCTTCACTCAAAGGATTGGTAGGTGTAGGATTTTGAGTTGAGCATCACATGGAAATTTTTCCTTTGTATTTCCTCAACCCCTTTAACAAAGACGGTGTTTCCTATGACTCAAGAAAGAGAAAATGAAACTACAAAACAAAAGTCTTCACGCTTCATATTCCTCTAATGAATATCAAGTCTTCAAGGTCACACCAATTTCTTCACTTTCAAAGTCTTCGTAAAGTCTTCGTAATATCAAAGTCTTCAATCGAAGAACTTCATTTTTAGGGTCGACTTTTCTCAGAATATCAAACTCCTCATAGACTTATAGACCTGTGTACACTCACAACGATCAGCCATTTAACCTATAAGTCTTCAATACACCAAAATCACTAAAGGGCACTAGATGCACTTACAATCTCCCCTTTTGGTGATTGATGACAACATAGGTTAAGTTTTCAATGGGGATAAACATATGAAGTGTAAATACTGATATTGAGGAATTTGATTGCAAGATATAGAAGAACTCCCCCTGAATATGTGCATAGTGAGGAATTTGCTTTTGAGGCATGCACATTTGAAGAATTGAATCATGGAGATCTCCCCTATATCTTGTAATTCATACATGCATTTGATATATAAGATGAAGAATTTGAAATGCATGATGAAATATGGTGCCTGATGAGATTCAGCATGCGTGTAATGATATTAATGAGGAATAGGCATGCAGAATATCACATCAAAAGTTTTGAGCTCAAAGCATGCATAAGCATCGAAAGCACCCACCAAAAGTATCAAGGCACCATCGGATTTAAGATTACAACTCGATCCAATAAAAGTTTCGGTAGAACGAGAGTTGTAACTTAATAAAAACGCCCATAATATAAACCCGCTTGAAGACTAACTCAGATTTCTCCCCCTTTGTCATTAAGAACAGCCCAGGTGTGGTTGAGGGTTTCATGAAGATAGTACTGATTTTTCTTCACTGCATTATGTGTTGAGGTCATGTTGTGAAGAATTGCAGCAAATTGGCGCTTCACCCATTTCTGATTGCGTTCATCCTTCTGATGAAGACTGAGGAGTAACTCACGATCACCATCACCTGGGTGCAGCTTGTTGAGGCTTTTGCTTGGCTGAGGTATTTGCGGCAAAGGTCATGTGTTGCGTAATCGCCATTGGTGGAGTAAGATGTAGCGAGAGGGAATTGACCATCCAATGGACGAGTGCCTTCATCAATCACAGCTGCTGCCTTTCCCTTATCATCAGATGATGAAACTGGTCGCTTGAGGACTTCAATGGGTGGCAAGTAGCTGCCATGGTTCAGAGTGCCAGCCTAGTAATTCAGTGAAGATCGTGCCCTTATGAATCTTATAATCCAATGCGCATATGGCTTCAGCTCAAAAGGCGACATTGCAACATTAGCTAGAGTCCTCATGAAGAAATCATGGAAGTTGACAGGAACGCCATGAATGATATTGAAAAGCATGTTCTTCATGATGCCAACGACATCATAATTTGAGTCGTGGCCTTTGATGGGACTCATTGTCTTCGTCAAGATTCTATAGACAGTCCGAGGCACATACAGCAATTCCTTGACGAGGAATTTGGTTCGAGGGGCCTGCCCTGGCTTCAAAGGCTTCATGAGCACTTGCATAAAGTGATCAGACAGTTCGCGGTCATTGTAGATGCAACGTGCGCTTTCATGGGGAGGATCAAGAGGAAGGACACGGCAATTCAGTCTTTGGTGCCTTGTAGTGAGTATTTTTCGTCATCCAATCCAGCACCCATGAATTGATATCTTCAAAGATCTCCGTGATGTGCAGGTGGCATAGAATCAAGAATGAGTTCTTCATTCCAACCACGAGATATCAGCAGAAATTCAGAGCCTCCGATCGTGAATAACCCCGAGGATCGCTCAAGCATGGCAATGATTCCATATCCACATGAGGAATATGCTCATGATCAAGATTTTGTCCTTGTCAAAGAGCACCGAGGAATAGAAGTTGGCTTGAGTAGGAGTCCGTAGCGCTTTTCCTCATGCAGCAGAGTCATATGGATTATAAGCAGTGAAGAACACATGCTCGTAAAAGAAGTCTTCAGCCTTGAATTTTTGCTTGCTTGAGAACGGATTCTTCGGTTTGGGCAGAGGAATGTCGTTGATTTGCAGACAACCTCAGAATCGCGATCTCGTGTTCTTCAGCCGAGGAATTTCTGGTTCCTCTTCTTGTGCAGTTGGGGATCAAGAGCAGGTTCTTCAAAGACTAGCGGCTGGAATTTCTTCATTAATGCATCGATGTGGGATGAGTTTCTTCAGAGCCCAATTGAACAGTTGTAGCCGGGACCGAGGAACTTGTTGAATCGGAGTGAAGAGAGGAGTATTGGGATGCTCGATTTTCCCAAAAGTCATCGCTCATCACCGTGTAGTGCACCCAATATCCACGCTCTTCATCTTCTTTTTTCAATTTCTCAACACCAGCCTCTTCACCTGTGAACTGAGGCATGGGTGAGGAAACAATGGCGTGAAGGGAATGTTTCCACTTCAATTTCTTCATCAAACTGTTCTCGAGGTAGCAACAGATTGATTTTCTTCATCGATCCGCTTGGGATCTTGTAATCTTCTCCATAAGGAACAATTTCTTAGACGACATGGAGGAAATGGGAATGGCATCAATAGGATTTTCAAGTGAGCTGGTCATTGGCTTCATTTTCTTCGCAGTCAAGAATTTGACGCACTGATGCCTTCCTCTTCTTCATCGCAGCTCGCTCGCAGCCTTTTGTCTTCTTCACTTCATAGGCGTAAGGAAGAATTGGAGTTGGTGTTGGCACAGGAGGAGCCGAGGATCGTGGTTCAGCTTTTTCAGAACAATCGTGCAATTGCCTGATCTCTTCATTTTCTTCAGCGCACCACTAGTGGATGCCCCGGGAATTTCTTCGGGCCGGAATGGAGTCATCAGCCTGAACTTGTATTCTCATCAACAAGCTGAAAGTCATCGCTAGCAGCCGGTGCATAGTCTTTAGCAGGCTGAGCAGAGTCTTCACCGAGGATTTTCTTGTTGCGATGGGGCTGCAATAGTTGTCATTTTCTTCGTCAAATTGATTTAATCTCACCTTGGCTCCTTGCCAATCAAGATTATAAGCATCAAATCCTTGCTAAGGGCTTGATTTCAGATTGAGCTTTGAGAAGTTCTTCAGAGTCAAGTTGACGATGTTCTTCCTCGTAAGCTTCTCCTTTCTCGCTTGTGCTCTCTTTATTTCACGAGCCTTTTCAAATTTCCATTTCTCTTCAAAGAATGAAATGGTTCAAGATATGACTTTGACCAGAGTCGCTGGCAGATCCGGTATGGGAGTGTTTGGATCCCGATGCCATAGGTCGATGAAGTCAAGGATCTTCTTCGATCCGTAGCAGAGGCACGCTTGTTCCTTTGGCTCTAGCGGCCTTTGTCATCTGTCTCGATGATTTCGCAAGTTCTTCATCGAAGCTTCATCATCGAGGGCACGTTGAAGGCAACCTGCTTTTCTTTGGACTTGGCCGAGGACCGGCCCAAATTGTTGCTTTTGTCTTCAGCAGAGTGGGGCCCGATGAGGACATTGGTAGCCGAGGAACTTGCTGAGACACCAGAAGCAATTGAGAAACCCTGAGTCCTTTGACATGTAGCTAGATGCATAGGAGTTGAGGACTTGGAGGGAGCTGCTGAGGATTTCAAGTGAGCAGCAGCAGTCTGAGGAATTTGCCATGAGGGCGCGGCTGAGGAACTGTGCCATGAGGGCTCTGATGGTGAAGCACTTGGCTTGCGAGCAGGCTTCTTCGATATTGATTTCCTCGGCTTGACCGAGGTCTCAGCGGCAGCAGCAGCAGCAGAATCCTCATTGAATTTCCTCACTGCCTCCTTGGCCTGTCTTGCCAATTTGGCTTGGCGCCTGGACCATTCTTCAGGAAAGTCTTCACCACGCTTGATGCTGGTGGGATCAGCGACTTGGCTAGGTGCCAAAGGAGCTCTTGGGCATGGAGGATTTAAGGCGAATTTCCTCATGTACTTGGGAGTAACATAGCGATATTCCCTCCATTCTCGTGCCCATCTTCGTTCTATTCTCTGAATGCGCACTTTGCGCTGATTTTTGGTCTCCTTGCCAAATTTGGCTTCATCAGGTGTGCAGTAATCTTTGTAGATTTCATCAGGAATCTCAAAGGCAGTCATGACCTCCGGTTTCTTTTCCTCCCTTCTCGGGTCTCTTGCCTTCGCCATTTTCTTCAGATGAGGAATTTGAACTATAGAACACTCAAGAAGTATGCAGTTTTTCTTCGAGGAACGCTGCAAATGAGTTAAGTTGATGAGAACCTAGTGATTCAAAGAATGACATGAGTACTGTGAACAGAGTGTAGGTGCGAGGAATTTGGAGAGGTCATATGCTCTCGTAAGATTTTTCAAAAAGACAAGTTTTGAGGAATTTGACCATTGAGCTTTGAGGAATTTCACTAAGTGTTTGCCTTAGGTTCCAGAGTTGTACAGATTGAAAATCCGCACAATTGAGGAATCTTGAAGAAATGAATGCTTAGAGAGATAAATCAAGAGCATATAGTGTGTGAGGTGTTCATATGTGAAGATTTGAAGAACAAAAACACCTTTGAAGATTTTCAGAAAGATTTGAGAATCAAAGTGAGTAATAAAAGTGACTTTTAATTACCCGAACTGAAGAACACGACGAACAGAGATGAACTATAGTGAAGTTCGTCACGTTAGATCTCCCACGCCTAACTTGGCAGAGGGAGACGGCTACGCGGCGGCGGAGTGAAGATTTCGTGGCGGGCGCGAGTACGACGGGCGACGAGGTCGAGGCAAGTGAAGCTCTTCCTCACCGGGCGGCGATGGAGTAAGCGGGCGCTTAGGGTTTGAGGAGAGCTCGAGGGAGACAGCGATCGAAGCGGAGTAAATGAAGTGAGGAAGGAGAGGGTATTTATAGCCACGGTAAAAACTGTTCGTCCAAGATTTTGGGACTAACATGCCCCGCCCTTTCTCCTTCACGCGACATGTGTCACCCACGCACTATGCAGATGAGATCGTGTAAGATCGTGGGTGAATAAACTAATGTATCGTGGGAAGCGGAACGGTTTGAGCGGTAAAACCGAAAATCTGGATAAGATTTGTTTTAAAATTTCGTCATAATTTCTTCAGCTGTCAAGGACACAAGGAAGACTTTGAACGAAGTTTCAATCGTAACGCATATGAAGAATTTGTGAATAGATTGGGTTGAGTATAGCATAGAGGGGGAAGGGTCCGATCACATTCACTTAGCAGAAATCACAACTTGAAGAAATAGCAATAAGTGAATACTGTAGAGGACATAAACCCACATATATATATATAGCCAATGAAGAAAAACGTCGGAAATATTGAAGATTTTGCAAAGTTGAAGAATTTGAAAAACGAGGAATTTCAAAATGAGGAAAACTCAAATTGAAGATTTTCAACTTTTGTGGTATGTAGCTCACCAGATAAGAATGATGATTTCGCACACCGCGCACAATTGTCGAGGGTTCTCGAGAATCAGATTCTTCATTAATTTCTTCACACTTAGATTGTTATTCTTCATTGATTGAAGAGAAACATTTCTTCATGTGTTTCACATCTAAGTCATCAATTCTGCATAAGGGTTAGGATGTGTGTCCTTTTCAAAGAACATTCGAAGATTCTAAGATATTTAGCTCACACCGCAACTTGCTAAATCTCTTCTCATCCAAGGGCTTAGTGAAGATATCAGCTAGCTGTTCTTCAGTCTTCACATGCTCGATGGAGATATCACCCTTCAACACATGATCATGAAGAAAATGATGACGAATCTGGATGTGCTTAGTCTTCGAGTGCTGAACTGGGTTGTGAGCAGTCTTGATGGCACTCTCATTGTCGCAGAGGAGAGGCACATTCTTCACGTTGACGCCATAGTCCTTGAGGGTTTGCTTCATCCAAAGCAGTTGAGCACAGCATGAGCGAGCAGCAATGTATTCAGCTTCAGAGAGATGTGATACGCATTCGCTTTCTTCGAGGACCAACAGACCAAAGATCGTCCGAGGAAATGACAAGTGCCGATGTTGACTTGCGGTCCACACGATCACCAAAGATAGTCGAGTCGTAATATCCAATGAGATCAAAAGCAGAGCCCTTGGGGTACCATAATCCTAGTGTTGGTGTGTGAGCTAGATATCGAAGAATATGCTTCACAGCCTTATGGTGTGAATCCGGTGCAGCTTGAAATCGGGCACACATGCAAACACTAAGCATTATATCCGCCTAGATGCACATAAGTACAATAAAGAACCAATCATAGAGCGGTATACCTTGTGATCGAAGTCAATACCATTTTCATCAGTGTATAGATGGCCATTTGTGGGCATAGGAATTTTGACGCCTTTACAATCTTGCATGCCAAATTTCCTCAGTACATCTTTGAGGTATTTCTCCTGAGATATGAATATGCCATTGCGCTGCTGACGAATTTGAAGACCTAAGAAGAATTTCAATTCTCCCATCATAGACATTTGATATTCTCCACTCATCATATAGGCAAATTCATCACTATATCGTTGGTTAGTACAGCCAAAGATAATATCATCAACATATATTTGGCACACAAACAGTTCACCATCATATGATTTGGTAAAAAGACTAGGGTCGAGTGAACCGGGTGTGAAACCATTCTTCACAAAGAATTCCTTCAACGTGTCATACCACGCCCGAGGGGCTTGCTTCAGGCCATAGAGGGCCTTATTGAGTCTGAAGACTTTGTCAGAATTCTTGGGATCTTCAAAACCTGGGGGTTGAGCAACATATACTTCTTCCTCAAGCTTACCATTGAGGAATGCACTTTTCACATCCATTTGATATAAGATGATATCATGATGGTTAGCATAGGCAAGTAAATGTAATAGCCTCAAGTCTAGCAACAGGTAAAAGTTTCATCGAAATCAATTCCTTCAACCTGTGTGTAGCCTTGAGCTACTAGTCGTGCCTTATTCCTCACCACAAGGCCATTTTCATCTTGCTTGTTGCGGTAGATCCACTTTGTGCCAATGATATTATGCTTGCGAGATCCGGGCGATTGACCAATTCCTGCACATTGTTCAACTCGAACGATGTAATTCTTCTTGCATAGCCCTAATCCACTCCGCCCGTAAATGCTTCATCTACCTTAGTGGGCTCTAAGATAGAGACAAAAGCATAGTGCCCACAAAAGTTAGATAAGTGTGAGGCTTTTGAGCGTGTGAGAGGACCCGGTGCGCTAATGTCATCGATGATCTTCTCCACTTGCACTTCTTTTGCAACGCTGGATGAGTTGGTTGTCGCCGAGGATTTTGATCAGCATTTTCTTCAGCACCATTTTCCTCATCATGTTCTTCTGTGCATCACCGACGTTCTTCATGAACAGGAATGAATTCTTCAACAGATTCTTCAAGAGGAATGACATCCTCGCTGCCTTGAGCTTGATAGCATCCTCGTAATCTGGTTCATCTAACACGTAGGTAGGTGCTCTCTTTGCGAGCCATTAGTTTCATCGAACCGCACATCTACAGTGTCAACAATCTTGTGAAGAACAATGTTGAAGACTCAGAGGTGGGCGAGTCCTTTCCGTAACAAAGCATAAAACCTTCATGTGCTTTCAGTGCAAATTTAGAGTTGTGGTGAGGATCTCTAATCCAACATTTAGCAATCAAGACTTTGAAATAACTCACATTGGGTTTCTTCTCGTTGAGGAGTTCATAGGCGTCTTCTTGAAGAATTTGTGAAGATATACTGCTGATGATGTGTGGCAAGATCAATTGCATCAATCCAAAACGCCGAGGCATTTTGTATTCATCAAGCATAGTGCGAGCCATCTCAACAAGAGTTATGTTCTTGCGCCCACGACGCCATTCTCCGAGGAGTATAGGGAGCAGATAATTCATGAGTAATACCAAGTTCATCAAGATAAGCATCAAGACCAGAATTCTTGAACTCGCCCATTGTCACTTCGATATGCTTGATCTTCACACCAAAGTTGGTTGAAGCCCTCGAGAAAATCGCTTGAAGACTTCGCACTTCATGTTTGTAAGTAACAATGTGTACCCATGTATATCGAGAATAATCATCAACAATGACAAAACCATATAAAGATGCATCATCAGTGACTGCTGAATAATGGTTAGGTCCAAAGAGGTCCATGTTAAGCAATTTGAATGGACGGGTAGTGGTCATGATGGTCTTCACTAGATGCTTGGCCTTGGTCATTTTTCCGGCTTCACATGCTCCGCATAAGTGATCCTTGAGGAATTTGACATTCTCAATGCCAATGACATGCTTCTTCTTTGCAAGCGTGTTCAAATTCCTCATGCCTGCATGACCAAGTCGTCAATGCCATAGCCAGCCTTCTGAAGCTTTTGCGAGTAGACACACGGCTGGTTGTGGTCCTGTAGAGAAATCAACAATATACAGATCTCCTCTCCTAAAGCCTTCAAAGACTTTGGAATTGTCAGCTTCCATAATCACAACACAGCGATATTTGCTGAAGACAACAACCATATCAAGATCACAAAGCATTGAGACTGACATGAGATTGTATCCTAAGGACTCAACAAGCATGACTTTGTCCATGTGCTTATCCTTAGAGATAGCAACCTTACCAAGACCCAATACTGACTTTTGCCTTTGTCAAGAAAGATGATATGCTTCAGAGGTGACGGTGATAAGGAGCATCCATCAATAGATTCTTGTCACCAAATCATGTGATTTGTACATCCACTATCGAGGACCCATTCGTTGGTTTTGGGTTGATCATCCCGCAGATGAATTAGTGTAGCTTACAATCTCATATGCTTCATCGCTGAAGAATATGATATCAAGTTCATCGATGAATTTCATCAAGCAAAGAAATGATATAGCAAGATGAGGACGTGAAATGAAAGTTCATTTCATCATGATTCGCTCGCATCCTTTCGTGCATTTTTTCAGGTCCTCAAAGAAATTCTTCGACATTAGAGCACGCCCGAGACCTGACCCCGCAGAAGAGATTAGTTCTTTTTCTTCACCACCCACATCTGGAGGGGTGGCAAAGAGTTCATCATCCTGCGAGCACCATGTGAGAAAGGTGGCAAAGATGCCAAACCATTTCGCTTAGCATGAGAGGGGTTAGGGTATGCATATGAATAAGCAGAGTAATTCTTCGAGGACTTATGAACATAATGGTTTGAATAATAATGCACATATTCATAGCCCTTAGCTCTACCTCGCGAGACAGAGTTGTTAGCACGATGATAATCATATGAGGACTTTGATCCGCTTGAGGAATTTGATCCTCGTGAAGAATTTGGTCCATATGAGGACTTGGATCCATGTGAAGAGTTTGGTCCATATGAAGAATTTGATCCGGGGTTCTGTTCTTCAGGGTGGTGTCATGAGGACATTCACCAAGACTTTCAACACATGTCGGTAGTACTAAGGTAGGGGTACCTCAAGACCCCAACTTGTGCACGGGCGCTTCTTGCAGCCCTCGCTGCTGGATCTACCACATGCTTGCCGGAGACCATTCCTGCTCCATATCAAGCCATTCAAGAACAAAGTGTACAAGACAGAAGATCAAGACCCGGCAAGAGGAGCTTGCCGGAAGGCCGCCCCAGCTCAAGATTACCTCACTCACGAAGGCGTCTCGGCGAGAGGAGCTCGCCAGAAGACTAGAAGATTACATCATAAAAGACACGCCTCGGCGCTATACGCGTCCCGGCGAGGGCCCGTGGAGCGGCAAGTTACAAAGCCCGACAAGTTCCCGGGTCCGGCAAGATCAAGTCCCCGCAAGGTACTTGCCGGGAGAGCTGCGCTTGTGTGTGCCGCACTCCAGCTCATCCGCCCACGCCGCCGCCTTGAGCCCTCTCCAGAGCGCTGTGGCGGATGGTCAGGCAGCCTGGGGTGCGGTGGCACTCCGGTGGTGGATCCATCGCCCAAGGCATGACGGAGACGCAAGGGCGGAGCTTTTGGGTCGATGGAGACGGGCATTAAATGCCCTTGTCCCCTCTCTGTCAAAAGTAGGTAGAAACCACTGCTCAAGCAATCGTAGCTCCACTGCTCTCAAGACTGCTCCAACTACCACCCTTTTACATTTTACCCCTTTCTACTACGTTGACACCTGTTGGTGACCCTTGCACTATAAAAGGAGGCCCATGCACAACGTAGGGAAGGTTCGGATCCTTGGCAACTCTCGCGCCTAAGGTTCGGCTGGATCGACTCACTCAACACACCACACCACCATACGCTCGCATTTCTGGAGCAAGATCAAATACAAACACAAAGCAGCAAGAGGGTTTTACGCGGCCCATCGCGTCCAAGCCGGGTAAAATCCGCCCGCTGCATCGCCTCGATCCGCTCTCTCAGGCTCCTCCGCCCAGCATCAAGATGCAGACGAGGGGCCCCGGCCCCATAGGTGCTCGCGGCGGGCGGGTCTCCTCCGTCCCGTCCCGACAACACAGCTTTTGGGAACCCAGATTTTCTTCATAGGGGAACCGTTCCTGCAGTTAGTGCCAACATATCTAGCAAATACAACACCATTCTGATTTTTGAACAGTTTATAGTTGAGTCAAATGACTCATCGTAAGAATGAGGAGATTCACATGTAAAGCAGATAAGTTAGATGGATCAATCGAGGTCCCTTAGCAAAGAACCCATGAGGTTTTGGGATACCGCTTCAGCTTCCAATATGTTCCATCGACATTGAGTTTCCTCTCAAAGGCAATACCTCTTTCCTAGGGTTTCTGTTGAGGATCTCGCTTTTGAGCACATCACAAAGTGTCTGATGCCCTTTGAGGCTTTTGTACATGCCTGTCATGTACAATTCCTTCAGCCCTGCATTGTCAGTGATACTAGCAATATCCTCAGATGAGGAATTAGTGATAGCAGAGGAAGATGAAGAACTTGTAACATTTGAACATTCAGGTGAAGAATTAGCAGATTCACGTTCAATGCACTTTAAGCATGGAGAAACAAATTCTTCCTGAGAAGTGCTGATTTGTTGAGCTAGTAATGAATCGTGCTCCTTCTGAAGATCTTCATAACACACTCTTAGCTTTTCAAGATCTTCCTTTCTTTGAAGAGATTCAACAGAAAGTTTCTCGTGATCAGTGAAGAGGGTATTATGTTGATCTTGAAGGGCGTCAAACTTGGAGTGAATTCTTTGAAGACATTCACCCAATGCTTTTGACTGATCCATTTCTTTGCGCAACATATTATCACTTCTTTCTAGCATATCTTGAGTTTGTTCTAAGACCGTTTGTTGTTTAGTGGCAACGCAAATGAGTTTAGTATACCAGGATTCAATGTCATCATCAGATTCATCATTGTCGACTCATCATTATCGATTCATTATCACACGAACTTTCGGATGAGGAGCATTCGTTACCTCAAAGACCGCTTGCCATGAGACAAGATGCGAAGATGATGATTCGCTCGAAAAGTCATCGTGATTGAGAGATTCCTTGAAGTCCTCAAACCAGGGATCATGACGAGTTCGATGACCTTCATAGACATCGAGATTCGGTCCCGTATGAGCTTTGAATTTCCAAGATGCATAATTCGCCCAATTGATCTCCGGATAGGCGTGGAGCAGATGATGTCCTTCGCTATAATATCAAGTCGTGTGTACTTGCAATATCATCAAGATTCGCCATCTTGCATAGATTAGTAAGACCAATCTCAAGTGACGGTCCACACCGGCTGTTCTTTGCCATGAGGCGCTTCTCATCATGGCCTTCCACTTGGGATAGTCATGACCGCCAAAGATAGGGCATGTCACTTTCTTCATACCGCGGGTCGACATAACTAAAAACTCCAGTCGTTATAATTAAAATCACACGTAACAAGGGAGTACCTTGCTCGATACCAATTGAAAGTGTTATATCGACTAGAGGGGGGTGAATAGGCGATTTTAAGAATTCTTCATCGAGGAATTTGCTGGTGAGGAAATTCCTTAGCTAAGAACTACTTGGCAAATGAATATGTACTCTGGAGTAAACATAACAGGATACACACATAGTCAAGCATGATGAAATGAAGACTAAAACAGAGTACGGAAAGCGTAAACACAGATAACAAGTTGAAGACAAACAGATCAAGAAATTGAACTCGAGGAGTTTGTGAAAGTCTTCACCAAAGTCTTCAAGCACGATATGAACAACATTAAACATGTAATGAGGAAATGGAAGAGTTGAAGAAATAGAACCAGCCGGTTGGTGAAGACAATGATTTGGTAAACCAGTTCCAATCGCTGTCTCGGTTGTACGTCTGTTGGAGCGGTGAGTATTTAAACTCGAGGACACACAGTCCCGAAACCCATCGGAGCCGCAACTCAGACACCCATCCTCACCGCCTTCTCCTTGAACTAAGACCACGCAGCCTCATCCAATCACTCGTGGTAAGTCTTCGTGACTTCCAAACCTTCACAGACTTGGTCACTCGGCGATCCACAATTCCTCTTGATGCTCTAGACCTTGACGCCTAACCGTCTCGGAAGAAGCATGTCTTCAAAGGTAATAAGCGCCGGATCCACGCAGATCAATTTCTTCGATGATGCTCGATCACTTTGGGTTTGTGGGGTTTGGTTTTGGGATTTTCCTCACTTGATGATTTTCGCCAAAGTCCTCTGAGGATGGGTTGCTCTCAAATGACAAGTGTCAAGTTCTTCGAGCAGCCAACCAGCTAGTGGTTGTAGGGGCGGCTATTTATAGCCTAGGGAGCAGCCCGACATGATAAGACATAAATGCCCTTCAATGATATGACCGTTAGGTGGATAAGATATTTTGGGACAGCGCCAAGAAGACAAGAACGGTCGGAAATTTGACTCTCAAATTCCTCGTGGCTATCATGTTCTCATCGTAGGCAATTCAAGACGGCGAACCTTTAACTCCTCATCAGAAGAAGTCATCATGACTGTAAGAATCTGCGGCTCTCACATCAAGAATTTGACTGAACTATATGAGATTTCCAATGGCTTCACTCGAAAGGATTGGTAGGTGTAGTATTTTGAGTTGAGCATCACATGGAAATTTTTCCTTAGTATTTCTCGACCCCTTTAACAAAGATGGTGTTTCCTATGACTCAAGAAAGAGAAAATGAAACTACGAAAACAAAAGTCTTCACGCTTCATATTCCTCAATGGATATCAAGTCTTCAAGGTCACACCAATTTCTTCACTTTCAAAGTCTTCGTAAAGTCTTCGTAATATCAAAGTCTTCAATCAAGAACTTCATTTTTAGGGTCGACTTTCTCTCAAAATATCAAACTCCTCATAGACTTATAGACCTGTGTACACTCACAAACGCATCAGCTACTTAACCTATAAGTCTTCAATACACCAAAATCACTAAGGGGCACTAGATGCACTTACACGTCCGGGCAGGTTAACTGCCCGACTCCCTTGCCCGAAAACCCAGCGGTCGCCCATTTGACAGGGCTGCTGATCCCGACGCCTTACGTGGTGCCGGAGAAGAAGGCCAAGAAGAAGGCCACGGGAACTCGGAGGAGTTCCCGGCGCCAGGTGTTATCAGACTCATCGTCCGATGACTCCAAGGCGGACTCCTCCCACGAGGACGAGGAGGAGAAGAAAGAGGCCTCTCCCCCAACGGGGGGGGGGGAGAAGAAAAGGAAGGCTTCCCCAGCGGAGGAGGCCGAAGGGTCCAAGAAGGGAAGGATCCTTCCTCCGGACTGTTCCACCAACGCCGGCGACGGCGAGGAGGAGTGGCCTTCGAGGGCCAAGCCCCTGGCGAGATCGTAAGTGTTCGGATCCCAGAATAACTTATGTTTTTCCTTTTGCCGCATAGTGTCTACTAATGCCGAAAACGACCATATAGCCCGCCCAAGGATGATCTCCCCGCTTCGTCGAGGAGGTCCCTGGGTTCGTCGGATGTGAATAGCGCTTCACTTCCGATCGCCTCCTCCCCTCGTGACGCAGACGACGCCGAGGCAGGGTCCCAGAAGGGGATCGGCCAGGAGGAGGAGGCCCCGGAGGTGCCGCAGGGCAACCTCCCGGACTTTGGGCCGGACTCCGCGCCGGAACCTTTGGTGGTTCCGGAGTTCGACGGGCGGCCCCTTCGTAAGAAGGGCGAGACGGCGACGCCGGTGACCTCCGTCCAACCGGAGGTGCCGGATAACTTGCTGGAGGCGCTCAACGGCGCTTCCATCGAAGAGGAACACCGCACTGTTATGAGTGCGGTGATTCAGAAAGTTCAGTCCGCCAAGAGCGGGCTGACCGAAGCCTGCACCAGCCTTCTAACAGGCTTTGAGGTAAGAGTTTCAAGATATGCAAAAATAGTACCGCATAGACAAGTAGCCCTCGATGTTTCAGATTCGTGTGTCGGAAAGAAAAGCCGAACTGAGGATCTAAAAAGATATATGCAGGAGTCTAACACAAATATGTCAATATGGGAATGCAGGCTACGCTGCTGACCTCTGCCACACTGACTGCGGAGGTCAATGCCTTGAACGAGAGCCTTGAGCAGTCCGAGAGCGAGCTCGGCCGTGCCAAGAAGCAGCTCGAGGACAAGGAAGATAAGTAACACCTTGTTAAAGTTGTACCTTAAAAAAGGATTTGGTTGCAAAAAATAACAGGAATAACGTGGGTATTGCAGGGGTTACAAACGAGGTGGCGACCCTAAAGGAGGCGGTGTCCACGGCCGAACGTAATGCGGCCGCGGAACGCACCGAGCGAGAGAAGTAAGAGGCGCGGGTGGCGGAGGTGCGGCAAGAGCTCCAGGCTCTCGTGGAAAAACACGAGAGTTTGGAGCGTGACTCCAAGACTCGAGAGTCCGAGCTTGCATCCGCTCTTGAGACTGCCAAAGCCGCTAAGGCCGAGGCCCAAAAGGCCCTCCAGGAAATCGAGGTGATGAAGAAGATAGCGGCGAGTAAGGCATTCTTCATGCAAAGAAAGCATGTATAAGTGAATTACCTATTACTTACCCGAATTCGGAGATCTCCAGGAGCGTTGGCAGATCTTCCCGTAGCGTGTCTGATGCTGCCGCGTTCTACAGAGCCGAGGAGGGGAGCTCGACGGAGAAGGTGTTCTGGTCTCAGTATGCTGAGGCCGGACATCCGGTGCCCCTTAGCGACCAGCTGAAGCAGCTGGTCGAGCTCCACAAGGTGGCCGAACAGGCCAGGAAGGGCCTCATAGTTCGGCTGTGGCCCAAGGAAGCCATGCCTGGGAGCTAGTTCGGTCTGGTGCGGCGGCTGGTGAACGCATATCCATGGGTTGACGTCATCAAGCACTACCAGATTGAAGGTGCCTGCGGGCCCTTGCTCGCGCTTAAGGTGCACTGGGCAAGATGGACGCCGAGAAGCTTGTGACGGATGCGCCACCGCCGGACAAGGAGTATCGCACGCCCGAGATTTATTATAAGGGTGTCCTGAAGGGTGCCCGCATTATTGCGGGTGAATGCTCCAAAGATGTAATTTTTGAGTAAACTCGCGTTTTGTTATCCTGTGCGCTGAAAATTTGTTCATATGCGCTAAGCAACGCTTGTTAATTTAAAATATTACCTTCAGTGCGGCCATTTATCAAATTTGAAAGATGGCAAGTCGTTGGCTTCAGCCCCCATGCCACGAGTGCTGGGGTGTTCGGGATAAACTTGAGCGCTCTTGTTCCCATTTTTGGGTCCTTCTAGGGAGGCGCTCAACATGACGGACGAGGCAACCGGACTTATAATGCTTGAACACTCTCACTTAGCCATAGAATTCTATAATTTTAAATTTTGGCGAAGCCCCTAGTATTCGAGGGTCAATTCAGAGCGCTTATCCACGCTCGGGCCGGGCAAAGCCGGCCTCGCCTAAGCGCATAAGTCTTTAGGGACTCGAAAAGACCTCTCGAGCAGCGACCAGCTCTCGCCTTATCATGACAGTCAGTTTTAGCTTTCTCCACTGAGGTGCTCAACCAAGTTCAACTGGGGCACAATCGCAGTGGTTCTCCCAGTGCTACCTTAGCCGATATAACAGAACGTAAGGTACCAAAACATGGGAGCCGGGCAAACCCAACTATTGACCCAAGACATGATTCGGAGCCGATGCATATAATGTTATAAGTTCGGAATGCCGCACTTGTGAAAGTGTTCGGACTTATCACACCATACTTTGGGGAACTTAAGCCCCTAGTGTATTTGGCCGTACCAAGGTGTACGGGTGCAACATGTCGTAAGTGAACATATATAGACAGGAATGCAATGATAGGCAAAAAGCGATGCATTGTTTAATCAAAAAATACTGCGATAAAGGCAGAATGATACAAATAGTGCGATAAGCGAGGGGTGGGACTATTAACATGTCCCCCTCCAGGGGTAGGCTTCGGAATGTTATGTAAAACAGGTATAATGCTCGTGATGGAGACCACCTGGACACTTGCCGTAGCTTTTCTCCTTCCCTGGCTGTTGCATCGTGAGTTTGGCAGATCTACTGCCGGGCAGGGCTTCTGGAAAACGGAGTCCTGAGAATAAGAAAAAAAGAATGACAAATTTGGGAGCCCCTGGTGTGGTTGATCCGCACTGGCATGTTTGGTCGTGCCCTCCCCTATGCCCATGGTATCTCCAGAGCGTAGTGATGTACGCTGTAGTACTCGCCTCTCGCGATTTCATGAGGGCTGGGGTTGGGGCGCATTGCTATGCGTGTTCAATGTGTCGTGGTCTTGTATTAGGTTTCTCGTATGCGCTTAGCGGTGTCCGGCCGCTAACACCGGACTCGAGAACTGCCTTTAGAAGGCTACTCAGACTTCCGCAACGAGCCTGCTTGTGCTCCTCTCGCTCGGAGAGAGCGTCAGTGTTTCCGCTGACCGTGATGACTCGAGGGCTCGCATCTTGAGCTTGAGGTATGCGTGAAAGCGGCAATCGCATTGAACTTTGCAAAAGCACGGTTCGTCCGAGCAAAGGCATGATAGCCGCCATGAACGGGACTATGTCAAGATTAACTCCTCGCTTGAAGTTGTCTGGGATCTCAAGACCACCTCAAGTGTAATCGAGCTTGTACAATTGGCCTCTACACCTGGTATGACGCTTTGAAGGTCGCTTTTGTGGGTTTAATCCTTGAGAGGTCTATGCCCATCTTGGCGACCGTATCCCGATAAAGCAGGTTCAGCTCTTGCCGCCGTCCATCAGGACTCTAGTGAGGTGAAATCCATCGACGATTGGGTCTAAAACCAATGCGCGAAGCCGCCATGGCGGATATCAGCGGGTGGTCCTTCGATCAAAAGTGATTGGGCAGGAGGACCACGGATTGAACTTTGGGGCGATCGGCTGCATCGCAGATACGCCCCTCGAAGCACGCTCCGCCTCCCTTTTGGGTATGTGGGTTATGATATCATGTCGACCGTCCGCACTTGTGGGGGAATCCTTTTCCCTCTATTGTTCGCGGTCGTGTCTCCTCCTCGCCCTCGCTATGCAGCCCCTTGTCGCTGCCTTCAGCGATTAACTTGCCTACCTGTTGAACACCCAACTCTGCTGGTGTGATTAGTCGGTTTTTGGGTGCCGCCGTATCCGCACGAAGCGATCGAGAATCCGGTCCAAATTGGACGGGCCCGGAGTAGTTCTTTTGAATGGCTTTTTCCTCTGACCGGGTTTAGAGCCTCTGAATCCGGCATTGACTGCCGTATCTTTAGTATTATTGCCGTTAATGCGGCGTTTGTGCTTATTGCGACGCGACCTGCCATTGCTGTCTTTGGTATCCGAACTACCAGAGTTTTTGGTTAGGTTGTTACTGCGGGCTAGCCAGCTGTCTTCTCCCGCACAGAAGCAGGTCATGAGTGATGTGAGGGCTGCCATTGATTTCGGCTTTTCCTGTCCTAGGTGCCGGGCAAGCCATTCGTCACGGATCTTGTGTTTGAAGGCTGCAAGGGCCTCTGTTAAGAACCGTGTCCAGAATTGTCTGGCCGATTCGTCTGGCTGCTGAATTATGTGGCTTAGGTCATCGGCGTCTGGTGGTCGCACATATGTGCCTTGGAAGTTATCAAGGAATGTGGCTTCCAGGTCATCCCAACACCCAATTGATTCTGCTGGCAGGCTGTTGAGCCAATGCCGAGCTGGTCCTTTAAGCTTGAGTGGGAGGTATTTGATGGCGTGAAAATCATCACCGCGGGCCATGTGGATATGAAGGAGATAGTCTTCGATCCAAACCGCAGGATCTGTTGTGCCATCGTAGGATTCAATGTTCACGGGTTTGAACCCTTCGGGGATTTGATGATCCATTACTTCATCTGTGAAGCATAGTGGGTGTGCGGCGCCTCAGATATATCATGACGCAGCTCAAACGAGCTTTGTCTACTATGTTCGCCCGGCCGGGTTGTTTGATCCGCGTGACGGTTGTCGTCGCGTATCGTAGGGCGCCCACGCGATCCGTAGATCGATCTTGTTTGCCTTGCCTTATCCTCCAATATGTCTCGCAAGTCCGGCACATTCCCTCGTGGATTTGTACTTTTCGAGCGACGCCGGGGTATGGCTTTAGTGGAGGGCCTAGAGGCCTCTCTGTCCCGGCCATGAGGTGGCCGGTCGGCCGTATTGTGCGCTGGTGATGTAGGTTTATGTGCTTCCTCCTCTAATCGGGGTAGCAACTTGCGTTTGGGGTAACTTTTGGAGGGGCGTTCAAGTTCATACTCTTCGGCCGCAAGGACTTCAGTCCATCTGTCGGCTAGCAAGTCTTGGTCAGCTCTAAGCTGTTAGTGCTTTTTCTTAAGGCTGCTTGCCGTGGCCATAAGCCTGCGTTTGAAACGCTCTTGTTCGACGGGATCCTCAGGCATGACAAATTCGTCGTCGTCGAGGCTTGCCTTGTCTCCGGAGGGAGGCATGTAATTATCGTCCTCTACCTCTTCGCCTGCCGCTCTCTCACGAGGCTGGCTTCTCCGATCCTCCGTCTTTGAATCTTCTTTGGGGGGTTTTCTTGCCTTGTCCGGTGTTATTATCTCCTGTGCCGGAATCTCCATTCTTGCTGTGGCGGGATTTGGAGCGGCGCCGCTGACGCCGGCGCTTAGGCTGCTTTTTGGGGGGGTCATCCTCCGCTAGTCCATCGCCATTCCCATCCTTTGGGATGTCCACCATGTATATGTCATATGACGAGGTGGCTTTCCAGTGCCCTGTATGTGCTGGTTCTTGGTCGTCGCTGGCATCGTCGTCCATACCGTCGATGTCTTCGGAGTCGAAGTCTAGCATGTCGGTTAAGTCATCGACAGTGGCTACGAAGTGGGTGGTGGGTGGGCTTTGAATTTATTCGTCGTCTGCTTCCCAACCGTTCTGACCATAATCCGGCCAGGGCTCTCCTGATAAAGAGAGACACTTTAGCGAATTCAGGATGTCGCCAAAAGGCGAGTACTGAAAGATGTCCGCAGCGGTGAACTCCATGATCGACGCCCAATCGGATTCGATTGGCAGGGGCGCGGAAGGTTCGGGGTCCGGAGAGGAGTCCGGCACCTTGGAGTCATGAGCTTCGCGAGGGACAGGGTCGGTATTCGGCTCTATCGCCGTAGATGTAGTGGCCCCCGAGGTGGTGTCCAGCCACACACCCTCAGTCGGCGCGGTCGCCTCCGATCTAAAGGTCGGGGCGGACTCTTATCTGCGGCCTCGAGTGGCCTTTGTCCGCAGCAGAGCTAAATCATGCCCATCGTGTGACAAAGGCGGCGCTTGGCGTGGCTCGAATCGGTCCAAGATCAAGTCTCCGCGGATGTCGGCCGATAGTTCAAACTTCCAAATCGACCGATGGCGGGGGCATAGCTTCGATCTGCTCCGGATGGCTGCTTAATTGCGCGATCTTGAAGCCGCCCGAATCTGAAGATCTGTCCGGGAGAAAAGTCTCGCCAGACCACGTTGTTGTTGATGATCGAAGGAGCCATCGGGCCTGTGAGGTGACGACAGGAAGGAACTCTCAATGAAAGCACCAATGTCGGTGTCAAAACCGGTGGATCTCGGGTAGGGGGTCCCGAACTGTGCGTCTAGGCGGATGGTAACAGGAGACAAGGGACACGATGTTTTTACCCAGGTTCGGGCCCTCTCGGTGGAGGTAAAACCCTACTCGTGCTTGATTAATATTGATGATATGGATAGTACAAGAGTAGATCTACCACGAGATCAAGGAGGCTAAACCCTAGAAGCTAGCCTATGGTATGACTGTTGTTCGTCCTACGGACTAAACCCTCTGGTTTATATAGACACCGAAGAGGGCCAGGGTTACACAAAGTCGGTTACAATGGTAGGAGATCTACATATCCGTATCGCCAAGCTTTCCTTCCACGCCAAGGAAAGTCCCATCCGGACATGGGACGAAGTCTTCAATCTTGTATCTTCATAGTGTTGGAGTCCGGCCAATGATGATAGTTCGGCTATCCGGACACCCCCTAGTCCAGGACTCCCTCAATCCACCCCAACTGCCCGCGCACCGTTCTGGGCCTGATCCAACAACGTGCTGCGCTTATGTATGGCCCAGGCCTAGGGGCTCCTGTCGGTGTACAAAAGTAGGGGCTCTCCTTTTGACCCCTTTACTTGTGCACGGGCAGTTAGAGCCACCCGCCACGGCCATGCATAACAGGGCAGGAAAGGGAAGCCGGAGAGAAGCCGAAGGCACAAGACAAACAAAGCAACAACAAGGACCAAGCCCACAAAGATCGCATGGACGAAACAAGTTTCCCCGGCAAGGACCCTTGCCGGGGCAGCCTCAGCTGCTCCTGGCAAGACCCTTGCCGGGGCAGCTCGCCCACACCAGCTGAGTGAGCCACCTTTGAGCCCATCAACGCTAGACAAATGCATTGGGACAGGGCTCGGGAGGCACCTCCGTGGTGGCATGGAAATCTTTCTGAAGACAAAGAATAGTCAAGATCAAATAAGGATAGGAAGGCAACAATCCTCGGCAGGGTTCTTGCCGAGGAAGCCCACGAGACCCCCGGCAAGGTCCTTGCCGGGGATGACGGCGTGCCACGGCAAGACCCTTGCCAGGCAACCTGGCAAGGAACTCGCCAAGCGCGCTAGCAGGGCCACTGCCAGGCCCACGCCAGCCAAGTCTCCGCCGCCGTTCGCATGCATCTGCCGACCCAACCAGCTGGGCAGGCACCTGCGTGGCAACATGCAGCCCTCCATGGAGGCTCCACCACCACACCACCTCAACTGCCTACCTGCCTACATGGCACCGCACGCATTGCTAGCCAGGGCCCGTGTCAAAGCAAGGAGGAGCAGCGACAGACGGGACGGGCCTCGCTCCCTGATGGATTCATGTACCTAGGGTAGGGTCATAGGCCTGACCTAAATGTCCTACCCAAGGACACTCTTAGAAGAGATCATCTTCCAGTCGACCATAGAGGAACCCACTCGACTGACTGGAAGGACTCGACCATGGAAGACTCACTCGACCATGAAGACTCACTCGACCACCAGAAGGTCAGAAGACACTCTGCAGCGCAACGGTTTGCTATTGAATAGACTTAATGATAGTTAAAGCGCTTTATGAGGGGCGTTACCAGTAACCCCCCAGGCTTAATGTACTTTAATCTCTCCATTATGTGGGCTGGCTGGGGTCCTGGCGCACTCTATATAAGCCACCCCCCTCCACAGATAGGAGGGTTCAGATTCTTGTAATACTCAAACTCATAATCCACTCGACCGCCTCCGGGCTCCGAGACGTAGGGCTGTTACTTCCTCCGAGAAGGGCCTGAACTCGTACATCGTTTGCCTTCACTGGCTGCTCCATAACTAGGACATCGCCTCTCCCTTACCTACCCCTATTTCTACTGTCAGACTTAGAACCACGACAGTTGGCGCCCACCTTGGGGCAGGTGTTTTAGTGATTAGTGGAGAAGTTGCAGTAGATTTCAGTACCTTCATCATGATGATTGCTGAAGTTTTGGGTGAGGCGCGAGATCCGTCTCGGTGCTCTCACTTTTGTCGCCGACGACTCCGCATGGCTCGTGGAGGCTCCACTTGACATCGAGGCGCTCCCGTCCATGGGCGGCGACTTCGTGCATGTGTTCGCGGCGTTCGCTGCGGCAACCATCGACCCGTGTCGGTCGACTCTTCTATCGACCGCCCTTGATCTCCCACCAGCATAAGCGCTCTGGTGGTCGAGGCTTCAGCGGTGGGTGAAGCACGGTGGCTCGCCGGACAGCCACCGCCCAGTCGCGGCTATCGAGCCCGACGAATCCCTCGGCCTATTCGATCGTCGACCGGTTCGTAGAGACTGCATCCGAGTGTGATAGCAGTGATCCAGCGGCGGAGATCCTCATGGTCGACGGCCCTCGCAGTCCTCCCGGCTTCGCCCACGGTGGTGGGGCCGCTGGAGGAGGAGATCCCGTACAAGAGCACGAAGAGTACCAGCCCGAGACACTCGACTCTCTGCAGAGAGAAGAGCTTCGTCGCAGGAACATGGATGCGTTACTTACTCCTATCGCCGGAGAGACCCCTGAGGCTCGTGCCTTGGAGGAAGCACGTTTGGCTAACGTGGCTGAACGCGCTTCGCTGGAGAATCTTCAGCGAGCTCTCGACGCAGCTGCAACGACTCCGAAGCGGTCGACGCCGACTCTTCCCACCGACTTCGGTATACCGACGCCGATTCAGAATTTAGCAGCTGAACTCGCGATAGCAGAAGTCCATCCAGCCGTCCCAGTCGGAAGCTGGAAGAGGCTTGCAGCAGATCAGAGATTTACTCCGAGCGGCAGGAGACCAGAACTCAGCCGTGTCGCAGTCGCGCAACAGGATTCACAGTCGATCCGTCGCTGCAAACACTGTCCAGTCGGCTCACAGTCCCAGATCGCCTCCGCGGCGAGAAGGACGCGACAACCGGCGAGAGCAGCACGGAGACCGATTCGATCGAGACGACCGGCGTCGAGTGCCCCTTTCCCCTCCGAGGGAAGGGTCGTACGCTCCTCGGCGGCAAGATGATGATTTACGATTCAAGATGCAGGCGAAGGGTTCGGTCGACCTGTGGAACGAGCCGCGCGCGATCCATTATCGTGCAAGGCTTAGTCGACCGAACAGAGCCCATCGAGGCGGACCGAGAGGGATGCACCCACCAGCAATCGAGTGCATGTCTCGGTCCGGAGTGTTTTAGCAGGCTATCGAGCCGCGATGATCCCCCAATTTCAGATTGGCAACGAGAGTCGACAAGTTCACTTTGGGGAATCTAAGCTCAAACTTGGCTCGACGATTACGAGTGGCTGTTCAGATTGGTGGTGGGAATGATGAGGTGGCCATGAAGCATTTGCCCCTCATGTTGGAAGGTTCAGCCAGAGCATGGCTGAATCAATTACCTCACAGCAGCATATATACTTGGGAAGATTTGTCCCGAGTGTTCGTCAGGACTTTTGAAGGAACTTGCAAGCGACCGGCTGGTTTGTGAAGCGCAAGTTTGTGTGCGAAGACCAATGAAACTCTCCGAGAGTACATTCAGAGGTGGATTACCTTGCACCATCTGTGGAAAATGTGTCGACCATCGGCGGTTTCGCCTTCAAGGATGGTGTCAAAAGCAGAGAATTGAGTCTGAAGTTTGGTCGAGCGGGGACATGACCCCGAGTCGAATGATGGAGATTGCTAGCAAATCGCCAATGGCGAGGAAGAAGACCGACTCAAGCGGTAAATACAAGCCAAGTCGATCGGAGAAGGGCAATTCGATCGAAGCGAAGCGCAAAGCCGAGCCAGCAGCTCTGGAGAGGCCACCGCCGTGACCTGTGGAAAGTTCAAGGGGAAGCCCAAAGGATCCTGGAATCCGAAGAAAGTAAAAGATAAAGAAGGAAATGACGTGATGGATATGCCATGCCATATTCACACGAAGAAGGATGAAGAGGGCAACATTATTTACCCGAAGCACACCACTCGCCAGTGTCGACTCCTGATCCAACAGTTTCAGGGAAAACAGTCTAAGGACAAGGAGAAGGAACCAGACAAGGCCGGAGACAAAGAGGACAGTGAGGAGGAATACCCGCATGTCAACTCCACTCTAATGATCTTCGCGGATGTGGAAAGCAAAAGTCGACTGAAAGTCATCAACCGGGAGGTGAATATGGTTGCCCCAGTAAAGCCAAGTTATGTGAAGTGGTCCCAGACACCCATCACCTTCGACCAATCTGATCACCCGACTCACATTGCCACTCCTGGGCGGCAAGCGTTAGTGGTCGATCCTGTTGTCGAAGGCACTCGACTGACAAAAGTGCTGATGGATGGTGGTAGTGGGCTGAATTTGTTATATGCGGATACATTGAAAGGGATGGGCATTCCGATGTCCCGTTTAAGCGCCCGACAATATGAGTTTCCACGAGTCATACCAGGAAGAAGGCCAACTCACTCGGCCAAATAGCCACGACGCGGGTTTTGGTGATTCCAAGCACTTCCGCAAAGAAAAGTTGACCTTTGAGGTTGTAGATTTTGAGTGCGTACCACGCCATTTTGGGGAGGCCCGCCACGCACGATTCATGGCTCGACCATGCTCGTGTACCTCAAACTGAAAATGCCAGACCCAAGGAGTCATCACCGCCACCGCGATCGGAAGAAGGCTGAAGAGTGCTTTCGTAAGGGCTCAAGATTGCCGACTCCCAAGTGACAGCGGTCGAGTTCGGCAGTACATGCAAAACGCAGATCCGAGTGATTTGTTACGATCTAAGAAGCCAGCCACGAGTGCGCATTCAAGTTAAATCGGTGAGACAAAGCCAGTCCATATTCATCCCGTGACCCGATGCAGCCCGACCCACATATCCACAACACTCGACTCGAAATAGGAAGAAGCGCCATCCGGTTCCTCCGTGAGAATCGACATTTCGCATGGAAGCCGGTGACATGCCGGGTGTTCGAGGAACCTGGCTGAGCATCGCCTCCGAGTCGACAAGTCGTGAAACCAGTCAAAGAGCATCTTCGGCGGTCCGCCGTCCAGAAGAGAAAAGCTATTGGTGAAGAACTGGCTCGACTGTTGACGGCAGGATTTATTCGAGAGATATATCACTCCGAGTGGCTCGCTAATGTCGCCATGGTCCCCAAGAAGGATAACTCACCCGCATGTGCATTGATTTTAAGCACATTAATCGGGCCTGCCGAAGGATCATTTTTCTCTCCCGCATCGATCAAATTGTTGACTCGACCGCGGGGTGAGAGGTTGTCTTTCTAGATGCATATTCCGGGTATCATCGATCCGTCATATGGACCCGATGAAATAAAACAGCTTTCATCACTCCGCTCGGGTGCTTCGCTATATCACCATGCCATTCGCCTCAAGAATGCCGGAGCCACATTTATGCGAATGATTCGAAGTGTCTTCTCACTCAAATCAGTCGGAATGTGGAAGCGATATGGATGATATCGTCGTTAAGTCGCGAAAAGGTTCCGACCTGCTTGCCGACCTCGCCAAACATTTGCCAACCTCGGAAGGTACGATATCAAGCTCAATCCGTCAAAGTGCACATTTGGAGTTCCCGTGGAAAATTACTCGGTTTTCGCTTCGAATGAGGGATCGACGCTAACCCGAGAAGATCGGCACTATTCTCCGAATGAAACGCCTCAGGCGAGTGCACGACGCCCGTAAGCTTCTTGGATGCTTGGCCTTTAAGTCGATTCATCTCACGACTCGGTGAAAAGGCATTACCTCTTTACCGATCGATGAAGAAGGCCGACAAGTTCGAGTGGACTCCGGAAGTCGATGCAGCGCTTGCCGAGCTAAAAGCTCGCTCTCCACCCAGCCGGTGCTTGCTGCTCCAATCAGCAAAGAGCCTCTGTTGCTTTACATTGCAGCCCTTTGGACAAGTTGTCGATTCGTGCTTACGATCGAGCGGGAAGAGGAAGGAAAGGCCTTCAAAGTTCAGCGCCGGTGTATTATTTGTGCAAGTCTTGACTCCATCCAAGCAGAGATATCCTCATTATTAGAAGCTTGTGTATGGTATATACATGACCACAAAGAAGGTTGCTCATTATTTTTCCGATCATTCTATCACGATCGCCACGACGCTCCTTTATCGTAGATCTTGCATAACAGAGACGCAACCGTCGAGTGGCTTAAATGGGCGATTGAACTTCTTCCCTTGATATCAAATTTGAGGCAAAGAAAGCCATTAAGTCCCGAGCTATAGCGGATTTTCTCGCGAGTGGATTGAACAACAACAACCGATGAAGTTCACTCGAGCATTGGACCATGTTCTTTGACGGCTCCAAGATCTTTGAATGGTTGGTGTGGGGTTGTTCTGGTTTCCCCAGAGGAGATAAGCTTAGGTATGTGCTCCAGATTCACTTTGATTCCTCCAACAATGAGGCGAGTACGAGGCCCTTCTATATGGATTGCGCATGGCCATCTCACTCGGCGTCCGTCGCTTTGATTGTCTATGGCGACTCAGATCTAGTGGTCAATCAAGTAATGAAGGAGTGGGACGTGAGAAGCCCAACTATGATTTGGATCTTGCAATGCAAATGAGGAAGCTGGAAAAGAAGTTTGAGGGGTTGGAACTCCATCACATCCCTCGACTGAAAAATCAAGCAGCAGATGATCTGGCAAAGATAGGCTCCAAAAGAGAAGCCATTCCGAGTGGTGTATTTTTGGAACATATACACACTCCGTCAGTCAAAGAAGATCCCTTCACAGAGGAAGCTCCACAACCCAAGAGTGCCACGGACTCGACTGAGGTTGAGGTCCCGGCAGTGGTCGACTTGGTCATGGAAGTTTTAGTGGTCACTCCCGATTGGACAATTCCATACATCGCAGATATTACGAGAAAGGAACTCCCAGAGGATGAGGAAGAGGCTCGGCAGATCATCCGTCGATCCAAAGCCTTTACCGCTATCAATGGGCAGTTGTATAGAAAGCCCGACGGAGTCGGACAAAATGCATAACGCCGTAAGAAGGTCGAGTCATACTCAATGATATCCACTCGGGGACTGTGGTCACCATCGTCCTCTCGGACCATTGTGGCCAAAGCATACCGAGCCGGATTTCTTGGCCAAGAGCAAATGAGATGGCGAAAGAAATAGTGGACAAGTCACGAAGGATGCCGGTTCTACTCCAATATGTCACACAAGCTGCGTCAGCTTTGAAGACCATTCCACTCGTCGGCCCTTCGCAGTATGGGGGTTGGACATGATCGGTCCCTTGCGGACAGGTCGGAGCGGTTTCACGCATGTCTTGGTGGCGATCGACAAGTTCACCAAGTGGATTGAAGCTAAACCAATCAAAAACTTGATCTTCGGTATCGCTGTTTCCTTTGTCGAGGGTTGACGTTCGATATGGGGTCCCGCACGGTATTATCACGGACAATGGGTCGAATTTTGACTCGGAAGAATTCAAGGATTTCGCAACGCCTAAGGTACACGAGTCGACTACGCTTGATCGCCCATCCACAATCGAATGGACAGCGAGCGAGCCAACGGATTAATCCTCAAGGGTCCGAAGCCCCGATCGATGCGAGATCTCAAGCATGCGGCTGGAGCTTGGGTTGACGAACTCCCTTCAGTGCTTTGGGGTTTGCGAACCACGCCTAATCGGTCGACCGGAAGAACCCCCTTCTTCCTGGTCTATGGAGCAGAGGCAGTCCTTCCGAGTGATCTCCTCCACAATGCTCCTCGAATTGAACTATACAATGAAGCAGAAGCTGAGCAAGCGCGTCAAGATGCAGTCGACCTCCTAGAAGAGGAAAGGGAGATGGCTCTTATCCGCTCGACCATCTACCAGCAAGACTTGCGTCGCCTGTACGCCAGAAATGTGAGAGGCCGAGCCTTCCAGGAAGGGGATCTAGTCCTTCGAGTGGATCAGCAGAAGCAACATAAGCTCGCTCCCTCCTGGGAAGGACCCTTCATCGTCACAAAGGTTCTCCACAATGGGGCATATCGTCTCTACAATGTCGAACACAATATCGATGAGCCCCGAGCTTGGAATGCGGATCTGCTCCGCCCGTTTTACACTTAAGGTTTTTCATTCGGAAGAGTTGTAATAAAATACTTCTGTAGTTCACGAGCTTTGAAATAATAGTGTCGAAATTCCTTCATAATTTTTGTCACTTCTTATTTTCGTCGAGTAAAATTTTCCCCCAGTGGGTGGCTTAGTCGCGAATCCGTTTCGCCTAAGTTTTTACAAATCCTACCGAGTGGTAAGCCAGACTTCCACTCGGGGGCTTAGCTGTGAATCCGTTTCGCCTAAGTTATTAAAAATCCTACCGAGTGTTAAGCCAGACTTCCACTCGGAGGCTTAGCTGCAGCTCAGTGCTCGCCTAAGATATAAGAAATCCTACCGAGTGGCAAGCCAGACTTCCACTCGAGGGCTTAGCTGCAGCCCAGTGCTCGCCTAAGTTATTAAAAATCCTACCAAGTGGTAAGCCAAACTTCCACTTGGAGGCTTAGCTGCAGTCCAAGGATTCGCCTAAGTATAATGTGTACCCGCAAGGAGGACGAGGTGCAAGTCGACTGCGACCCTCTCCTCCGAGCTACACCATAAGTGCAATATGTACCCATAAGGAGGACGAGGTGCGTCGGTCATGCGACCCTCTCCTCCGAGCTACACCATAAGTATGATGTGTTCGCAAGGAAGACGAGGTGCAGGTCGACTGCTACCCTCTCCTCCGAGCATCGACACAAATACAACGGAAATCCTACCGAGTGAAGAGCAAACCTCTCACTCGGGGGCTTAGCTGCAGCCAGTGCTCGCCTAAGGTATAAAAATCCTACCGAGTGAAGAGCAAACCTCTCACTCGGGGCTTAGCTGCAGCCAGTGCTCGCCTAAGGTATAAAACCCCACCGAGTGAAGAGCAAACCTCTCACTCGGGGCTTAGCTGCAGCCCAGTGCTGCGCCTAAGGTATAAAGATCCTACCAGTGAAGAGCAAACCTCTCACTCGGGGGCTTAGCTGCAGCCAGTGCTGCGCCTAAGGTATAAGAAATCCTACCGAGTGAAGAGCAAACCTCTCACTGGGGCTTAGCTGCAGCCCAGTGCTCGCCTAAGATAAAGAAATCCACCAGTGAAGAGCAAACCTTTCACTCGGGGGCTTAGCTGCAGCCCAGTGCTCGCCTAAGGAATAAGTCGACTGCAGTAGGCATCTCGCTGAACCTGCAAAGAGCAATTCAAGCCAAGAGCAATCATATCCAAACATCCAATCCAAACTTAGGTCGATACCTAAAGGAACCGAGAGTGCTCAGGCGCTAAGCCTGTTAAGGTTTTATCGGTTACAACTCCACTCGGCATACCGAGGCAAATTTAAAGTCAAGGAAAGTTTTTTACCCCTCCTGTGGAGGGCTGGATGGAGCAACGAACTCGTCAAGGTCAATCCCATCGCAATCCGTGTGGCAGCGATGAAAGTCTCCATGAAGGACCGAAGTCGTGTTTTTGGTGTTGGCCACTCGGAGAGCCGCCAACTTATCTTCTCGGGCATCTTTGCAATGGACTCGCACTGCATTATTGTGGCAACGTCTGCGCCACACCGAGCCGAAGACTTCTTCCACTCTTGCACTCGGTCAGGGATGGCGTTTAGTCGAGCCATCAATGACTCGAGGTCATTTTGGAGTGTCTCCCTGGGCCAGAGTGTCGAGTCAATGCGGGATGTAGCAACCTTCAGTCTTGCGAGATAATCCACGACGGCAGCAACACGGGACTCCAGTCGGAAGATGTTCATGGCAGTTTCATCATTCACCGGAGAGTTGAGCGGGGTCAAGGTTAGTCTCGGTGGCTGGTTTCTTCTTCGAAGTTGCGACAGAACTCTGCAAAGATAAAATCCCGAATTAAGAAAACAGTCGAATGGGAACATAACAGCTGGGAGAACTGGTCGAGTGAAGAAGATTACCTTCAAGCTTAAGGAACAATTTTTTAGCAAGACCACCCAAGAAGCCTTCCAGCTCGTTCTTCTTCCCAGCCATCTGGTTGATCTTCTCAGTCAGAGTGGTCTTGTCAGCTTTCAGTCGTTCAACATCCTTGGTAGCAATGGCCGAGCAGCCTTGATTGGTGTTGTCTGCTCGAGCTTGGACCGAGGATAGCTTTTCATCAGCGAGCTTGATCTTCTCAGACAGCTCAAGCTCCTTCTTCCTCTGGGCCTCCTTCACCTTGCCTGTAAATTACAGCAAAGTCAGGTTTGAAGCAAATGAGGGAAGAAAAGAGTCGTCGAAGTCTCACCAAACATACCTTTGGTCTCCTCCTTTGCCTTCGTCAGGTTCTCCTGCACTAGATTCAAGTCCAACTCGAGCTGGATATGCTTCTGCTCCAGCTCAGTATAGCGCGTCGCAAGATCGCAGGATTTCTACGAAGAGTCAATCGACAAAATGTCAAAGATGATCCACTTCCGAGTGAATAAAGAAAAATGATGCGTTTCTAAGACTACAGTCGAATGCAAGCATTCGACCGTAGTCTCGGGGACTACACCCAGTGGGTGCACTCAGCGTGCCCCCACTGGTCTTATTCAAGACAGAGTCGACCAGTCGACCATCAAAAAAAAAGTCGACCAGTCGACCAAAACTTCTTCAGACTGTAATCAACTGCCAGCAGTCGACCACAGTCTCGGGGACTACACCCAGTGGGTGCACTAGCGTGCCCCCACTCGGGTATCAGAAACACATTCGTTTCATTCGAGTGTTGATAAATATTTCCCTATGAAGCCTAAGACCATTGCCGTGATCGACCTTATATGGGGACTACACCCGGTGCACTCAGCGTGCCCCGCTAATCGGAGTTTTTACCAACACACCAAGTGGGTGGCTGCTATGAATTCGAAAGAAAAGTTTCGATAGCATATCCTATGAGCGAGGCGGTGGTCGATCGACTGAACATTGCTCTAAAGGGCAGAGCTGGCATCGTAAGCTGCTTGGCTCGCATCCCGAACGATCTTCACCTGCTCCATCATGATCCCTGCTTGACGGATCGCCTCCTTAGCAGCATCGTCCTGGTCCTCCGGGACGTGGTGCGTGGCGAAGATCGAAGGCTGTCCAGCACTCGACGAAGTGGGTCGAGCACTCGTCAGCGGTACTGCGAAGGACACGGTATATCGAGTGCCGACCTCTCCTTCCGTCACAACGGTCTCAGGCGCCGTCACACCTTGGGCTACTTTGCCAGTAGATGCCTTCCTGCTCCTCCTAGTCTTCAATGGCTCCTCATCCTCATCATCGTCGTCGGGAAGAGTGATGATGTCATTGGTTGGAGCTTCAGAGAAGAGTTAAAGTCAGAAACTATGAGTCAGTCGACTAAGAACAAGAATTAAGGTTACAGTACCAGGATTTGAGGTCGCGGCGTCCTCCATCTCATGGTCCTCGGCCTTGCCTGAGGTTTCGGAAGTCGCAGCGCTGAAGTTCCAAAGAATCAGTCGACCGATTCAAGTATCAACCAGAGATAAAACTTATATAGAACAGGAAGACTTAAGCAATATGTTTACCCTGAGATGGTGGGGATGGACACCTTCATTTTTGGCAGAGGCTTGGTTGTCCTCGACGGAGCTACCTTCGACTGCTTCGGCGCTTTCTCAGTCGGCACCGGAGAAGCGGTCCGAGGGCGTTTGGTCGACTGCGAGACAGTCGCAACTCCCTTACCGCGTTCAGCCGAAGGGTCGTGCACAAGTTTTGACCGCCTCTCCGAGCGCGGTGGTGCAACCTCCTCCTCTTCATCCTCGTCATCATCATCCTCGTCATCATCATCGTCGTTATCGTCATCTTCTGCAGCGTCTGAATCCCACTCTTCCTGGCTCTCGCCCCCGCTGGCTTCCCCCTCCTCAGTCGGAATCTGGGCGCCATTGGGCATTGAGTATAGCTCGGTGAGGGCCTGGAAGTATCAAAGCAGAGTTCAGTCGACCAAGTCACAGAAACGCACTCGACGGATATACAACGGAAAACAGAACAAGTGTACCTTATCTGGAACGCTGTCGTGATCAAGTGGAGAAATCCTCCGGGATCCGTGAGGGTTGTCCTTGTTCCCAGTGATCGCAGCCATCCATCTTTCCACTACAGCATCGTCGACTGCCTCCGGGTGGACGCGAGTCTCGTCTTCGGTGCCGCAATATAGCCACATGCAGTGACTCCGGAACTGAAGGGGCTGGATTCGCCTCCGAAGAAAAACCTCCAGGAGGTCCATGCCAGTCATGCCGTCCCTAACCAGCTGCACCACGCGGTCCATCAGCATCTTCACTTCAGTCCTCTCTTCTGGAACAACCTTCAGGGAGGAGGGTCTATTCACTCGACTCATGGTGAATGCAGGAAGACCAGTCGACTGCCCCGGCGTCGTCTCATTCCGGCAATAGAACCAGGTCGACTGCCAGCCCCTGACCGACTCGGGAAAAGACATAGCTGGGAAGGTGCTTTTATTCCTCAACTGGATCCCTAAGCCACCACACATCTGAACTACTTGGGTCTTCTCGTCACCAGGGCTTGCCTTCTTCACGGTCTGAGAGCGACACGTGAAGATGTACTTGAACAAACCCCAGTGCGGTCGACAGCCCAGGAAGTTTTCGCACATAGACACAAACGCGGCAAGGTATGCGATGGAGTTTGGAGTAAAATGGTGGAGCTGGGCTCAAGAAATTCAGAAAACCCGAAAGAAGACACTCGGCGGCAGCGAAAACCTCGGTCGACATAGGTGGCCAAAAGCACGCACTCACCCTCCTCGGCTGAGACGCCACTCGCCAGAAGTCTCAGCGGCGCCGTGGGGAATCAACCCGTCGTCGGCCATATCGAGAGATCCTTCTCCTTGATGGTCGATCGATCGATCTCCTCGACCCAGCCCTTCGGCAGGTTGGATCTCGACGAGGAACCACCACGACTGGTGGATCTCCCCTTTGCCTTCTCGGCTGCCGACGCCTTCTCCACCGCCGACGCCTTCTTCGCGCGCTCCAACATCGTCGTCTTCTCTTTGCCCATGGCCGCCGGCGGAATGCACAGGAGAGGAGGTGGCAAGAGAGCGGCAGCGGTGGCGGAGAGCGGAGACGGGGAGAGCTAAGGAGGAAGAACGAGGTACTGTGCGCAAGCCCCCGGGAGTTGCATTTATAGCATCCCTTCCGAGTGGATGACAGGTGGACCCTAGCAATCCAATCATATCCCGGGCAGCTGCACTGCGCGATACGTGGCGGAAAAAGCGGCGCGAAAATCGAGGCATTCCTGTTATGTCCCATCCGAACGCCGCGGTCCGTTCCGCTTCGCGCGCTTCCCCAAATCTCGTATCCTGCGAGATCCACGAACGATGATCGATCCGCAAGCGCGCGATTTCGCAATCCGCCGCCGAATAGCAAAGTAAAAGAAGGTCACTCGACTAAAGAACGAGAATGGATCAAGTCGACTGAAGGAAAGTTTCTTGTTATCAACAGGGAAGATCTTGATCCAAGACAACACGTAGCCAGTATACAAAAGGCAATCGGAAACAACGTCAACTCCTCCTTCACTCAAGCCTCAATCCATTCGGGGGCTAATGATGGATTCATGTACCTAGGGTAGGGTCATAGGCCTGACCTAAATGTCCTACCCAAGGACACTCTTAGAAGAGATCATCTTCCAGTCGACCATAGAGGAACCCACTCGACTGACTGGAAGGACTCGACCATGGAAGACTCACTCGACCATGAAGACTCACTCGACCACCAGAAGGTCAGAAGACACTCTGCAGGGCAACGGTTTGCTATTGAATAGACTTAATGATAGTTAAAGCGCTTTATGAGGGGCGTTACCAGTAACCCCCCAGGCTTAATGTACTTTAATCTCTCCATTATGTGGGCTGGCTGGGGTCCTGGCGCACTCTATATAAGCCACCCCCCTCCACAGATAGGAGGGTTCAGATTCTTGTAATACTCAAACTCATAATCCACTCGACCGCCTCCGGGCTCCGAGACGTAGGGCTGTTACTTCCTCAGAGAAGGGCCTGAACTCGTACATCGTTTGCCTTCACAACTGCTCCATAACTAGGACATCGCCTCTCCCTTACCTACCCCTATTTCTACTGTCAGACTTAGAACCACGACACTCCCGTCCCCGATAAAGTGAAGGGACACCTAAGCCTCGCATTAAATGCACTTTGTCCTGTAATACCAGCGATAAGCTCGCAGCGCTATAGCGCTTTCCACCTCCTGTGTGCCACTGTGGCAGCCCCTTTTGCCTATAAAAGGAGGCCCATGGCGCACTGGAGAAGGATTCGGCTCTTTCGAACCTAGCAGCACCGAGAGCTAGTTAAAGAGCTCAAGAACACTAAATACATCCACCAAAGCAGGATCATAGGGTTTTACGCATCTTTGCGGCCCGAACCTGGGTAAATGCCCTTTTTGCTGTCTACTAGTCCCACTCTTCTCACGATCCCCGCGCCCCACAACCGTAGTAGGGATTCTAGTGATCCCATAGGTGTTGTTTCCCACCGACACCTACTCATGGTTTGAATTTATGGATGACCATACAAAATTTTTATGCTAGATTGAACTTTGCTTATAGAAATCTTTTTGATTCGGCTGCGGGAGGCACGTTTATGGAAATCACTTTAGGAGATGCTACAAAACCTCTTGATCATATTATGGCTAACTATTCTCAATGGCACACCGAAAGATCTTCTAGTAAAGAAGTGCATGCTATAGAAGAAATTAATGTTTTGAGTGGAAAGATGGATGAGCTTATGAAATTGTTTGCTACTAAGAGTGCTCCTATTGATCCTAATGATATGCCTTTGTCTACTTTGATTGAAAATAATAATGAATCTATGGAGGTGAATTTTGTTGGTAGAAATAGTTTTGGAAACAATGGCTATAGAGGAAAATTTAATCCTAGACCGTTCCCTAACAATTCCTCTAATAATTATGGAAATTCCTATAATAATTCTTATGGTAATTTTAATAAGATGCCCTCTGATTTTGAGAATAGTGTAAAAGAATTTATGATCTCTCAAAAGAATTTTATGCCTTTCTTGAAGAAAAATTGCTCAAAGTTGATGATTTGGCTAGGAACATTGATAGACTTTCGCTTGATGATGATTCTCTTAACTTAGATCTACTCCTCATAAGCATGATATGAATGAGTCTCTCAAAGCCATGAGAATTTAAATTGATGAGTGCAAGGAAAGAACCGCTAGATTGCGTGCTAAGAAAGATTACCTTGTAAAAGCGTGTTCTTCTAGTTTCAATGAAAATAAGGATGAAGATCTTAAAATTATTGATGTGTCCCCTATTAGATCTTTGTTTTGTAATATGAATCTTAATAATAATGGTACTGGAGATGAGTCAACTTTAGTTAGAAGGTGTCCCAATAATTCAGAGTTTTTAGATCTTGATGCTAAATTTGGTAAAAGTGGGATTGGAGAGGTCAAGACTTTAGATAGCATTGAACCCACTATCTTGGATTTCAAGGAATTTGATTATGATAATTGTTCTTTAGAAGGTTGTATTTCCTTGTTCCAATCCGTTGTGAATTCTCCTCATGCTTATAGTCAAAATAAAGATTTTACCAAACATATCGTTGATGCCTTGATGCAATCTTTTGATGAAAAACTTAATTTGGAAGTTTCTATACCTAGAAAATTAATGATGAGTGGGAACCTACTATAAAGATTAAAATTAAAGATCATGAGTGTTATGCTTTGTGTGATTTGGGTGCTAGTGTTTCGACGATTCCGAAAACTTTATGTGATATTCTAGGTTTCCATGATCTTGATGATTGCTCTTTAAATTTGCACCTTGCGGATTCCACCATTAAAAAGCCAATGGAAGGATCAATGATGTTCTCATTGTTGCAAATAGAAATTTGGTGCCCGTAGATTTTATCGTTCTTGATATAGATTGCAATCTTTCTTGCCCTATTATTCTATGTAGACCTTTTCTTAGAAGGATTGGTGCGATTATTGATATGAAGGAAGGCAATATTAGATTCCAATTTCCATTAAGGAAAGGCATGGAGCACTTTCCAAGAAAGAAAATTAAATTATCTTATGAATCTGTCATGCGAGCTACTTATGAATTGAGTACCAAAGATGGCACTACTTAGATCTATCCTCGCTTTTATGCCTAGCTAGGGGTGTTAAACCATAGCGCTAGTTGGGAGGCAACCCAATTTTATTTGTGTTTTTTGTTTTTGTTTCTGTTTTGTAATAAATTTTTCATCTACCTTCTGTTTAGATGTGTTTTTTTGTTTTAGTTAGTTTTTGTGCCAAGTAGAACCTATAGGATAACCTATGGTGATAGTTAATTTGATTCTGCTGAGAAACAGAAACTTCTCACGCACGAAACTAGTTTTGTTAAATCACAGAAATGTGATTTTGTGTTGATTCTTTTTTTTGTAGATCAATAGACAAATTTCCCAGGCCTTCCTATTTTGGTAGGAGTTTTAGAGTTCCATAAGTTTGCGTTAGTTACAGATTGCTACAGACTGTTCTATTTTTGACAGATTCTGTTTTTCGTGTGTTGTTTGCTTATTTTGATACATCTGTGGCTAGTATTAAGTGGTATGAACCTTAGAGAACTTGAAATACAGTAGGTTTAACACCAAAATAAATAAAGAATGAGTTCATTACAGTAACTTATGTGGTGGTTTTGCTTTCTTTCACTAACGGAGCTTATGTGATTTCCTGTTGAGTTTTGTGTTGTGAAGTTTCCAAGTTTTGGGTAAAGATTTGATGGACTATGGAATAAGGAGAGGCAAGAGCATAAGCTTGGGGATGCCCAAGGCAACCCAAGATATTCAAGAATAGCCAAAAGCCTAAGCTTGGGGATGCCCCGGAAGGCATCCCCTCTTTCGTCTTCGTTTATCGGTAACTTTACTTGGAGCTATATTTTTATTCGCCACATGATATGTGTTTTGCTTGGAGCGTCTTTTATGATATTAGTATTTGCTTTTTAGTTTTCCACAGTCATCCTTGCTGTACACACCTTTTGGGAGAAGCCCACTTGATTGGAATTTATTAGAATACTCTATGTGCTTCACTTATATCTTTTGAGCTTGATAGTTTTTGCTCTAGTGCTTCACTTATATCTTTTAGAGCACGGCGGTGGCTTAATTTTGTAGAAATTGTTAGTCTCTCATGCTTCACTTATATTATTTTGAGTCTCTTAGCACAACATGGTATTTGCTATGGTTATAAAATTGGTCCTAGAATGGTAGGCATCCAAGTTGGGTATAATAAAAACTATCATAGGAAGTGAATTGGATGTTATGATCAATTTGATACTTGATAATTGTTTTGAAATATGGAGGTAGTGATATTAAAGTCATGCTAGTTGGGTGATTATGAATTTAAAGAATGCTTGTGTTGAAGTTAGCAAGTCCCGTAGCATGCACGTATGGTTAAAGTTGTGTAACAAATTTGAAACATGAAGTGTCCATGGATTGTGCATCCTTATGAGTGGCGGTCGGGGACGAGCGATGGTCTTTTCCTACCAATTTATCCCCCTAGGAGCATGCACGTAGTGCTTGGTTTTTGATGACTTGTAGATTTTTGCAATAAGTATATGAGTTCTTTTGACTAATGTTGAGTCCATGGATTATACGCACTTTTACCTTTCCATCATTGCTAGCCTCTTCGCTACCGTGCATTGCTCTTTCTCACCTTGAGAGTTGGTGCAAACTTCGCCGGTGCATCCAAACCCCGTGATATGATACGCTCTATCACACATAAACCTCCTTATATCTTCCTAAAAAACAGCCACCATACCTACCTATTATGGCATTTCCATAGCCATTTTGAGATATATTGCCATGCAACTTTCCACCATTCCGTTTATCATCATGACAATTACTATTCTCATATTGCCATTGCATGATCATGTAGTTGACATCGTATTCATGGCAAGGCCACTTTGCATAATTTTTCATACATATCACTCTTCATTCATTGCCCATCCCAGTACACTGCCGGAGGCATTCATATAGATTCATATCTTGTTCTAGTTTTGAGTTGTAATTCATGTGTGGTAAATCAATAAAAGTGTGATGATCATCATTATTAGAGCATTGTCCCCAAAAAGAAAAAAAAGAAAGGCCAAAAAGAAAAAAAAAGGAAAGGCCAAAGAAAATAAAATAAATTAAAAATAAAAATAAAGAAAGGCCAAAAGAAAAAAAGAAAGGCCCAAAAAAAGAAAGAAAAAGAAAAAACAAAATAAATAAAAAGGGGCAATGTTACTATCTCTTTCCCACACTTGTGCTTCAAAGTATCACCATGTTCTTCATATAACGAGTCTCATATGTTGTCACTTTCATATACTAGTGGGATTTTTTCATTATAGAACTTGGCTTGTATATTCCTACGATGGGCTTCCTCAAAATGCCCTAGGTCTTCGTGAGCAAGCAGGTTGGATGCACACCCACTAGTTTTCTTTTGTTGAGCTTTCATACATTTATAGCTCTAGTGCATCCGTTGCTTGGCAATCCCTACTCCTCATGTTGACATCAATTGATGGGCATCTCCATAGACCGTTGATTATCCTCGTCGATGTGAGACTTTCTCCTTTTTTGTCTTCTCCACACAATCCCCATCATCATATTCTATTCCACCCATAGTGCTATATCCATGGCTCACGCTCATGTATTGCGTGAAAGTTGAAAAAGTTTGAGATTATTTAAGTACGAAACAATTGTTTGGCTTATCATCGGGGGTGTAGAATTTGGGAGCATTTTTGTGTGATGAAAATGAAGCATAGCCTAACTATATGATTTTGTAGGGATGAACTTCCTTTAGCCATGTTATTTTGAGAAGACATGATTGCTTTTATTAGTATGCTTGAAGTATTACTATTTCTTATGTCAATATGAACTTTTATTTTGAATCATTTGGATCTGAACATTCATGCTACAATAAAGAAAATTACATTGAGAATTATGCTAGGTAGCATTCCACATCAAAAATTCTGTTTTTATCATTTACCTACTCGACGACGTATCTATCATTTACCTATGCAAGAATTAAGGTTGGGGGTGCTTGATACGTCTCCAATGTATCTATAATTTTTGATTGTTCCATGCTATTATATTACCCTTTTTGGATGTTTATGGGCTTTACTTTACACATTTATATCATTTTTGGGACTAACCTACTAACCGGAGGCCGAGCCCATATTGCTGTTTTTTTGCCTATTTCAGTATTTCGAAGAAAAGGAATATCAAACGGAGTGCAAACGGAATGAAACCTTCGGGAGTGTGATTTTTGGAACAAGCGTGATCCAAAGGACTTGGAGTGCAAGCCAAGAAGCAGCCAAGGCGGCCACGAGGGTGGAGGGCGCGCCCACCCCTACAGGGCGCGCCCCCTATCTCGTGGGCCCCTCGGGTGGCCACCGATCTACTTCTTCCTCCTATATATACCCACGTACCCCAAAAACATCAAGGGAGCCAACGAAATCCTAATTTCACCGCCATAACCTTCTATATCAGCGAGATCCCATCTTGGAGCCTTCGCTGGCCCTCCGCCGGAGGGGGAATCAACCATGAAGGGCTTCTACATCAACACCATAGCCCTCGGATGAGTTGTGAGTAGTTTACCACGGACCTTCGGGTCCATAGTTATTAGCTAGATGGCTTCTTCTCTCTTTTTGTATCTCTATACCATGTTCTCCTCGATGTTCTTGGAGATCTATTCGATGTAACTCTTTTTGCGGTGTGTTTGTCGAGATCTGATGAATTGTGGGTTTATGATCTAGTTTATCTATGAGAAATATTTGAATCTCCTATGAATTCTTTTATGTATGATTGAGTTATCTTTGCAAGTCTCTTTGAATTATCAGTTTGGTTTACTACATTGGTCTTTCTTGCAATGGAAGAAGTGCTTAGCTTTGGGTTCAATCTTGCGGTGACCTTACCCAGTCACAATAAGGGTAGCAAGGCACGTATTGTATTGTTGCCATCAAGGATAAAAAGATGGGGTTTATATCATATTGCATGAGTTTATCCCTCTACATCATGTCATCTTTCTTAATGCTTTACTCTGTTCTTATGAACTTAATACTCTAGATGCATGCTGGATAGCGGTCGACGTGTGGAGTAATAGGAGTAGATGCAGGCAGGAGTCGGTCTACTTGTCACAGACGTGATGCCTATATACATGATCATGCCTAGATAATCTCATAATTATTCGCTTTTCTATCAATTGCTCGACAGTAATTTGTACACCCACCGTAAAACTTATGCTATCTTGAGAGAAGCCACTAGTGAAACCTATGCCCCCCGGGTCTATCTTTTATCATATAAGCTTTGAATCTACTTTTATTTGCATCTTTACTTTTCCAATCTATTTTATAAAATACCAAAAATATATTTATCTTATCATACTATCTCTATCAGATCTCACTGTCGCTAGTGGCCGTGAAGGGATTGACAACCCCTTTATTGCGTTGGTTGCAAGTTCTTTGTTTGTTTGTGTAGGTGCGTGGGACTTTTGAGGAGCCTCCTGCTGGATTGATACCTTGGTTCTCAAAAACTGAGGGAAATACTTACGCTACTATTGCTGCATCACCCTTTCCTCTTCAAGGAAAAACAATGCAAGCTCAAGACATAGCAGCAGGCCGTAGGCAGGCAAGTCTGGGGACCCCCGTTCCCAGAACACCGACAATAGACCCCAGGCCCAAGGCGCGCTCGGACTTGGCTTAGCGGCGAAGCCAAAGGGCAAGTGCAGAGCGCCAGGTCCCTAACAGCTGCTGCCTTGGTCGACATGGCGATCGATTGACGGGCGTCTCCGCTTCCCCACACTGCCTCGGCAACTGCCCCATTTGACGAGTCCCTGCTGCATGCAAAAAGGGTCATCATTACTTGCGATCGTGGAGGTCGACGGTTGGCCTTCCTGGGGCTATAAATGGGGAGGGGCGAGAGCCCCCATCACCCATCTCTTCCCATTCCGCTTGCTTCTCCTCCCTTGCTCCGTTGCTTGTACTATCCCTCATGGTGCCCGCGAAGAGGTTTTCGGCCGTGGAGAAGGGGAAGGCTCGCCATGAAGGGCCTGGCTCCCCTCCGCCCAAGCGCGGGCGCGGTCGCCCTCGCAAGCATGCTGCGACCCCCGCCTTGGCCCTGCGTGGCCGCGGTGGTAGCTCTTCAGGTGGTGGTGGCCGCCCATGTCGAGGCAGTTCGATTGGTGGGCAAAGGTGTGTTGTGGCTACGCGGCCTCCCCAGCCGCACTTCCACTCGGCAGAGGTGATGCCGAAGTTCATCGTGTGCTCGGATAACCCGGCCGGCAACTGGCTTCAGCTCCCTCGCTCCTTCGTCAGTGAGCTGCCGGCTGCTGGCCCAGGCGGGCTCTGGTTACAGGTGGATGGATGCTGCAGCAGGGCCTCCTGGGTGGCGGTGGAGGTCTCCGTTGCGGGCAACGCAGCCCTGGCCCGAGGTTGGCAGACGTTCGCCCGCGCACGCGGTCTGGGCAGGCGGTGCACCCTCCACTTCAAGTATGATGGTGACGTGACCCTCTATGTGAGGGTGTTTGGAGAAGGTGGCCTCCATGTTGGGTGCTGCCCTGAAAACAACGACGACGACGAGGTGCTCGGCCTTGGCGACGGTCGCGATGAGGGTGAAGGCGAACTTCTCCGTGTCGCGACCGCGTCTCGTAAAGCTACGACGGCTCTTCCTCCGGTTGCAGCTCCTCCAACGGTGGCTGCGGTCAACCACCATGCCTCCATGCCGCCTCGAGGGCGGCAGCGATTCGTCCCGTCGCCGCGCTCCGTTGAAGCACGAGGTGGAGTTTGACTGAGCTCAGGAGGACGCCGCGGATCCCTTCTCGCGAGCTGTTGCAAGGCGCGTGCTGCTTTTGTTTTGTTTTCCTTCTTTTCCTGCATCGAGAAAGAGAAGTATGGGGCCCCATGGGGGGCGTGCAACAAACTATGATTCCCTAGTTACCGTGCTGCATTCATTGTTCTTGTGCTGTGTTATGATGTCGTTGTTATGCGTCTGCGCGTAGGAACACTTAGCTTGTCATGTTTGAAGTAGTTTCCGCCTCGCGAGGTGCCTGCTTCAGGCCTCGACGGGTGCCTTAAGAGCTGCAAAAAAATCATTGGGAGAATCATTTCTGAACCTTGGTCGTGAGGGTTGCCAGCCATGGCCTGGCACTTCGTGTCGCGATGCCCGAGGGGCATGGACTCAGAGGGGTGCTCCCGCTGCAAACTCGAATGAGAGAGCCTTGTGAAAACAAAAAATCAGAGGGAAAAGGCTTGTGAGGGCACCCGTACAGCCCCCTCGCGAGGCTTGCGAGAGAGAGCGAGTTAGACAAAGACCTGAAAACAGAAAACGGAGGCAGGAAGCGATTGAATAGAACTGGCAGAGAACACCAGAAGAAACTTTAATCAAGATTCAAACAAAGAAGAGCAAACCAACTTCCGAAAGCAAATTAAAAGCCGTGTCCGGCACCTAGTCTAGTCTTCGAAGTCTTCTCACCAGCGCGGAGCTAAGTGCTGCCACTGGGCATGGGGAGAGCCCCAGAGGCCCAAGGGCGGCACTCCTGAGACTCCTGGGCGTGTACAACCCCACTCATTATTACGTGAGAGTGTCACGGGCGGCGAGCTTCACAGGCACTGGGCCTTCTTCACAGGCACCGGGCCTTTCTTTGGGCGGCGAGCTTCACAGGCACCGGGCCTTCTTCACAGGCACTGGGCCTTTATTCAGGGGTAGAACTTCCGGAGGTGCTGGATGCTCCAAGCATTCGGGATGGGCACCCCATCCTGAGTCTCCAGGCGCGCGGCGCCAGGCCTGGAGACGTGGACGACCTTGCACGGGCCCTCCCACATGGGTGAAAGCTTATGCAGCCCTTCCCTGCAGAGCACCCGCCTGAGTACGAGGTCACCTACCTAGAGCATCCTGGGCAGATGTTGCGACAGTGATACCGCCGCAGCGCCTGCTAGTACCTTGCCGCCCATAGTGTGGCTTCACGGTGGCGTTCCTCCCCCAGGACAAGGTCCATCCCCCGCATGGTTGTCGGCGTTCTGGGAACGGGGGTCCCCAGACTTGCCTGCCTGCGGCCTGCAGCGTGGCTCAACTAGTGGCCCAGTACGGCCCGTCTTCATCGACGAACACTCAAGACCCACCGAGGGGCCAAGCCTCGCGGGCTGAACGATGCAAGTCTTCCTCAGGGGCGGCCTCGCCACGCAGGCTCGCGAGGAGGCGGAGAGATCAAGGCAAGAGGCCAGCCCGCGCAGCGTCCTTGTTTCCTCTTTGGTGGAAAGGGGGCAAGCGCAAGCACGGAGTACAGAGGCATCAGGCAAAGGTTTCCTTATCGGTGCAACAAGACCAAGACCACCAGGACGGTAGGACGAAGGTCACCATGGAGCTCAAGACGGTGTCATCACCAGCACCTTTGGTAGTCGGAGACCACCTTTAGTCAGGATAGCTTGTACTAGCTATCCCCTTTCAAGGTGGCCGTTGTTGGATCCCTTCCCGCTCAATAGTTGGGAAGAGGACCATGGCCTCTATAAATAGGGCTAGCCACCACAGTAGAAGGCATCTCATCCAGAGCTGTCACATCCCTAGTTCTGGTATGACCTAGACTAGCTAGTCATTTGTACATCATGTTTAAATTCCACTTAAATTTGAAATGGGGATTTGTAAAACCCTCAGAAATCATTTCTGGAAATGACCAGATAAAAATTTCTCCAAAAGGGTCCAAGAAAATGCTCATGTTGCCCTCTGAAAATATTGGACAGAGATAAAAATCAAACCAATATTTTTAAGAGCTCTTAAGTATTTATTTTGGGCATTTGGAATTAATGCATAAATATTTGCATTGGAAATATATTAGCTATATATATTAATATATGTCCAAAAATTATGCCACTTGTTGGGGAGCTGTGGAATAATATAGTTAGCCCCTGCAAAAATTGGCATAAGTAAATAAAATGATTTAGTATTTTAAACTAAATCAAAACAAATTGCAGAAAACAAAAAGTAAATGAAATAAAAGGGAACTTACAGGCCTCCTCCTCAGGCGGCCAAAGAACAGCCAGCCTTGCCCAGCCCACTGGCCTCCTCTGTCGTCTTCGTCCTCGACAGGGAACGGGCGCGTGCCCGACGCGCGCACCGCCGCTCCGCGCCACGCCACCTCTCTCTCTGCCTGCCTGCCCTCTCCCCTCCTCGCCTGGATGCGCCGCACGTCGCCACGCACCCCCCCCGAACCCTCTCACTCTCCCGTGCCCTTTCCCTCCTCTCCCTCGCTCTCTCGCGCGACGACCGAACGCGCCCGTCGCCGCCGCTCGCCGTAGCCGTAGCCACCGCGCCCCTCGAGAGCATCTGAGCCGTCCCCGAGATCCGCGCCGTCGTCCTCGTCCTCTCCGCCAAGCCGCAAGACGCGGGAAGCCCTGGAGAGTCGCCATCGTCGTCTTCTTCATCGCCGGCCGCCGTGGATCCCCATCGCCGCCCCGCCGTCTCCAGTGCGTCCCGGAGCCCTGTTAGCCCGCTACAGCCCGGTTCACCGGAGTCCTGTTAGCCCAGTGCTACAGCCTGGATTCACTCGTTGATGACCGACACGTTCGATGCTGGGTCATGTATGCCTGTCCCTGTAAGTTAGTGCCACTTTGGGTTTACGACTAGCCATGTCAGCCCGGGCTCCTTATCATATGGATGCTAGCGACACTATCATATACGTGTGCCAAAAGGCGCAAACGGTCCCGGGCAAAGGTAAGGCGACACCCGTGGGGATACCGTGCGTGAGGCCGCAAAGTGATATGAAGTGTTACATGCTAGATCGATGTGGCATTGAGTTAGCCCCTGCAAAAATTGGCATAAGTAAATAAAATGATTTAGTATTTTAAACTAAATCAAAACAAATTGCAGAAAAGAAAAAGAAATGTAAATAAAAGGGAACTTACCTGGGCCTCCTCCCTGTGCGGCCCAGCAACAGCCAGCGCCGGCCCAGCCCACTGGCCTCCTCTGTCGTCTTCGTCCTCGACAAGGAACGGGCGCGTGCCCGACGCGCGCACCGCCGCGCCACGCCACGCCACCTCTCTCGCTCTGCCCCTCTCCTCCTCGCCTGGATCGCCGCGACGTCGCCACGCACTTCAACCCTCTCACTCTCCGTGCCCTTTCCCTCCTCTCCTCGCTCTCTCGCGACGACCGAACGCGCCGCCGCCGCCGCTTGCCGAGCCGTAGCCACCGCGCCCCTCGAGAGCATCTGAGCCGTCCCCGAGATCCGCGCCGTCGTCCTCGTCCTCTCCGCCAAGCCGCAAGACGCGGAAGCCTCGGAGAGTCGCCATCGTCGTCTTCTTCATCGCCGCCGCCGTGGATCCCCATCGCCGCCCGCCGCGTCTCGGTCGCCCGGAGCCCTGTTAGCCGCTACAGCCCGGTTCACCGGAGTCTGTTAGCCAGTGCTACAGCCTGGATTCACTCGTTGATGACCGACACGCTCGATCTTTGGGTCATGTATGCTCGCCCTCGTAAGTTAGTGCCACTTTGGGTTTACGACTAGCCATGTCAGCCCGGCTCCTTATCATATGGATGCTAGCGACACTATCATATCGTGTGCCAAAAGGCATAAACGGTCCCGGCAAAGGTAAGGCGACACCGTGGGGATACCGTGCGTGAGGCCGCAAAGTGATATGAAGTGTTACATGCTAGATCGATGTGGCATTGAGTCGGGTCCTGACAGCTTTGGTATCGAGCCCGATGCTCAGAGGATTACCAAGCCAAACTGGTCGAAGTTGAGTCTAGAAATTCTTTAGTTATGTAAGGGAATTGATTGTGGGAAGGAACGTAAGGCTCTTTTTACTCCTTATACCTCATGGCCTTCGATCCGAGTCATCCTATCTTTCTGCGGGGTTAAGGAACTAGGCTTTCTTCCGCCTATTAGATCACGTGTTACTACTCCGTAGTCCCTTAGGGTTGGTTGATCAGAGTCATATTCCAATTTTCGAGTACTTCCGGTGTAGTTTGTTTAGTACTATCCCAGAACCTTAAGTGATGATGTTGAGTATGTTACTACCCCATTTTTGGCAGGATGTCTCATTCTGAGCATTTTACTGCCGTTATGCTGCCGGAACTGCCCTAGGAGTTCGAGAGATACTAATTTCCTTGTCCTACATTCTGTAGCCTATAGTTGATGCTGATTCCATCCTTCGTTTCGTTTCTCAGGATGTCATCAGCTAAGCGAAGTTCTGTTGCTCGTAGTCAGAACCACGGAGATGGTAGGGATGAGGATCCTCCCGACCAACCTTCGTTGGCAGAGTTCATGTTAGAGATGGAGAGGAACAAGTGTGAGTCTAACCGCTCGTTGGCACGTATCGAAGAGAACACCGCACATCAGTTCAAAGGATCTGTGACCATTCATGACTTCATCCGCTTGCACCCACCTACCTTTCATCACTCCATCGAGCCGCTCGATGCAGATGACTGGCTCCGTAGCATCACACACAAGCTCCATTCGGCGAACGTAGCTGAAGATGACAAGGTCACCTATGCTGCATACCACCTGGAAGGTCCTGCTAGTCTTTGGTGGCAGAACTATGAGGCTATGCTTCCAGCTGGCCAGATTCCTACTTGGAGGGATTTCATTGAGGCTTTTCGCGAGCATCACATTCCTCAGGCCCTCATCGATCGCAAGAGAGAAGAGTTCTGTAGTTTCACACAGAGTAAGATGGCTGTTGATGCTTACAGCAGAGAGTTTGAGAACCTTGCCCGTTATGCCACAGAAGAAGTGTCCACGGACGCCAAGAAGCAGGCTAGGTTCCGGAAGGGTCTCAACCCCAAGTTGCGTCGTGATCTCCACTTGCATCATTGTGATACATTCCAAGCTCTTGTGAACAAGGCAATTAATGCAGAGACAGCTCAGCTCACTTACGATGAGTCTCGTAAGCACACCCGTGATTTGGGATCTTCTTCCGGCTCCAGTTCTCAGAAGCACCAGATTTGGGTTCCAAACTCCGCTCTTCCTCCCGGATATTCACCAAGGCCATCTCATGTGGTGCCTCCCCCAGCTCAGTCATATGTTCCACCCAGGCCTACTGGTAGACCGCTTGCCAATGCGGGTCCACGTCCAACTTCAGGGACTTGCTTCACATGCGGGAAGCCAGGACACTATGCACGTGACTGCTCTCAGACTAGTTATGCTCCATCCCAGCCCGAGAAGCCTGTTGGCTGTGGTAAGCCATCACGCAAGATGATCAGTGTCAAGTCAGCTCCCACTGAACGTGGACGTGTGCATCACGTCTCAGCTAGTAACGCTCATGATGATCCGGATGTCGTTCTTGGTACACTCCTTGTCAATTGTCACCCAGCATCGGTTCTATTCGATACTGGAGCGTCCCACTCCTTCATTTCTGAAAGCTATGCTAATTTGCACAACATGTCATTTTGTGATATGCCCTCTCCACTAGTTATTCAAACTCCTGGATCCAAATGGCAAACTTCTAGTGTAAGCCATGGTAACGAAATCCTTGTAGACAGACTTGTATTCCTTGCATCACTTATAGCCCTCAAGTCTACAGATATTAACATCATCTTGGGTATGGACTGGATGACAGCTCATTATGCCAAGATTGATTGTTACACCAGGTCTGTTCAGCTTACACACCCATCTGGCAAGATAGTCACTGTCTCCACCAGAGTTGCAAAGCGTCAACTCTATTCTCTTAATGCTAGCCCACTTCCAGACCTTGAAGATATTCCGGTAGTCCGTGACTTTCCGGATGTCTTTCCAGAGGAACTGCCAGGTGTTCCACCTGATAGAGATGTAGAGTTCGTCATAGATCTTATCCCAGGAACTGCTCCAATCTCTAGGAGACCTTACAAGATGGCACCCTTAGAACTAGCCGAGCTTAAGAAACAACTTGATGAGTCCTTGCAAAAGGGTTTCATCCGTCCTAGTTCTTCTCCTTGGGCTTGCCCCGTCCTCTTCGTCAAGAAGAAGGATGGTACGGACCGGATGGTTGTAGATTATCGTCCCGTTAATTTGGTCACGATAAAGAACAAATATCCGCTCCCCAGGATCAACGACCTGTATGATCAGCTCGCTGGATCCTCAGTCTTTTCCAAGATGGATTTGAGGTTAGGCTACCACCAAATCAAGATCAGAAATGCGGACATTCCCAAGACAGCCTTTGTCACTCGTTATGGCCAATACGAGTACACCGTCATGTCCTTCAGTCTAACCAACGCTCCAGCTACATTCTCCCGCTTGATGAACTCGATCTTCATGGAGTACTTAGATAAGTTCGTCGTGGTTTACCTCGATGATATTCTTATTTACTCGAAGAATGAAGAAGAGCATGCCGAACATCTTAGACTTGTATTAGAAAAACTCAGAGAGCACCGCCTTTATGCCAAGTTCTCCAAGTGTGAATTTTGGTTGCCAGAAGTGACCTACCTGGGCCACGTAATCTCTGGTAAGGGCATTGCTGTCAATCCCGAGAGAGTTAAGGCCGTTCTTGATTGGACTCCACCTGAAACTGTTAAACAAGTTAGGAGTTTCCTTGGTCTAGCCAGCTATTGTCGCCGCTTTGTTGAAAACTTCTCCAAAGTAGCCAAACCCCTCACGGAACTTCTCAAGAAAGATAAAAAGTTTGAGTGGTCCCCACAGTGTGAGTACAGTTTTGAACCTGAAAAGACGCCTGACTTCTGCTCCCATACTTGTGCCACCGGATTTCACTAAAGACTTTGTTATCTACTGCGACGCCTCACGACAGGGACTAGGTTGCATTCTTATGCAGGATCGTCATGTGATTGCTTATGCATCTCGACAGTTGCATCCACACGAGGAGAATTATCCTACACATGATCTAGAGCTTGCAGCCGTAGTCTATGCACTCAAGACCTGGCGACATTACCTTCTTGGTAAACGTTTGCGAGATCTACACCGATCACCGAGTCTCAAGTATATCTTCACCCAACCAGATTTGAACCTTAGGCAAAGACGTTGGTTGGAGTTGATCTCAGATTACGACTTAGGGATTACCTACACTCGTGCAAAGCCAATGTCATGGCTGATGCTCTAAGTCAAATCCTATTGCAACAATCTCATGTTGCAGCAGGTCAACCACTTCTCCATGAGGAATTTCGTAAGCTTAACCTTCACATTGCTCCTCACGGATTCCTTTCTACCTTGGTGGCGAAACCTACTCTTGTAGATCATATCATAGAAGCCTGTAGCATGATACGGGATTATCCGGATCAAGAGAAACATTGCCAAGGGTATAGCTGGTAGTTTCTCTATAGATGATCGAGGTGTCGTTTTCTTTGGGAACCTTTGGTGGTCCCTAATGGCAACATCTTCAACAACTGATTCTTAAGGAGGCGATGAATCTCCTCTCACGATTCATCCCGTAGTACTAAGATGTATCAGACCTACGCCAGAGGTTCTGGTGGACTAGGATGAAGAGAGAAATCGCTGACTTCGTTGCTAATTGTGACGTTTGTCGTCGCGTTAAGGAAGAGCACCAAAGACCTGCTGGCACCCTTCAGCCTTTAGCTATTCCTGAATGGAAATGGGATAAAGTTGGTATGGACTTCATCACCGGCTTTCCCAGGACCAAGAAAGGGAATAACGCTATCTTCGTAGTCATTGATCGTCTTTCCAAAGTGGCTCACTTCCTACCTGTTCGAGAGAGTATCACTGCTAGTCACTCACGACTTATATATTCTTGAATAGTATCACTTCATGGTGTTCCACTAGAGATCAATTCAGACCGTGGCAGTCTTTTCACTTCCCATTTCTGGGAGAGTTTCCAAACTGCCATGGGAACCCATCTTTCCTTCAGTACCGCTTTCCACCCTCAATCAAGTGGTCGTGGAACGGTCAACCAAATTCTCAAGACATGCTTAGAGCTATGCGTTATCTCATTCGGTATGGATTGGGAGAAATGTCTTCCTTTTGCCGAGTTTGCTTATAACAATAGCTATCAATCCAGTCTCAAGAAAGCTCCTTTTGAGATTCTCTATGGACGAAGATGTCGAACACCTTTGAACTGGTGAAACCGTGAAAGACAATTCTTTGGACCGACATGATCCAGAGGCGAGAAGAGCAAGTTCGTGATCATTCGTGAGAATTTGAAAACAGCCCAGTCTCGTCAGAAAAGCCAGTATGATCGTCATCATAAGGATATGACTTATGAAGTTGGCGACAAAGCTTACCTTCGGGTTACTCCTTTGAAGGGTACCCATCGTTTCGGTATCAAGGGCAAGTTGGCTCCTCGTTACATTGGTCCTTTTCGCATTCTCGCTAAACGAGGAGAGGTTGCCTACCAGTTGGAACTACCCCCACATCTTTCTCGAGTTCATGATGTCTTCCACGTCTCTCAACTCAGGCGTTGCTTCTCGGATCCTATCCGCGGAGTGGACAACGAAGCGCTTGATCTCCAAGATAACCTCACATACCGAGAGTACCCGGTTCGCATTCTCGATCAAGCAGAGCGTGTCACTCGACGTCATAACATCAAGTTTCTCAAAGTTCAGTGGTCTCATCATTCCGAGAGAGAAGCTACTTGGGAGCGAGAAGATCGTCTTCGACTGGAGTACCCCACCTTCTTTCCGTCGACCCCCGAATCTCGGGACGAGATTCTTTCAAGTGGGGGCGAGTTGTCACATCCCTAGTTCTGGTATGACCTAGACTAGCTAGTCATTTGTGCATCATGTTTAAATTCCACTTAAATTTGAAATGGGGATTTCTAAAACCCTCAGAAATCATTTCTGGAAATGACCAGATAAAAATTTCTCCAAAAGGGTCCAAGAAAATGCTCATGTTGCCCTCTGAAAATATTGGACAGAGATAAAAATCAAACCAATATTTTTAAGAGCTCTTAAGTATTTATTTTGGGCATTTGGAATTAATGCATAAATATTTGCATTGGAAATATATTAGCTATATATATTAATATATGTCCAAAAATTATGCCACTTGTTGGGGAGCTCGAATAATATAGTTAGCCCTCGCAAAAATTGGCATAAGTAAATAAAATGATTTAGTATTTTAAACTAAATCAAAACAAATTGCGAATACAAAAGTAAATGAAATAAAAGGAACTTACTGGCCTCCTCCTGTGCGGCGGCCAAAGAACAGCCAGCAGCCCAGCCCATTGGCCTCCTCTGTCGTCTTCGTCCTCGGCGAGGCAGGCGCGTTCGACGGCGACCGCCGCCGCCACGCCACGCCACCTCTCTCTCTGCCTGCCTGCCCTCTCCCCTCCTCGCCGGGATGCGCCGCACGTCGCCACGCACCCCCCCGAACCCTCTCACTCTCCCGTGCCCTTTCCCTCCTCTCCCTCGCTCTCTCGCGCGACGACCGAACGCGCCCGTCGCCGCCGCTCGCCGTAGCCGTAGCCACCGCGCCCCTCGAGAGCATCTGAGCCGTCCCCGAGATCCGCGCCGTCGTCCTCGTCCTCTCCGCCAAGCCGCAAGACGCGGGAAGCCCTGGAGAGTTGCCATCGTCGTCTTCTTCATCGCCGGCCGCCGTGGATCCCCATCGCCGCCCCGCCGTCTCCGGTCGCCCCGAGCCCCGTTAGCCGCTACAGCCCGGTTCACCGAGTCTGTTAGCCAGTGCTACAGCACTCGATTCACTCGCTGATGACCGACACGCTCGATCTTTGGGTCATGTATGCCTGTCCCTGTAAGTTAGTGCCACTTTGGGTTTACGACTAGCCATGTCAGCCCGGGCTCCTTATCATATGGATGCTAGCGACACTATCATATACGTGTGCCAAAAGGCGCAAACGGTCCCGGGCAAAGGTAAGGCGACACCCGTGGGGATACCGTGCGTGAGGCCGCAAAGTGATATGAAGTGTTACATGCTAGATCGATGTGGCATTGAGTCGGGGTCCTGACAGCAGCCAAGTTAAGTTCACCCACACCACCACAAGAACACCTCTCCTCGCTAGGCAGTTCTTCCTCTGTACTGTTAATTATCAGCCCAAGAGACAATCCACCACACCACACAATGGATTAGGGTATTACACCTCAACGGTGGCCAGAACCAGTATAAACCTCGTGTCTCTTGTGCTGTTCATTGATCTAGCTTAGAATCGCGGCGAGGCTGAGGGCATGTTTCGGTAGGGAGAAGATCTTCATGCGCACCCCAGAGTTCGAACCTTAAGGGTTTTGCCAGAACCCGATATCCGATATTTGGCGCGCTAGGTAGGGGGGTTCCGGAGCTCTTCCTTTCATCGGCCCGCTCACCACCAACACCGTGCTTCGCCCTCATGGCGGACAACGCGCCCCGCTCCGCGGCCGGCGCCGCCGCTGGGGGCAGGGGCTCGAGTTTGGCCTCGCCTTGCGGCAAAAATGGCGCACAAGTTCAAGACGGAGATGCCACCGCGCTATGACGGCGCGGCAGACCTACTAGCTTTCCTGCTGGCGTACGAGGAGACCGTCCTCAAGGCCGGAGGCGACGACAAGGTCATGGCCAACTGGTTTCCCATGGCCCTCACTGGCGTCCCACGCGTTTGGCTGCTCAACCTGCCAACATCATCTGTGGCCTCTTGGGAGGAGCTACGCGACCTCTTCCTCACCTACTACGCGGTGCCGGCGCCCCCGGTCGTCGCAGATCTCCTAGGCGGCTCGCAGGCACCGCCCTCAGACCGCCACGCCAAGCCGTTCTTCCGCCAGATCGGAGCCACCCTCGCGCGGCAAGGGGCACCTCTAGGCTGGGTGGCACCCAAGGCCGAGTTGACCTTCAACTCGGACGATCACCCTGTCAACACCGCCTGCTCAGGCGTGCTCCCAATGCTCTGCACGCCCACCATCTACCAGGTGGCCGTCACCAAAACCCTCATCAATGGTGGCACCGGCCTCAACTTGCTCCTAGTGGAGGCCTTCAGCCTCCTCCATGTACATCTAGAACGGCTCCAGCCCAGCAAGCCCTTCTCGAGCGTTAGTGGTGGTTCCTCCAGCTCCCTGGGGCAGATCCGCCTCCCTATGACCTTCGGCACCCACGACAACTTCCGCACGGAGCTGGTCATCTTCGACATCCCCGACATCGGCCTCCCATACAACGCCATCCTCAGATACCCCGCCTTGGCTCAGTTCATGGCAGCGACCCATCCGGCCTACAACCTCATGAAGATGCCCGGGAGCAGCGGCGTCCTCACCATAGTTGGAGATTCCAAGGATGCTCTGCTGGCACTCAAGCTCGCCCTCAAGATAGCCGCAGCAGCTCAGCCTGCCGGCACGGACACCTCCGATGCCAAGGGGGCTGCACCGACGAAGAAGAAGTAGCTTTTCACCTAGGACAAGGTGGAGACCAAGCAGGTGCTAGTTGAGGAGGACAGGTCCTCAGGCGCCACCTTCACCATAGGTGCCAACCTCAACCCTGACCAAGAGGAGGCGCTAGAGAAGTTCGTGCGCTCGAACAAGGATGTGTTCACATGGGAACCCAAGCAGTTAGCGGGGGTCCCAAGGTAGGTGATTGAGCATCACCTGAATGTGTGCCCCAATGTACGCCCTGTGAAGCAAAAAGCAAGGCGGCAGTCCACCGAGAAGCAGGCCTTCATCATCCAAGAAACCCGCAAGCTAGAGGCCGCAGGTGTTATTCGCGAGGTTCGCTACCCCGAATGGCTGGCAAACCCTGTTGTTGTGCCAAAAATGGGAGGAAAGGAGCGCATGTGTGTCGACTTCACCAACCTCAACAAGGCCTGCCCTCAAGATCTGTTACCGGTCCCCCACATCGACCAAATTGTCGACTCGACCGCCGAGTGCGACCTGTTGTGTTTCTTGGATGCGTTTTCGGGTTATCACCAAATTAAGATGGAGGTGGAATATGTGGAGAAGATAGCCTTCCTGACCCCATGTGGGGTGTACTGCTACACCTGCATGTCGTTCGGACTGCGCAACGCAAACTTCCAGCGGCTGATGCACATCGCCTTAGGCTGACAGCTCGGGAAAAACGCCGAGGCTTACGTCGACGACATTGTGGTGAAGTCTCGGGAGGTGAAGACCTTGATCCAGGATCTGGAGGAAACCTTCATGAGCCTCCGCAAGGTGGACCTGCGACTCAACCCGGAGAAGTGCGTGTTTGACGTTCCTTCCGGCAAGCTTCCGGGTTTCCTCGTGTTCCACAGAGGGATCGAGGCCAACCCAGAGAAGGTCAAGGCAATCGAAGACATGAGTCTACCGCAAGCCTTCAGAGAGATGCAGAAGCTCACAGGACGCGTAACTGCGTTGGGACGTTTCATCTACAAGCTGGGGGAGTGCGCCCTGCCTTTCTTTAAACTGATAAATTAGAAGGGCCCATTTGACTCGACATAGGAGGCCGACCAAGCGTTTCAAGACATCAAGAAATATCTGACCAGCCCTCTTGTGATGGTGGCACTGCGCCCCCTCGAGCCCCTGGTGCTCTACCTCACCGCCACTCCCTACTCCGCCAGCGCAGCTCTAGTGGCGGTTCGGGAGGAGCGCCAGGTCAAGGCTGCGTCACGACTAGCCGCGGCCCCAGCCACGGCGGCACAAGACCAAGAAGGCCTTGCAAGGACCACGGCCATGGCGGATGGAGACCAGCCTTAGCAGGAAGACGCCCCCAGGGCTGAAGAGGCCGTGCCAGGCAACCAAGCGATGGGGGCTCCGTCGTCTCAGGAGGTGCCTCACCCTCCGGAGGGCACTGATCTCGTCAGCACACCCACCCTCGTCGAGCATCCGGTGTACTTCGTCAGCACGGTGTTGCAGGATGCAAGGGCACGATACCCCATGCCTCAGAAGCTCTTGCTCACACTATTGGTGGCCTCGCGAAAGCTGCAGCACTACTTTCAAGGTCACCCCATCAAGGTCGTCTCGGCCTACCCATTGGAGAGGGTACTCAAGAGCCCCAACTCCGCTAGAAGGGTCGCGGAATGGAACATCGACCTGCAAGCGTTTTAGTTGGAGTTCAACACAACGAGGGTAGTCAAGGGAGCTACACTTGCAGATTTTGTGGAGGAATGGACAGAGGCGCTAGAACTCGAAGTAGGCAAGGATCAGTCACTTTCCCCAGGGAGTGAGGCACCAGATGGCTGGGTCATGTACTTCGATAGAGCATTCTCGCGTCATGGCGCGGGGGCTAGTGCAATGCTTATATCCCCCACTCATGACAAGCTCTATTACGCAGTGCAGCTCTGCTTTCAGCAGGGCAAGAAGGTCTCCAACTACATAGAGAATATGAGGGCTTCATAGCAGGCTTGAAGGCTGCAGCGACACTGGGGGTGCAGCGCCTCATCATCAAGGGCGATTCGCAGCTCCTCGTCAACTTCTCAAACAAGGTGTACGAGCCGAAGGACGAGTACATGGAAGCGTATCTTACGGAGGAGCGCAGGATGGAAAAGTAGTTTTGGGGGCCGGAGTTGCAGCATGTGCCCCGCGGCACCAACCAAGAGGATGATGACATCGCCAGGAGGGCATCCAGGCGACTGCCTAAGGATCCAGGCATTTTCGAGGAACGACACTTCAAGCCATCAGCGGCACCGGCACTTTCAAGCACAACACAGCCTCGGGAGGAACTCCCTCCGCCACCTGCCACAGGAGCCCCGGCCTGTGGCCCGACCTCGGGAGCATGCTTGCTCTTAGCGCTAGAGCCTCAGGAGGGATGCTGGACCACAGAATTCAAGGACTACCTGACGCAAGGGACACATCCAGAGAAGGAGGAGGACGCGGAACGCGTGGCCCGGCAGGCCACGGCCTACTGCATCCAAGACGGCAAGCTCTACCGGAAGCGGCCAAATGACGTCTCCCTACGTTGCATCTCCAGGGAGCAGGGGAAGGAATTGTTGGCTGACATACACGGTGGAGATTGCGGACACCACTCCTCATCATGGACCCTCGTCGGCAAGGCATTTCGTAGCGGGTTTTACTGGCCTACGGCACTCAACGACGCGATCGAGCTGGTGAAGTCCTATGAAGCCTGCCAATTCCATGCCAAGAAGATCCATCAGCCAGCTCAGGGCTTGCAGACCATCCCGCTATCATGGACGTTCGCGGTTTGGGGGCCGGATATCTTGGGCCCGTTTCCTCGAGCGCCTGGGGGCTAGCGCTACCTCTACGTCGCCATCGATAAGTTCACCAAGTGGGCAGAGGTGGAAGCCGTCCACAGCATCCCAGCTGGTTCTGTAGTCAAGTTCATCAAGGGCCTCGTGAGCCGGTTTGGGGTCCCTAACCACATCATCACTAACAATGGTTCGCAGTTCACCAGCAATCTCTTCAGAACATATTGTGCTAATCTTGGAACATGCTATGCTTCGGTGGCGCACCCCTGGAGTAACGGCCAGGCTGAACGCACCAACACAGAGGTCCTGAGGGGCCTCAAAACTAGGACCTTCAAGAAGAAGCTGGAGGCCTGCGGTAGGGGCTGGTACGACGAGCTCCAGTCCGTGCTGTGGTCCATCTGCACTACCACCACCAAGCCAACTCACGAGACCCCGTTCTTCCTCGTCTACAGAGTAGAGGCGGTCCTACCTCACGAGGTCAGGGCGTCGCTCCGCGCGGGTCCTAGCGTTTGATGAAGCGCAACACGATGCCATGCGGGGGATGGACCTCGTGCTGGGAGAGGAGCGTCGTCCTGAAGCCACACTGTGAGCAGCAAGATACTAGTAGGCGCTGCGGCGGTATCATTGTTGCAACAACCGCCACAGTACTCTCGAGGTAGGTGACCTCGTTCTCAGGCGGGAGCTCTCCAGGGAAGGGCTGCATAAGCTCTCGCCTATGTGGAAGGGCCCTGAAAGTGCAACTAATCCCCGGGTGGTTTTGGTAATTAATAACAACATATATATCATTGAACTAATTATTTCTTGAGAATATTTCAGAAAGTTCAGTGATATGGGTATGGAAATGACTGATGATGTGGACCCCTCAAAATGCTAAGGAAAACATTGGCAAAAGCTCAAGACTCCATTTTTGGGTTAGTGATCCAAGATCACATTGAGTCCTTAGGAAAGCCAATACTATTAAAAGGGGATGAGGTTATGATGATGATCTGGTTGCTCAAAGTGCTTAGTGATTTATCTCTCAAACTATCAGCAATCTTTCATTCCAACATATACTCATAAGTAATCTCGGTCCCACCGATTCCATAAACTCACCACACCGAGATGAACCACCTCACCATATACCCAAACCCTAGAAATCTCGGATTTTCCGATTCCAAACTCGGTCATACGAAACTAGTGTTGCCAACCTTCAGAACCTTCAGACTCAAATCGGTGTCACCGAGATGAGAAAGTCGGTCCCACCGAGAATGGCAAACCCTAGACTTTGGAAGAATCGGACTAACCGAGATTGTATTTTGGTCCCACTGAAAATCCCAACGCTCACAAGATTTGAACTTTCGGTCTCACCGAGTTGTCAACTTCGGTCCGACCGAGATTGGTCAAATGTGTGTAACGGTTGGATTTTGTGTGGAGGCTATAAATACCCTCCACCTCCTCTTCATTCGTGGAGAGAGCCATCGAAAGAACTACCACTCCTACCTTCCATTTCGAGAAGAAAACTACCTACCCTTGTGTTGAGATCAAGTTGCTCCACTCCCACCATATGAAACTTGATTTCTAGTCTTCCCAAGTTGCTTTCCACTCAATCCCTTCTTCCACCACAGCCAAATCAGTGAGGAGAGTTGAGTGTTGGGGAGATTATCATTTGAAGCACAAGAGCAAGGAGTTCATCATCACCAACACCATCTATTACCTTTTGGAGGGTGGTGCCTCCTAGATTGGTTAGGTGTTGCTTGGGAGCCTCCGTCAAGATGTGGAGTTGAACCAAGAAGTTTGTAAGGGCAAGGAGATCGCCTACTGTGAAGATCTACCCCGAGTAAGGCTAGTCCTCCGTGGACGAGGCCATGATGGCATAGACAAGGTTGCTTCTTCGTGGACCCTTCGTGGGTGGAGCCCTCCGTGGACTCTCGCAGCCGTTACCCTCCATGGGTTGAAGTCTCCATCAACGTGGATTGACGATAGCACCACCTATCGGAACCACGAGAAAAATCTCCGTGTTCCAAATTGCGTTTGCTCTTCTCCACCTCTTATTTACTACATGTGCAATTTACTTTCCGCTGCCATTACTCTAGAATTGCATGTGTAGGGTGATACTTGACTTGCTCATCATTGTGAACTTGCTAAAACTTGTCCTAATCAAAAGGCAAAACTTTTAAGTTGTCAAGTAGTCTAATCACCCCCCTCTAGACATACTTCCGATCCTACAAGTGGTATCGAGCTTTGGTCTCCATTGGATTGGTTTTCCATTGCATTAGACTCCATAAGCTTGGTTTCACAACCTAGGAGAGTATGGCGCCTAGTGAGGGTAATTTTCAGAGAGGTCCTTACTTTGATGGTTCAAACTTTGCTAGTTGGAAGCATAAAATGAAAATGCATATTCTTGGACATAACCCTGCCGCATGGGGCATTATTTGTGTTGGCTTGCAAGGTGAGTTCTTCGAGGAAGGAAAAGTTCGGATCGCGGGCTACTGCGGATGAGTTGCGGATGTTACGTAACAATGCTCAAGCTTGTGACATTCTCTTCAATGCTTTGTGTCCCGAGGAGTTCAACAAGATCAGCCGCCTTGAGAATGCAAAAGAGATTTGGGATACTTTGGTCAAAATGCACGAAGGTACCGAGTCCGTGAAGGAATCAAAGCTAGATGTTCTTCAAGGTCAACTTGACAAGTTCAAGATGAAGGAAGGTGAAGGAGTCGCTGAAATGTATTCTAGGCTTGCTCTCATCACCAATGAGATTGCCGGCTTAGGAAGCGAAGAAATGACCGACCGATTCATCATCAAGAAGATTCTCAGAGCTTTGGATGGGAAGTATGACACCGTGTGCACTTTGATCCAAATGATGCCAAACTACAAGAATCTCAAGCCTACCGAAGTCATTGGAAGAATTGTTGCTCATGAGATGACACTTAAAGATAAGGAAGAGCTTCACAACAAGTCAAGTGATGCTTACAAAGCTACAGTTGAAGCTCCCACAACCTCAAGTGACAAGCTGGTTTCCAATGAAGAGATAAGTCTCATGGTGAAGAACTTCAACAAATTCTACAAGAGTAGAAGCAAGGAAGAAGCTCAAAGTCTAGTTCATATGATGAAAAGAGATCTTCTAGTCGCGATCGAAACTGCTACAATTGTGGAAGACCCGGACACTACTCAAATGAGTGTTCGACTCCCCACAAGAGAAGAGAAGAATCTCCAAGAAGAAGAAGCTCAAGAGAAGAGTCACCTCGGAAAGAGAGAAGGAGTAGAGATGATCGTTATGAACGAAGATCCTCTCGGAGAAGCAAGGATTCGGAAAGGAAAGACAAGTCATCAAGGAGCTACACAAGAAGAAAACATCGAGCTCATGTTGGGAATGGGTCTCCGGCCCGACTCCGACAATCACTCCGAAAGAAGCTATCACTCCAACTCCGAATACTGATCAAGATGAAGGTGTTGCGGTCTTGCTCTCGTGTCCTCCAACTCCAACTCCTATGACTTGTTTGATTCACCAAATGAGGGAATTGGAAGATGCTTCATGGCAAAAGGCCCCAAGGTATCACACCCTGAATTCATTGACTTTGATAGTGATGAAGATGACTTGCTTGGTGAAGATGAGCTTTTACATGACAAATCTAGTGAGCTTAGTAATGATGAACATGCTAGTAGTCTTTATAGTCGAGAAGAGTCGAATGACAATGCTATGAAGGTGATTGAGCGTCTAACTAAAGAACTAAACACTCTTAAGTTAGCTCATGAAACAACTCAAGAAGATCATAGAGAGCTCCTAAGATCTCATGAGAAGCTACGCTTCGAGAAGCTCAATCTAGAGCAAGAACATGAGTTTCTAAAAGCTATCAATGACGATCTTCGAAAGAAGAGTTCTTCATATCTTGCCAAACGACTTCTCTTGTCTAATTTCTTGCCACCTATTAAAACTAAGCATGACAAGCATAAGAAAAATTCTTCATCTAGTAGTAACAATAATCATGCTAAATCCAATGTTGTTACTTCTAGTAGTTCTCTTGATTCCACTAACAATGTTTCAAGCCAAGTTTCACTTGAGCAAGAAAATAGTCTATTGAAAGGGATTATAGAGAAGGGTGTCTACAAGAGCCTTGCCGGAAGCAAGAACTTTGAGGAAATTGTTCGCAAGCAAGGAAGACACCGAAGAATCAAGGAATTGGTTTTGAGCGAAGGTTCAACGCCGAGGTGTTGAATGGGAAGAAGGTCAATATCCCACTCCAAAGTTTGTTTCTCAAAAGGAGAAGTATGATCCTACTTCTTCCCATGAGGAACAAGCTCAAGATGACCTTCCACCACAAGACCACAAGCTAAAAGGCAAGGACAAGCTTCAAAAGGAGATTGATGCATTCATTGAAGCACCCAAGGCCATGGTCAAGTGGGTTCCCAAGGCAACTTCAAGTTCTACTTCGACAAACTCAACTACTACCCCAAGGATTCCCATCAAGATGATGTGGATCCCGAAGAAGAAGAACTAGAGAGTTCTTGAGGGTGACTCCGCCAACTTACTTCACTCACATTCATTTTGGCAAGAACTTGTGCAATCAACTTCCACATCTTGCACTAGTTCATGGAGTCACAAACCCTCATGTTGGTAAGTCAAGGGACAAGGTAATCATTGCATTCGTGGACATCATCTATTGTGTACTTCAATCTATGTCCATGGATATCCTTGTTTGTTCCTTGTGGGACTAACCCATGTAGGTATTGAAAATGCCCGAATCCAAAGGATTGCTCCCAACTCTTGATGATCTTCATCAACATTGAGCATCCATATCTTCAACATCTACATGAAGTCTTCTACGACAACCCAAGGTTAGTTTGACCCTTTAAAAGGGGTTCTCACATCAAGGGGGAGCTTTGCTCTTAAGAATTGAGCTAAAGCATCTTCAAATGATGTGAACACATTAATGCTTTATGTAAAAGTGGTAACCCCACTTGTGCTTAAACGATGAGTATGACCTATGATCAAATGTTCTCATTTGACTCCTAAGTCAATATACTCATATATAGATGACCTAGTCATCGCCAAATTGTGTGCTAGTTGCTTGTGTTTTGTTTGTGCATGTTTGACACATATTTCATTTGCTATCTTATTGTGTGAGCATGTTGGATGCATGATTTTATCCATTCGAGGACATCCATTTGTTGCTTTGGTCTTTTGGATTTTTCTTTTTGACCAAATGGATGGACAAGAATGCCTAAGTTCCTCCCCTAGCTATCTATGCTTTCTTGTCTCAAACTCTATTCATGCTTATATCACAAAATTTGAACAAGACTTTTTCGGACAGACCGAGTGAGGAGCACTGAGCCACCGATCCGTCAAAAGCTTAAATTCCAAAACCTTCTAAGTACTTTCGGTCAAACCAATATACTCAAATCGGACAGATCAAATCACTTGGATTGATCTAGAGTTTTCACCTCGGTGAAACCGAAGTTACAAATTTCAGCGTGATCGATGTGAGTAATCGCTTGCGATTAACCATCTCGGTCCCACCGAAGTTTTCCAACTCGGTCCCACCGACAGTTGAAGGGTATATATACCCGAGGGAAGCGCGCGTTGATTATTCCTTTAAAACGCCTCGCCCTCAAACCCTTAGCTGCCGTCGCCGTGGTCTCCGGATCGTCTCCGCCGTCGCCTGTGCGCCCTCGCCGCGGGTCTCCATCGCCGTCAATGGTCTATCTCATCGCGCCGTTGCCGCCGTAGTGAAACTCCACCTAGTTGGGTGAGTTTCATCCCTCTCGTGCTTCAACCTCTGATTCAATGCATGATAGGTTTTGCCTAGTTTCTTGCCAAGTTTGAAATATTCCTATCCAGCAGATTAGTTCTTAGAACGAAATTCGAGTAAAAATTTTAGGGTTAGGTTTCCGCCGAACACATCTTGGTGTGACCGATTCTACATTATCGGACTGACCGATTTGGCCTCCGCCATTGACCGCACTTTTCGTCCAACCGAAGTTGTGCAAATCGGTAAGACCGAAATGAGGATTTAGTGAAACCCTAGTGTTCTCGGCTAGACCGAAACCCATTTCGGTCCAACCGAAAGTGGTGTGAATGGTGCTGTTTAGACACTTCGGATTCACCGAATTTTAGACTCGGTCAGACCGAAATGCATTCTGTGAAAACCTAAAACTAAAGTTTGAACTCATTCTTTTTGCAAAATCCTCTGCAGTTTGTGATAACTCTTCTATTCTGCCTATACCAATTCTATTCACAGGTTGTCAGTCATGTCTGATGCTAGTGACAGCCAGAACAGGTCTGAATCACCAGTTGCAATTCCAGAGGCAGTTACAAGTCCTGAAGCAAGCAGTTTTTCAGATGATGGAGAGAGGAGCACCCCAAGTGGTTTGCCTCCTGCTGCCACCAGGGCCAGGAAGAAGAGAAATTCTGATGAGGAGGACTCTGACTTTGTTGCTGAGGAGGAGATTACTTCCAAACCTAAGAGGAAAGTGGTTGCCAAAGACTATCAAGGGCAACATACCAAGAAAGGCACCAGCAAAGTGAAGAAGTCCACAGTTGCAAAGAAGCTGAGCATGGATGAAGAAACCTCCAAAGAGATAAAGAAAACTTCCAAGAGGAAGAGGCTAGTTCATGATGAAGCTGATGATGATTCTGATGAGGAAGCACCCCAGCCTCCTCAGAAGCCTAAGTTGATGGGAGATGCCATCAGGGCAGGAGCACCTACCAAATCTAAGCCATCAGCTCCAGCAAAGGCAGCCCAAGCCAAACCTGCTACCAAGCCAAAGAAAACAGTAAGAAATATTCCTGCTTCAGAGAAGAAGAAGGACAATGTGCCACCTGCTGAATCTGAAGAAGAGGCACATGTGTTGCTAAAGCTTAGACAGAAACTGCCAGTTCATAATGATGCTCATCCTCGAGCTGAAAATATGAAGGAAAGGAAGGACAAAGGTCTCAGGCTATGGAGGCAAGTTGATCCATATGCCACCAAGAGAAGGACAGCTGTTGACTCAAGGTTCCACACCAGAGAGCAACAAGATTTCTATGAGACAGTGCTTATGGATAAGAAGCCAATTGTTCTTCGACACCAGATACGTTGACTGGAAATACATCGACAGTGAAGAGCACAGAGACTATTTCCCACACGTGCATGAGAGCTTCACTGCATGTGGAGTTGCAGAGTTCGTTGGTCAGAAGCTGACTGATTGGAATGATGAGATGATCATGCAGTTCTATGCCACAGCACATTTCTATCCAGATGGCAGAATTGTGTGGATGACTGAAGGCCAGAGATTCTCTTCAACAGTTGAAGAGTGGGCAGCACTTCTGAATGCTCCAGCATCAAGAGATGATGATGTTGATGTTTATGGAATCCCCAAGAAGAATCACGAGTCTATGAGGAACATGTACAATGAGGTACCAGCCAAGGATGTTGAGATATGGAAGCTTGGATCAGTGTATCATCTTTAGGCAGGTCTCCCAACCACTAACACTATTCTGAGGCATACTTTGATGCCCAAGTCAGGAGACCATCGCATGATAAGAGGCTATTCTATCAACATGCTGCACATTCTAGATCAGAAGACACCTTTTAAGGTGATGGACCTGATAGTTGAGACTATCAAGAGGACAGCAGCAGACCAGAAGAGGTCATGTGGGTTTGCCCCGCACATTCAGATGCTCATCAATGCCAAGTTTGGCACGGGCACCTACTTGTTGGATAGACCCCACTTGCCACTGCAGCCTTAACATGAAGATAATGAAGTTATAATGACTGAGGATGATCCTACATCTGTTGAAGGACAAGCTAAGTCTGAAGCTGCCAAACAAGCTAAAGTCGAGAAGGAAGCAGCAGAAGAAGAAGAAGAAAGCCCAAGAGCGTTGGAGAACAACTTCTTGAAGCTACTCAGAGGATTGAACTACGCCACAAAGCATAGTGCGTCTCGGGAGAGTCTTGAGAGGATAGTTGAAGACAAGTTCCATGCTCGATGTCAAGTCGATCAAGTGCGTGTCACCGCCAACAAGCTTGAGGCAGACATCGAGGAAGCCAAGAGGGAGAAGGCAGAGCTCATGAAGGAGATGGAAGATGATCTAGTCCAGATGACTATGAGCAGCTGCTGCAAAGGCCCACAAAGCCCAGATCAGCTGCTATTCTAGTGATGACCCTGTGCCTACAAAGATCAAGACCTCCTACAGCTCCATCGGGCCCAGCTCCAGCTCCAGTGTCCACTCCTCCAGCTCCACAGACTTCAGCCAAGCTTTTGCAGATGCAGCTATCTCCACTCCATCGACGCAGACAGAGCCGCCAGCAGAGTCCCTAGTGACGCTTAGCTCTATACCTTCGAACTTTTGGTAACTTGTTGCCAAAGGGGAGAAATTGTATAGATCATAGGACTTCGAGAGAGAGAGTGCTCGTTTTTGCTCTTTCGTTTGCGGTTTTCCTTGAGATACTTTTGAGTTCTTCGAGACACTTCGTGTGTTTGATACTACGTTTGCTATATCTTTGATGAGTGCTTGATCATACCATGCTTAATGTGTGCTTAATGCTTATCATATTCTATCCATATCTTGTATGATCATTTACTCATGTCTTGGTGATTGGGTGCATGCTATTCATTCTTATCATTTTGTGCGCTCCACCAAGATGTATGTGACATGGACGAGTGACCCATGATCCAAATCGATTGTGCATTTGCATTCAAACGCAAATCTTAAATAATGCACAAATTTAGGGGGAGCTCTTGCTTATCACATACTTCTCAAAGCGACGATGTTATTCATTGATTATATCATTTGTCGAAGCTTTGATCTATATGTTGTCATCAATTACCAAAAAGGGGGAGATTGAAAGTGCAACTAATCCCCGGGTGGTTTTGGTAATTAATAACAACATATATATCATTGAACTAATTATTTCTTGAGAATATTTCAGAAAGTTCATTGATATGGGTATGGCAATGACTGATGATGTGGACCCTCAAAATGCTAAGGAAAACATTGGCAAAAGCTCAAGACTCCATTTTTGGTTTAGTGATCCAAGATCACATTGAGTCCATAGGAAAGCCAATACTATTAAAAGGGGATGAGGTTATGATGATGATCTGGTTGCTCAAAGTGCTTAGTGATTTATCTCTCAAACTATCGCAATCTTTCATTCCAACATATACACATAAGTAATCTCGGTCCCACCGATTCCATAAACTCACCACACCGAGATGAACCACCTCAGCCATATACCCAAACCCTAGAAATCTCGGATTTTCCGATTCCAAACTCGGTCATACCGAAACTAGTGTTGCCAACCTTCTGTAACCTTCTGTACTCAAATCGGTGTCACCGAGATGAGAAAGTCGGTCCCACCGAGAATGGCAAACCCTAGACTTTGGAAGAATCGGACTAACCGAGATTGTATTTTCGGTCCCACCGAAAATCCCAACGTTCACAAGATTTGAACTTTCGGTCTCACCGAGTTGTCAACTTCGGTCTGACCGAGATTGGTCAAATGTGTGTAACGGTTGGATTTTGTGTGGAGGCTATAAATACCCTCCACCTCCTCTTCATTCGTGGAGAGAGCCATCGAAAGAACTACCACTCCTACCTTACATTTCGAGAAGAAAACTACCTACCCTTGTGTTGAGATCAAGTTGCTCCACTCCCACCATATGAAACTTGATTTCTAGTCTTCCCAAGTTGCTTTCCACTCAATCCCTTCTTCCACCACAGCCAAATCGGTGAGGAGAGTTGAGTGTTGGGGAGATTATCATTTGAAGCACAAGAGCAAGGAGTTCATCATCACCAACACCATCTATTACCTTTTGGAGGGTGGTGCCTCCTAGATTGGTTAGGTGTCACTTGGGAGCCTCCACAAGATGTGGAGTTGAACCAAGAAGTTTGTAAGGGCAAGGAGATCGCCTACTTCGTGAAGATCTACCCGAGTAAGGCTAGTCCTCCGTGGACGAGGCCATGATGGCATAGACAAGGTTGCTTCTTCGTGGACCCTTCGTGGGTGGAGCCTCCGTGGACTCTCGCAGCCGCTACCCTCCGTGGGTTGAAGTCTCCATCAACGTGGATTGACGATAGCACCACCTATCGGAACCACGAGAAAAATCTCCGTGTCTCCAAATTGCGTTTGCTCTTCTCCACCTCTTATTTACTACATGTGCAATTTACTTTCCACTGCCATTACTCTAGAATTGCATGTGTAGGGTGATACTTGACTTGCTCATCATTGTGAACTTGCTAAAACTTGTCCTAATCAAAAGGCAAAACTTTTAAGTTGTCAAGTAGTCTAATCACCCCCCCTCTAGACATACTTCCGATCCTACAGGCCCGTTCAAGGTTGTCCATGTTTCCAAGCCTGGCGCCACGTGTCTGGAGACTCAGGAAGGGGTGCCCATCCCAAATGCCTAGAACATCTAGCATCTCTGGAAGTTGTACCCCAGAAGAAAGGCCCAATGCTTGTGAAGAAGGCTCGGTGCCTGTTAAGCTCGCCGCCCGAAGAAAGGCCCGGTGCCTGTGAAGAAGGCCCAGTGCCTGTGAAGCTCGCCGCCCGTGACACTCACGTAATAATGAGTTGGGGTTGTACACGCTCCAGAGTGTCAGGAGTGCCGCCCTCGGGCCTCGGGGGCTCCCGCCCACGCCTAGTGGCAGCACTTAGCTCCGCGCTGGTGAGAAGACGTCGAAGACTAGATTAGGTGCCAGACGCGGCTTTTCATTTGCTTTCCGCAGTTGGCTTGTTCTCCCTTGTTCGAACCTTTTATCGAAGTTGCTTCTAGTGTTATTTGCCGTCTTCTGCCCCTGTTCTCTATTTTCGGCTTTTGTCTGGCTCGCTCTCACTCTCTCGCAAAGCTCGCGAGGGGGCTGCGCGGGTGCCCTCATGAGCCCTTCCTCTCTTGACTTTCGCGAGGCTCTCTCGTTCAAGTTCACAGCGGGAGCACCCGTCCCGGTCCATGCCCCTCGGGCATCGCGACACAAAGTACCGGGCCATAACCAGCAACCCCCGCGACCAAGGTTCGGAAATGATTCGCCCCACAGGTTTTTGCAGCTCTTAAAGCGCCCGGCGAGGCTCCAGCAGGCCCCTCGCGAGGCGGAAACTACTGCAAGCATCCCGAGCTAAGTTGTTCCTACGCGCAGACACATAACAACGACACCATAACACAGCACATGAACAATAAATGTAGTATGATAATTAGGGGATCATAGTCTGTTACACACCCCCACAGGGCTCCATACTTCTCTCTCTCGATGCAAGAAAAGGAGGAAAACAAAATAAAAATAGCGCGCGCCTTGCGACAGCCCGCAAGGAGGGATCTGCGTCGTCCTCTCGAGCTCAATGAGACTCCACCTCACGCTTCACCGGGGCGCAGCAACGGGACGACCCGCTACCACCCTCGAAGTAGGCGCGGCGGTGCGGTGGCTGCTCACGGCCACCGCTAGAGGAGCTGTCGCCAGAGGAGGATCCACTGAAGCTCGACGAGCTGCGGTCGCCACTGGGTGCATGTTCGCCTCCGCCCTCATCAAGGCCATCGCCAAGGCCGAGCACCTCGTCACCGTCATCGTCTTCGGGGTAGCACCCAACACGGCAGCCATCTTCTCCGAACACCCTCACGTAGAGGGTTGCGTCACCGTCGTACTTGAAGTGGAGAGTGCACCGCCTGCCCAGGCCACACACGTGGGAAAACGTCTGCCAGCCCCGGGCCAGGGCCACATTTCCGGCGATAGGGATCTCCACCGCGACCCAGGAGGCCCTGCTGCAGCTGCCGTTCGGCTACAACCAGAGTCTGCCAGAGCCAGCGGCTGGCAGTTTGCCGGCGAAGAAGCAAGGAAGCTGGAGCAAATTGCCGGTGTCTGACCACACAACAAACTCCGGCAGCACCTCTGACGAGTGGAAGCGCGGCCGTGGAGGCCGCGCAGACACGGCACGCCTTCCCTCACCAACTGGACTACCTCGACATGGGCGGCCACCACTGCATGAAGGGCCACCGCCTCGACCGCGAGGGGCGACTGCGGGGGTCGCGGGATGCTTGCGAGGACGACCATGGCCGTGCTTGGGCCGAGAAGGGCCAGGCCCTTCCTAGCGAGCCTTCCCCTTCTCCGCGGCCGAGAACCTCTTCACGGGCGCCATGGGGGCGGCAAGCAACAGGAGCAAGGAAGGAGAATAAGAAGGTGAGACGAGAGGAGATGGGCAACGGGGGCTTTCGCCCCTCCCCATTTATAGCCCAAGGGAGGCCAACCGTCGACCTCCATGATCACAGGTAATCATGACCCTTTTTGCATGCAGCAGGGACTCGTCAAATTGGGCAGTTGCCCAGGCAGCATGGGGAAGCGGAGACTCCCACGTCCAATCAGTCGCCACGCGGCGACCAAGGCCACGGGCTGTTGGGGCTCGCGACGCTCCGCACTTGCCCTTTGGCTTTGCTGCTAAGAAAAATCCGAGGATCCCTTGGGCCCGGGGGCTACTGTCGGTGTTCTGGGAACGGGGGTCCCCAGACTTGCCTGCCTGCGGCCTGCAGCGTGGCTCAACCAGTGGCCCAGTACGGCCCATCTTCACCGACGAACACTCAAGACCCTCGCGGGGCGGACGACGCAAGGCTTCCTCAGGGGTGGCCTCGCCAGGCAGGCTCACGAGGAGGCAGAGAGATCAAGGCAAGGGGTATCTCACGAGGTGCTCATGACGCAAGCCATGACGATCTAGACCAGGTGAGCACCAGGCAGGCGCCAGCCTGCGCAACGTCCTCGTTTCCTCTTTGGTGCAAAGTGGGCAAGCGGAGGCGCGGAGTACCGAGGCATCAGGCAAAGGTTTCCTTATCGGTGCAACGAGACCAAGACCAGGAGGACGGTAGGCCGGAGGTCACCGTGGAGCCCCAGACGGTGTTATCACCAGCACCTTTGGCAGTCGGAGACCACCTTTAGTCAGGATAGCTTGTACTAGTTGTCCCCTTTCAAAGTGTCCGTTGTTGGATCCCTTCCCGCTCAATATTTGGGAAGAGGACCAGGGCCTCTATAAATAGGGATAGCCACCACACTAGAAGGCATCTCATCCAGAGCCAAGTTAAGTTCATCGACACCACCACAAGAACACCTCTCCTCGCGAGGCAGTTCTTCCTCTGTACTGTTCATTATCAGCCCAAGAGGCAATCCACCACACCACACACTGGATTAGGGTATTACACCTCAACGTTGGCCCGAACCAGTATAAACCTCGCGTCTCTTGTGCTGCTCATCGATCTAGCTTAGATTCACGGCGAGGTTGAGGGCGTGTTTCGGTAGGGAGAAGATCTTCGTGCGCACCCCAGAGTTCGAACCTTAAGGGTTTTGCCAGAACCCGATATCCGACAATGGCGTCCTACTGTGCCTCATCAAATGCCAAGACCCGCGCGGAGCGATGCCTGACCTCGTGAGGGAGAACCGCTTCTGCTCCATAGACAAGGAAGAATGGGGTCTCGCCCGTTGGCTTGGTGGCGGTAGTGCCGATGGACCACAACACAGACTAGAGCTCGTCGTACAAGCCCCTGCTGCAGGCCTCCAGCTTTTTCTTGATGGTCCTGGTCTTGAGGCCCCTCAGGACCTCCGTGCTGGCGCGTTCGGCCTAGCCGTTGCTCCAGGGGTGCGCCACTGAAGCGTAGCATATCTGAGTTCCAACGTTAGCACAGTACGTTTGGAAGAGATTGCTGGTGAACTGCGAACTGTTGTCGGTGATGATGCGGTTAGGGACCCCAAATTGGCTCACGAGGCCTTTGATGCACTTGACTGCGGAGCCAGCTGGGATGGTGCGAATGGCTTCCACCTCCGCCCACTTGGTGAACTTGTCGATGGCGACATAGAGGTAGCGTAGCCCCCAGGCGCTCGAGGGAACGGGGCCAAGATATCCAGCCCCCAGACCGTAAACAACCATGAGAGCGGGATGGTCTGCAGGCCCTGAGTCGGCTGATGGATTTGCTTGGCGTGGAATTGGAAGGCTTCGCAGGACTTCACCAGCTCGGTCGTGTTGTTGAGTGCCATAGGCCAGTAGAATCCGCTGCGAAATGCCTTGCCGACGAGGGTCCGTGACGACGAGTGGTGTCCGCAGTCTCCACCATGTATGTCGGCCAGTAGCTCCTTCCCCCGTTCCCTGGAGATACAACATAGGGAAACGTCATTTGGCCGCTTTCGGTATAACTCACCGTCTTGGATGCAGTAGGTCGTGGCCTGCCGGGCCAGGCGCTCCGCGTCCTCCTCTTTCTCTGACAGCGTTCCTTGCATCAGGTAGTACTTGAATTCCTTGGTCCAGCATCCCTCCTGAGGCTCCAGCGCCAAGAGTAGGCGCACTCCCGAGGTCGGACCACATGCCGGGGCTCCTATGGCAGGTGGCTGAGGGCGTTCTTCCCGAGGCTATGTCGTGCTTGAAAGCGATGGTTCCACCGAAGGCTTGAAGAGTCATTCCTCAAAAACGCCGGGCTCCTGAGGCAGCCGTCTGGACGCCCTCTTGGCGATGTCATCAGCCTCTTGGTTGGTGCCGCGGGGCACATGCTGCAACTCAAGCCCCCAGAACAGCTTCTCCATCTTGCGTACTTCCGCAAGATATGCCTCCATGTGCTCGTCCTTCGGCTCATACACCTTGTTGTAGAAGTTGACGAGGAGTTGTGAATCGCCCTTGATGATGAGGCGCTTTACCCCCAGTGCTGCTGTAGCTTTCAGGCCTGCTATGAGGCCCTCATATTCCGCTATATTGTTGGAGACCTTCTCGCCCTGCTAGAAACAGAACTGTACAGTGTAGTAGAGCTTGTCCTGAGTGGGGGATATAAGCACTGCACCAGCCCCTGCGCCCTGCTGCGAGAATGCACTGTCGAAGTACATGACCCAGCCATCTGGTGCCTCACTTCCTGGTGAGAGAGACCGAGCCTCGCCTGCCTTGAGCCCTGGTGCCTCCATCCATTCTGCCATGAAATCAGCAAGCGCGGCTCCCTGGACGACCCTGGTTGTGCTGAACTCCAACTAAAACGCCTGCAGCTCGATGTTCCATTCGGCGACCCTCCGAGCGGAGTTGGGGCTCCTGAGTACACTTTCCAATGGGTAGGCCAAGACGACCTTGATGGGGTGGTCTTGAAAGTAGTGCCGTAGCTTACGCGAGGCCACCAAGAGCACGAGTGAGAGCTTCTGAGGCATGGGTACCGTGCCCTTGCATCCCGCAACACCGTGCTGAAGAAGTACACCGGATGCTCGACGAGGGTGGGTGTGCTAACGTGGCCTGTGTCTTCCGGATGTTGAGGCGCTTTCTAAGGCGACAGAGCCCCCAGCGCCTGGTTGCTTGGTGCAGACTCTTCAGCCCTAGGTGCGTCTTCCTGCTGAGCTTGGCCCCCTACTACCACTGTCGTGGTCCTCGCGAAGTCTTCCTGGTTTTGTGTCACCCCGGCTGAGGCCGTGGCTGGGTGGGATGCAGCCTTAGCCTGGCGTTCCTCCCGAACCGCCACCAGGGTTGTGCTGGCAGAGTAGGGAGTGGCGGTGAGGTAGAGCACCAGGGACTCGAGGGGGCGCGGTGCCACCATCACGGGAGGGCTGGTCAGATATTTCTTGAGGTCTTGAAATGCTTGGTCGGCCTCCTGTGTCCACTCAAACGGACCCTTCTTCTTCATCAGCTTGAAGAACGGCAGGGTGCGCTCCCCCAGCTTTGAGATGAAGCGTCCTAACACAGTCACGCAGCCGGCGAGGTTTTGCATTTCTCTGAGGGTTTGCGGTGGACTCATGTCTTCAATTGCCTTGACCTTCTCTGGGTTGGCCTCGATCCCCCTATGGGACACGAGGAAGCCCAGCAGCTTATCGGAAGGGACGCCGAACACGCACTTCTTCGGGTTGAGTCGCAGGTCTACCTGGCGAAGACTCGCGAAGGTCTCCTCCAAATCCTGGATCAAGATCCTTGCCTGCCGAGATTTCACCACAATGTCGTCGACGTAGGCCTTGGCGTTTTTCCTGAGCTGCCGGCCTAAGGCAATGTGCATCAGCCGCTGGAAGGTCGCGCCCATGTTGCGCAACCCGAACGGCATGCAAGTGTCCGCGCCGGCCTTGGAGGTGTCCGCGCCGGTGAGCTGTGCCACCACGGCGGCCTTGAGGGCCAGCTTGAGCGCCAGCAGAGCCTCCTTGGTATCTCCAGCTACGGTGAGGACGCCACTGCTCCTGGGCATCTTCATGAGGTGGTAGGCCGGATTGGTTGCTGCCATGAACTGAGCGAAGGCAGGGTACCCGAGGATGGAGTTGTACGGGAGGCCGATGTGGGCGATGTCGAAGTTGACCAGCTCTGTGCGGTAGTTGTCGTGGGTGCCGAAGGTCACAGGGAGGCGGATCTGCCCCCGGGAACTGGAGGAACCACCTCTGACGCCCGAGAAGGGCTTGCTGGGTCGGAGCCGTTCCAACGGTAGATGGAGGAGGCTGAAGGCCTCCACCGAGAGCACATTGAGGCCAGCGCCGCTGTGATGAGGGTTTTGGTGATGGCCACCTGGAAAATGGTGGGTGTGCAGAGCATCGGGAGCGCGCCTGAGTAGGCGGTGTTGACGGGGTGATCGTCCGAGTTGAAGGTCAGGTCGGCCTTGGGCGCCACCCAACCCGAGGGAGCTCCTTGCCGCACGAGGGCGGCGCCGATCTGGCGAAAGAACGACTTGGCGTGGCGGTCTGAGGGTAGCACCTGTGAGCCGCGTAGTGGTTGAGGAAGAGGTAGCGCAGTTCCTCCCAGGACATAGAAGACGCCCACAGGTTGAGCAACCAAGCGCGCGGGACGCCAGTGAGGGCCATGCGAAGCCAGTTGGCCATGACCTTGTCGTCACCTCCAACCTTGAGGATGACCTCCTCGTATGCCAGCAGGAAAACCAGCGGGTCCGTCATGCCGTCGTAGCGCGGCGGCATCTCTGGGTTGAACTTCTACGGACACTGCACCTGCCATATGGCGGGGGCCAAGGCTCGGAGCACCCTGGCCCCAGCGCTGGCGCCGACCGCCGGAGCCGGAAGCGCAATGTCCACCATGAAGGCGAAGCGCGGTGTTGGTGGAGAGCGGGTCGACGAAAGGAAGAGCTCCAGTGCACCCCCTACCTGGCGCGCCAAATGTCGGATATCAGGTTCTGGCAAAACCCTTAAGGTTCTAACACTGGGGTGCGCATAAAGATTTCCCCCTACCAAAACATGCCCTCAGCCTCGCGGCGATCTCTAAGCTAGCTAGATGAACAACACAAGAGACACAAGATTTATACAGGTTCGGGCCACCGTTGTGGTGTAATACCCTACTCCTGTGTGTGTAGTGGTGGATTGCCTCTTGGGCTGATGATGAACAGTACAAGGGAAGAACAGGCTCGCGAGGAGAGGGGTTCTTGTGCTTGGTGGTTTTCTTGGGGAGGAGTTGGTCCGTCTCCAAATGAGATGCCCCTCCTACTGTGGTGGCTAGCCCTATTTATAGAGGCCCTGATCCTCTACCCAAATATTGAGCGGGAAGGGATCCAACAACGTCCATTTTGAAAGGGGACAACTAGTACAAGCTATCCTGACTAAAGGAGGTCTTCGCCTGCCAATGGCGCTGGTGGTGACGCCGCCTTGGGCTCCACGATGACCCCCGTCCTGCCGTCCTTCCGGTCTTGGTCTTGTTGCATCGATATGGAAACCTTTGCCTGATGCCTCGGTACTCCGCGCCTGCACTTGCCCCCTTAGCACCAAAGGGGAAATGAGGACACTGCGCGGGGTGGCGCCTGCCTGGTGTTCGCCTGGCCTTGGTCGTCATGGCTTGCATCATGGGCACCTCGTGAGGTACCCCTTGCCTTGATCTCTCCACCCCTCGCGATCCTGCCTAGTCAGGCCGCTCCTGAGGAGCCCTTGAGGCGTACTCCCCGTGAATCTCGGCCCCTTGCGTGGGTCTTTAGTGTTGGCTGATGAAGATGGGCCGCACCAGGCCACTGGTGGAGCCATGCCGCGGGCCGCAGGCAGGCAAGTCTGGGGACCCCCGTTCCAAGAATGCCGACAGGGGCTTTTTGCAGGTGAAGACCACTTTAGTCACGATAAGCTGTACCACTTGTCCCCTTTCAAATCCGGGCGTTGTGGGACCCCTTCCTGCCAACATTTGGGAAGAGGACCAAGGCCACTATAAATAGGACTTAGCCACCACCATAGAGGGGGATCGAATCGAGTTCAGAGCGAGGGGAAGAGATCCACTCTCACCCGGCCACCTCACCAGCTCTCATGAGCTCAAGAACACCTCACCTCCTGAGGCCAGTTCATCCACTGTACTAGTTCATCCTCAGCCCTTCGAGTCAATCCACCAAAATGCTGGAGTAGGGTATTACACCGCAAGGTGGACTGAACCAGGATAAACCGTTGTGTCTCTATGTCTCTTTGAGCCAGTCGCGCTAGGTTTAGGAGGATTGCGAGTAGGCAGGCTGGGTAGGTTGAGATCTCCGCATGCACCCCAGAGTTTGAACCTTTCAAGGGTTTGCGCAACCGGTAATCTGACAGCAACCTTGTCTATCCCACCGTGGCCATCGCCCATGAAGGACTTGCCTCACTGGGGTAGATTTTCACGAAGTAGGCGATATCCTTGCCCTTACAAACTCCTTGGTTCAACTCCACAATCTTGACGGAGGCTCCCAAGTGACACCTAACCAATCTTGGAGACACCACTCTCCGAAAGGTAATAGATGGTGTGTTGATGATGAACTCCTTGCTCCTATGCTTCAAATGATAGTCTCCCAAACACTCAACTCTCTCTCATAGATTTTGCTATGGTGGAAAGATGATTTGAGTGGAAAGCAACTTGGGGAAGGCTAGAGATCAAGATTCTTGTGGTTGGAATGGAATGTCTTGGTCTCAACACATGAGTAGGTGGTTCTCTCTCAAAAAATGAATGTTTGGAAGTGTAGGCACACTCTGATGGCTCTCTCTATGAATGAAGAGTGGGTGGAGGGGTATATATAGCCTCCACACAAAATCTAGCCATTACACACAGATTCCCAAACTCAGTGAGACCGAATGGTGAAACTCGGTCAGACCGATTCATGTCAAAATGTGAACGTTAGAGTTTTTGGTGGGACCGATAAGGTCAACTCGGTGGCACCGATGTGCAAGGGTTAGGGTAAAACCTCAACTCGATTTGACCGATTACACAAACTCCGTGAGACCGATTTTGGTAATAAGCAAACAAAGAATTGGTCAGGCAAACTCAGTGGGATCGATTGCACAAACTCGGTGAGACCGATTTGTTGCAACAAGCAATAGGGTGTTTGCAAGCCCATCTCGGTGAGACCGAGATCCCACCGGTGAGACCGAACTGATTAGGGTTTGGCAGTGGCTATGTCAAAATGAACTCGGTAGCGCCATATAGATCAAATCAGTAGGGCCGAGTTTGACTTTCAGGTTTAGGACATATGTGGATATGAGAAAGTGGTTGAGGGCTTTGGAGCATATCACTAAGCACTTTGAGCAAGCAAGCCATTAAGCAACACCTCATCCCCTTTTAATAGTATTGGCTTCCTTATGGACTCAATGTGATCTTGGATCACTAAAATGAAAAAGTAGAGTCTTGAGCTTCTGCCAATGTTTGTCCTTAGCATCTTGAAGGGGTTCTACATCCTCTTGTCCATGTCACTGCAATGTTGAACTTATCTGAAATATACTAGATGAAAATATTAGTCCAACAAGAGATATGTTGACATTAATTACCAAAATCACCCAGGGAGCATTTGTGCTTTCAATCTCTCCCTTTTTTGGTAATTGATGACAACATACATCAAAGCTTTAGAGATATGAAGAAAATAGCAAGTAAAGCATTGGAAGTACATGCAACATGCATTAGCTCACCCTACATGTATGCAATCATGTGAAGATAGATCATAAGAGTATAGAATGCATAAACATGATAGAGCAAGCAATGATTTACTTGTGTCTTGGCTATATGCATTAGAGCAAATGGTGTAGATACTGGAAATATACCTTCATGATCATAAGTCTCTCTTGCAAACAAATATATACCTCAGCAAGAAATCTTCATGCACATGAGTGTGATGCATATACTTACCTTGTGGTCTTGAACTAGCTTTGGAAGAGATGAACATGAGTAAACAAGGTTAGATAACACAAGAACATCTACTATACAGAGCAAAAACGGGAGATCACAAGAAAATCAAGATTGGGATGACATGTTGAGAGTGAGTACTAGGTACTCTAGTTTGTGATAGACATGTCCCCAAGGATAAAGATATGCAATGAATTCGAAAGATTTACTTCCCTTAGGTGTCTTTCTCCCCCTGAATCTGACATTGGATAATGGGAGAAGATAGGGTAATAGAAAATCAGAGCAAACAAGAAAATCAGATCAAAATGATCACAACACCTACTATCATGTCTTTCCCCTCTTGAAGACATGACATAACTTTCCTCTTAAGAATAAGAAGCATTATGAGAGGCTTTAGCATTCTCTCTTATGTGAAAAGCTTTGATGTGCTCTCTCCCCCCTTTGACATCAATTTCCAAGAAGGGACTTCTGGAGCATGAGTCAAGTAGGTTTGGTCCTTGAGTCACATTATGAAGCAACATGTAATAGGATGCTGGTAGAGGACAAGTATCATTGAGTGGAGCTGGAACAAATATGCTTGAGTCTATCCTTGTCAAATATGACATCTTTAACACCAAGGATATGATCACCTTTAATAAGCTTGTGAAGATTTCGCATGCCCACATGACCTAACCGTCTATGCCACAACCAGCCTTTAGAGGATTTAGCAATTAAGCAAGTTCTAGGTTGAGCCTTTTTAGTGAAATCAACAATGTATAGATCACCTCTACGCATGCCGGTAAAGACCATTTTATTATTATCTCTTTCGAAACACTTGGCAATCTACTTCAGTAAATTAGACATTGAAACCAAAGTCAGCTAGTCTAGATACAGAGAGTAAATTATAGTCAAGAGATTCAACGAGCATAACATTTTGTATGGAGCTGTCATGTGAGATGGCCACCTTACCAAGGCCAACCACCTTACCCTTCGAGTTATCACCAAAGGTGACATACTTTCGAGGGCCTTCGTTTTCAGCAAGCTCACGAAACATATCTTTGTCTCCGGTCATGTGATCGGTACATCCACTATCAAGGACCCATTCCTTTCCTCCAGCCATGTAACCGCGAAGGTTAGCCATAAGACCAAAGTGTCTCATAGACTCTTCAAGATCAAGGTCACTATCATCATCCTCATCATAGTATCCATGTTCAACATCATCTTGCAAATAATCATTTCCTAGAGAGAGTTATTCATTAGATATATGATTTTGACAATGCTCATCTCTATGAATTCTAATGGCTTCGGAAATGATATTGCTAATGATTCCAACATCTCCTTTGGCACGCATAAGATCACGAAGCTCAAATAAACAATCTCCAAACTTAGGATCATTGGATTCATCTTATTCAAAGCAATAGACCTATGAAGAATCTCATCTAAGTTTTTCAAGGAATAGTCTAGAAAACGTTCCTCATGAAATCTCCATATAGTATAAGCACAATCAAGAGTTGGCAAGTGACTCATCAAATTTCTAGGCAAACCTCTAGTGATAAGATTGATAGTTCTAAGATTACGAATCATGTGAAGAGACTCATCAGGGGTAGGATGCAAGGGGTCAACAAGGGATTCACAAGGAGTAGTAATGTACTTGTTCAAGTGATATTCATGAAAAATTCCAAGAATCTCATTTTTCCACTCACTATAGAACTCTCCATCAAGCGTAGGCACTCTATGTCTAAGACTCCGCAACGTAGACTCATCCATCTTCATCCAATGGTGATTAAACCAAAGCAATGGAGAACAAAGCTCTGATACCAATTGAAAGGATCGAGAAGAGGTGTCTAGAAGGGGGGTGATTAGACCCGCAACAAGCCAAGATAGCAGGTTTTATGTTTTTCAAGTTCGGGTTGGAAATTAGCACAATTTCAAGCATTCACAATACAATTCAAGCAAGCATGCAAAGAGTATATGAGCAGCGGAAAGTAAAGCATGCAACTTGCAAGAAAGTAAGGGGATGGGATTGGAGTGTGCAAACGCAATTGGAGACAGGGAGAGTTTTGGCATGGTTCCGATAGGTGGTGCTATCGTACATCCACGTTGGTGGAGACTTCAACCCACAAAGGGCAACGGTTGTGCGAGTCCACGGAGGGCTCCACCCACGAAGGGTCCACGAAGAAGCAACATTTCCTATCCCACCATGGCCATCGCCCACGAAGGACTTGCCTCACTCAGGTAGATCTTCATGAAGTAGGCGATCTCCTTGCTGTTACAAACTCCTTGATTCAACTCCACAATCTTGACGGAGGCTTGCAAGGGACACCTAACCAATCCAGGAGACACCACTCTCCAAAAGGTAATAGAATGGCATGCAGGTGTAGCAGTACACCCCGTAGGGGGTCAGGAACGCCGTTTTCTCCACATCCTGCATGGCCATCTTGATCAGGTGGTAGCCTAAGAAGGGATCCAAGAAGCACAACAAATTGCATTCGGCGGTGGAGTCGACGATATGGTCGATGCAAGGGAGCGGGAAGGGATCTTGTGGTCAATCCTTGTTGAGGTTGGTGAAGTCGACACACATGCGTTCCTTCCCTCCTTTCTTGGGGACGATGGCAGGGTTCGCTAGCAACTCTGGGTATCGTACCTCTGTGATGACCCCTGCAGCTTGTAGCTTGCGGGTTTCCTGGACGATGAAGGCCTGCTTCTCGATGGACTGACGGCGAGCCTTCTGCTTCACTGGCCACACGTTTGGGCATACCCTTAGGTGGTGTTTGATTATCCCCCTTAGGACCCTAGCCAGGTATTTGGGTTCCGAAGCGAATACATCCTTGTTGGCTCGCAAAAGTTGATCAATGCTTACTCTTGGTCCCGAGGGAGCCCAGCCCCTATGGTGAAGGTGGCGCTGGTCGCCCCATCCTCACTGACCAGCACTTGCTTCATCTCGGCTCGGTCTTGGGAGAACAACTTCTTCCTCTTGGACGGCGCTACTTCTGGGGCCTCCTGATCCCCCTTCTCGTCGGGCAGTGCAGACGCGGCTGACCTGAAGGCGAGCTTGAGGGCCTGCATCGCGCCTTTGGTGTCCCCTCCCGACGTGAGGACACCGTTGCTGCCGTGCATCTTCATGAGGTTGTACAGAGGGTGGGTCACAACCATAAACTGGGCCAAGGCTGGGTACCCCAGAATAGCATTGTACGGTAGGTCGATCCTGGCGATGTCAAAGTCAATGAGCTCGGTGCGGTAGTTGTCGTGGGTCCCGAAGGTGACAGGGAGGCGGATCTACGCCAGGGGGCTGGTGGAGCCACCTCTAACCCCGGAGAAAGTTTTGGAGGGGCGGAGCCGGCTGGGCGGCACGTGCAGCAGGCCGAACGCCTCTGGGTAGAGCACGTTGAGGCCGGCTCCACCGTCGATGAGGGTTCTGGTGACCGCCATGTGGCAGACGGTGGGGGTGCAAACATTGGGAGCGCACCTGCTCCCGTCGTGGCGGCAGGATGATCCTCGGGGCCGAAGGTGAGGTCGGCCTTGAGCGCTGACCGGCCCGGGGGAGCCCCCGAGCTCGCCTGGGTGGCGCCTATTCGCCGGTAGAACTGCTTGATGTGGCGGTCGGAGGGTGGTGCCTGCGAGCCACCTAGGAGAGCTGCGACGATTGGGGGCGCTGGTGCCGTGTAGTGGGCGAGCAAGAGGTTGTGCAACTCTTCCCAGGAGGCCACAGAGGAAGCCGGCAGGTTGAGCAGCCAGGCACGTGGTGTGCCTACAAGGGCCATGGGGAGCCAGTTAGCCTTCACCTTGTCGTCTCTACCGGCCGCCCAGCCTGCCTCCTCATACGCTTGAAGAAGGGCAGCCGGATCCAACGCGCCATCGTAACATGGCGACATCTCTGGTCGGAACTTGGGTGGCCACTGCACCTGCCGCAGGGAAAGGGTGAAGCAGTGCAGCCCTGGCACTTCTTCGGGAGCGCGTGTCGACTAAGCCGACGGAGGAGCGCCCGCCGTTGGGGTCAGCGGTCGAGGTAGAAGATTCTGACGCACCCCTACCTGGCGCGCCAAATGTCGGATTAAGGGATCCGCAAACCCTTGAGAGGTTTGAACTCTGGGGTGCGTGCGGAGATCTCAACCTACCTAGCCTGCCTACTTGCGATCCTCCTAAGCCTAGCATGACAAGCTCAAAGAGGCAAAGAGACACAACAGTTTACCCTGGTTCGGGCCACCTTGCGGTGTAATACCCTACACCAGCGTTTTGGGTGGATTGCCTCGGAGGTCTGAGGATGAACTAGTATAGTGGATGAATTGGCCTCAGGAGGTGAGGTGTTCTTGAGCTCAAGGGAGCTGGTGTGGTGTGAGCTAGTGCGACTTTTCCTGTGTTCTATGGTGGTGGCTAGTCCTATTTATAGTGGCCTTGGTCCTCTTCCCAAATGTTGGTGGGAAGGGATCCCGCAACGGCCAAATTTGAAAGGGGGCAAGTAGTACAGCTTATCCCGACAAAAGTAGTCTTCGCCTGTGAAAAGCCTCTAGTCGTGACGCTGTGGTGGGCTCGTCGATGACCTCCGTCCTATTGGTCTTGGTCTCGTTGCACCATAATGGAGACCTTATGCTGATTTCTCTGGACTCCGTGCATATGGCTTTCCTCCTTTGCACCAAAGAGGAAACATGCGCTCTGCGCCCGCCTGGTCTTGTTCATCATCGCTCATGTCAGCTGAGCCTCGTGAGGTAAACCTTGCATAGAACTCCTCGACCCTCGGAAGCCAGCCTGAGGAGGCCGATCCCCTCGGGGGTCTTGGCATCATCCGCCTCGCGAGTCCTGGCCCCTCGCAAGGGTCTTGTGTTGTTGATGCTGAAGCTGGTCCGTACCAGGCCGTCGATGGATCCACGTGGTGGGCCACAGGCATCCAGGGCTAGATACCCCCATATCCAGGACGCCGACAGCCGCGGCCTCCTCCGCGGCCGTAGCCACGGTCGTTGCGCTCAGGGCAGCGGCCAAGGTGTCCGTATCGAATGGCCCTGAGCTCTTGGCAGTCATTGGTGTTGTGGCTATGCATGTTGTGGAAGACGTAAAACGGGCGGTTGCCCTTGGAAGACTAAGGGTGATCACAACCGCGCTTCATCTCGGGCTTGGCTGCGAGCACCACCGGGACCTTGTGCTTCACGTCCTTTGCCTTGGCCTTCTTGTCTTCTGGGTCGTTCTCTGGGAGCTCAAGGAGTGAGAGACGACCTTCCTCTACCCTCGCACACCTGGTTGCCATGTTGAACATCTCCAGAGCTGAGCATAGGTCCTCGTGTATGGTGAGCTCCTCCTTCATGTTGACGTCCTGGACGCCATCAGTGAATCCTGAGACGATGGCCTCGTCCAACACCTTGGGGATCTTGAGGCGGATGTTGGTTAAGCACTGGATGTATTTGTGCAAGGTCTCCCCTGATTGCTGCTTGATGTACCGCAGGTCACCCGCAGCAGGAGAGTGGCCGCGGGTACCTTGGAAGATGGCGATGAAACGCTACTGTAGCTCGTCCCAGGAGGAGATCGACCCCACCGGGAGGTTCAGGAGCCACGAGCACACGCCATCCTTGAGAGCCATGGGGAACTAGTTCGCCATGACTTTCTCGTCACCACTCGCCGCCTCGATGCTCAGCTCGTAGAGCTGGAGGAACTCGGCTGGGTTAGTGGTGCCATCATAGCACGGATGCAGATCTGGCTTGAACTTGCTGGGCCAGAAGACACGGCATAACTCTAGAGTGTATGCCTGGCAACCTGCCATGCTCACTAGAGCCCGTCGCGGAGGGAGAACCTGGTCTTGACGGCCACGTGCAACCACCTCGGGCTACACACAATCTTGGCACGGGGGCGCCACGGGTGCTGGGAGTGCACACGCCTCTCCCTGAGGCCACTACACAACCAGACAACTTTGTTCATTGCAAGTGGGTACCCTATGCGGTGAGTCGTGCGGGGGGCCTCACGCCTTGGCTCTGGGAAGACATCCTACCGGAGAGGAGGAGGAGGAGGAGCTCCGTGGGCCACGTCTCCGACCTGAGGCTGCGGGGGAGGCAGCGAACGAGATGGCGCAGGAGCCTCTGCACCAGCACTGACGAGCTCGACGAGGCGTTCCAGTCACTCCTTGTAGAGGTCATCAGCCAGGCGGTAGCGCAGAAGATCACGCGCCATGAGCAGCGCCACCTGCGCGTTTGCGAGCCGGTGACGAGCATGGGAAGACGAAGCAGCGTGTTGGCTCAGCGACGGAGTGGCAGTGCGGCCGTTGCGTCGCACGGAGGGCGGCAGCAATGAGTCCTGTTGCTCATGGGCCATAGGGCCAATGGCGGCATTGGCCGCAGGTGACGGGGAGCGGCGGGGAGCACCATTTCCCACGGGTACCGTCAGGGCAACACGCGCGGCGAGGGCTGCCCGGTGCTCCGCACGAACTCGACGAGCATCCGCCGTGAGAACAGTGGAGTGATGGCGAAACAACCGACGGAAGACAGGCTTCGACACGCCCCTACCTCGCGCGCTAAATGTCGGCTTCAAGGCTCCGCAGAGCCAAGAAAGTTTCAAACTCTAGGGCATGTGCAAAGAACACAACCTCTCCAGCCAGCCAACTCGCTGCTCTCACGGCCTAGCTCGATGAATAGGAAAGGAAATGGACACGGGAGTTTACACAGGTTTGGGCCACCTTGCGGTGTAAAACCCTACTCCTGCTTTGTGGTGGATTAGCATCGCGGGGGCTGAGAATGAACTAGTACAGGGGGAGAACAACCTCAGGAGGCTTGTTCTTGTGCTTGTGGTGGTTTTTGAGAGCTCTCTCTTTCTATGGTGGTGGCTAAGTTATATTTATTATAGTGGCCTCGATCCTCTTCCCCCAAAACTGAGGCGGGAAGTGATCCCACAGTGGCCAATTTTGAAGGGGGAGAAGTAGTACATCTTATACAGACGAAACGTGATCTCCGCCTGCAAAACTTGTGGTCGTGACGTTGTGGTGGGTTCGACGACGACATCCATCCTACAGTCCTGGCGGTCTTGGTCTTGTTGCACGCAAATGGTAACCTTTGGTTGATTCCTTCGGACTCTACGCCTGCGCTTGCCTCCTTAGCACCAAATAGGAAACCTGTCGCTCTGCACCCATTGGCACGCGCCTGGCCTTGGTCGTCATGGCAGGCGTCACCTCAACCTGCGAGCGCTTGCATAGAAATCTCCGCTCCTCAGAAGGCCGCCTGGGAAGGCCGCTCCTTCAGGAGGTCTTGGTGTTGTCCGCCTCGTGAGGCTTGGCCTATCGCGAGGGTCTTTGTCTTGTCGATGCTGAAGTTGTGCCGTACCAGGCCATCGACGGAGCCACGTCATGGGCCGCAGGCAGGCAGGCCTGGGTACCCTGGTTCCCAGAACGCCGACAGCAGTACTACCGCTTACAAGCGGTATTACCGCTCCTACTACCGCTGCTACTGGCGCTGAACCCGACACAAGACACGCAGGTCTCGAGTCAAGGCGGTACTAGTGCAGAACCAGAGCAGTACTACTGCCTGTGGCCATGAGTTGTTCATAGTGGCACTACCCCTTATGGCTTTTAGCAGCACTGCCATGCCGGGGCCGCGGTATTACCGCTAGCTCTTCCCTTATGCTACTTACAAGCAAAACTAATGCTCCGGGAAAACCAGAAGTCCAAAACTGCCACAACTTCTGCAAATGAGCTTTGAATTGAGCAAACTCAAGCTCTTTGGATCGATCACAACGAGTAGCGTCCAACAACGACATAGTAAGAAGAGGCAGGGGAGGTATGCCAAGATATAGAAGAGAGAAACCTCCAACAGAGAAGAACCAGCATAACCTCCAACATCGAAAACATCATAGAAGATGCATGTGAACTCTGTTTTCGATGAACTCGAGCTTGTCATCCAGACGACTATGAGCTCTAAGACTCACAAAGAGAACCAAACAAGAACCAAGAAGGATGATGAAAGGATGCAATGGTTTGAGCTATCTACGAGTGATACGATCAAGCTACCAACTTGAGAGCCCCCTTGATAGTAGGGCAATCGATCCTATAACCCGGTCTCCCAACTACCACCATGAGACCGGTAAAATAGAAAAACTATGAAGGGAAAACCTTTGCCTTGCGCATGATCCACTTGAGCTAGATGATGATGATCTTGTCCTCCTCAAGATGAACCACCTTTCTTGATTGTGTTGGGTCGATGAAGACTAGTTGATTGCTCCCCCATACTCCACTATGGGTGAGCCACTCTTCGGCACATCTTCACAAGTACATTGTCACCACAATGGACGGCAAGCTTCAAGCACTTGATATCTTCATGATGTTCCACTTATCCTTGCACACCGCAATCTTGATGACGATCACCACTTAATGTCATCCTCTCCATGGGTTATATGATTTCTTCCTCTTGACGCAAGACCATGGAAACATACCTAAGCCCACATAGAACTCTCACGTAGACCATGGGTTAGTACACAAAGCGTAATGGACAATGTTTACCATACCATGGGGTCACTTGATCCCTCTCGATACATCTTCTATGATTTGTGTGTTGATCAACTTGAATCACTCTCTGTACTTAGTCTTGATCAACCTTGAATCTTTCCAACTCTCTTAATTTGGATGATGTCTTGAAGGTAAACATGAATGAACATACAATCTTCTTCAAGACATGCTTGCAATAATCTCAACACTCACATGACCAATCTTTGGATAATTCACGAATAGCACCTTGTCAACTCATAGACTCCTTGAAACCAAAACATGGCCTTCAAGAAATGCCTATGGACAAATCCTTCAAATATAACTCAATGCAACCATTAGTCCATAGAGAATGTCATCAATTACCAAAACCACACATGGGGGCACCACAGGTTCTTTCTATTGTGCCTTCTCTCTTTTCTCTCACTTTTTTCCTTTATCTTTTTTTGGGCTTCTTTGGCCTCTTTTTTGGGCTTCTTTGGCCTCTTTTATTTTTATGAAGTCCGGAGACTCATCCCAACTTGTGAGGGAATCATATCTTGCATCATCCTTCCCTCACATGGGACAATGCTCTAATAATGATGATCATGACACTTTTATTTACTTACAACTCAAGAAGTACAACTCGATACTAGAATAAAGATATGACAGGATGGTGGAAGTTGCATGACAATATACCTCGGAATGGCTATGAAATGCCATAATAGGTAGGTATGGTGGCTGTTTTGAGGAAGGTGTATGGTGGGTTTAATGCACCTATGAAAGTTGCGCGGTACTAGAGAGGCTAGCAATGGTGGAAGGGTGAGAATGCGTATAATCCATGGAATTAACATTAGTCATAAAGAACTCACATACTTATTGCAAAAATTCATTAGCCATCGAAACAAAGTACTACACGCATGCTCCTAGGGGGATAGATTGGTAAAAGACCATCGCTCGTCCCCGACGGCCAGTCATAAGGAAGACAATCAAAGAATAAATCATGCTCCGACTTCATCACATAACGGTTCACCATACGTGCATGATACAAGAATCGCAAACTTTAACACAAGTATTTCTACCAATCCACAATTACTCACTAGCATGACTCTAATATCACCATCTTTATATCTCAAAACAATATGCAAGGAATCAAACTTCTCATATATTCAATGCTCTATATATGAATTTTTTTTATTATATCCCTCTTGGATGCCCACCATAATAGAACTATACTCATAACCTAAGAAAATTACCATGCTGTTTAAGACTCTCGAAATAATATAAGCGAAGCATGAGAGTTCAACAATTTCTATAAATAAAGCCACCTTAAAAAGTTATAAGTGAAGTACAAGAGCAAACTGCCTAGCTCAAAAGATATAAGCGAAGCACATAGAGTATTCTAATAAATTCATGATTAAAGTGTGTCCATCTCAAAAGGTGTGTACAACAAGGATGATTGTGGCAAACTAAAAAGCAAAGAATCATATCATACAAGACGCTGCAAGAAAAACACATATCACACTACTAGGAAAACCCTTACCTGTAGCGCTGGTTTTTTGGCTATTAATAGCGAGGGCAGGCGCGCTATTGCTACGACACTACAACTAATTTTTAGTAGTAGAGCTTGTTTCAACCAGCGCTACTGCTACCTATGTCTAGTAGTAGCGCGCCTCTGTCCATCGCTACTGCTAATACTAGTAGCATGTCCCTACAACCAACGCTACTGGTGAGGCAGCGCTGCTACTACTCCAAAACCCCACGCTACTGCTAGTATTTTTTTATTTTGCTATATTCATATTTTTACAGGTTTTATACAATTACAACATACACATACACTGAAACTATATGAAAAACGAATGTCTCATCATCATCATCGAAGTGGTACAACATAGTCTCATCATATCATCATTATCAAACACAAATGATGTCGATCTCATCATCATCTCTAAATAGCGATACAAGTTAATGATCACATGTCTCTTACATTGTCACTGTAGACACATGTTTCGTCATCTACGTAAACTATGACATATGAGATAAGAGCGATGACGATGATCAAAAGCGGTATTATGTAGTAGTTTTTGCAACGGCGCTGGTTCTGAATCCCATGTTGTGCTATGAATCTCAAGTAACTAGCTTCAGCTTCCGCTCTGCTATCAAACCCTTTCTGGCTTCCGCCGGAGAAGCCAGAGACTTGGGCCTAACACTCTGGCCACTCATCCTACACACCCGGAACATGCCCTACATACACGACATACCACTTCCTCCCCATCGTTAATCTATATACCTGTCAGAGATGCACACACACACACACACACACACACACACACACACACACACACACACACACACACACACACACACACACACACACAGATATATATATATATATCATTAAGCGAATTGAACGAAACAGTTATGAAATGGAAGCAACATATATAGTAAACATAGTTAACAAATTTCATCATACCGAAAGTAATTAACTAGAGCGCGGTACCATACATCTAATAGTTTCGTCGTACTGAGACATTCGAAGTTTCGTCATACAGAAAGTAACAAGTAACTAAATAGACACATTGTTTTTAAGTAGTGCACTCTTCCCATCTGTCCATATCCGGGAGGACGGACCCAAGCTTAGTGAAAGGCATCATGTCCTGACGTTGTAGGGCAATGCGTGTTCGGACGTCAGCTCGCGATATTTGGCCACCGTAGAACATCCCATTCTCTTCGAGGACATCTTTCATGATGATGGACGCAATTTCCTACTGGATCCGGTAGAAATCATTTTGAAGTCGATTATCCGGCTTGGCTCCAAAGGCTTCGGCCCATCTCTGGATATGGGTATCAGATGAAGATTTCATGCAAAGTGATTGCACATCCCTTCTGTACTCCATCACTAGATGGAGGACGTAGAATCCATCGTTCTCACTTCTTGTCGGTTGCTGAATGCAACAGAAGTCAGTCTTGTGGCCGAAACATAGCCCAACCTTATTTGTTTTTTTTGCATTGGATGTAGCCACCCCGCATGCTGAAGCCCAGCATAGCACTGTCCAGAACATACTTTATGTGTGTGTAATCTTTCTTCTGTATGTTCTTCGACGGGTCCAAATATAGAGCGCGATAGTAACGAGGGTAAAGAACGATGAGAACGGCACGACACCCCCCGCTGCACAAAATACACGAGCAAGTTAGCCTCCATGCATGCAAAGTAATTATTGAAATGGACGAAAGGATGTATGTGTTATAGTGCTATCCGCGGATGACTTACCCCGGATGATAAGGTAGGAGAATCGTTTCTTTGTCCTTATTGCTGACCAAGAAATCTTCGATGTACTGACTCGCATATTGACGGTTGGCATCATTGATTGACAAGAAGCCCTCATGCATGTAGTATGGGTCCGCGACCACAAGACTGGTGACTTGCTCTCTCCTGATGATGTAGTTCATGTGCAGCGCATACATGCGGACGGACGTAAAATCAAGTGTCCTCATTTGAAACATCTGGAAGATGTAATGAAACCTCAGGAAGAAGAGGTCCGCGGAGCATGTGTGGACGTACATCTTGCAACTGCTCGGTACATGAACCATATAAAGTGGGTATCCTGGATCATCCAAGGCGAGGAGGCTTCTCTCTGTCAAAAGCACATGGTCATGGAGTCTCCTGAGATCCCCTGTTATGCCAGCTGGTGCATTCGCCTGTACCATTGGCTCTTCCGCGACAAGTATTAATGGTGCATGTTTCATCGGTACACTGTCAACCTTGGTCGAAGGCATCTGGCTGCTAGAACCAACATTGCCAGCTTTATTGGATTTTCTCACCGTCGATCTCTTCCTCTGCTTCTTCTTGGTGGGCTGAGGTGCTGGTGGGTCTGTCAAACCCTCCCTGAGCACCACCCCTAGTGTTGCCGGGCTCAGCATTGGACGACTCTGGCTAATTAGTTGAGCTTGGGTGGAACTAAGGATGGCAATTTTATCCATGGACATGGATATCCATGGATATCCGACCCGAATGGATAGGGTTTGGATATACTTTTGTGTCCACGGGAAGCACCCAAACCCGACCCGATTGTTCGTGGGTAGGGCATGGATATAATCTTGTACCCATGGATATACCCAAACCCGACCCTATAGTATGACTTAATGGGAAAAAATCTGTTATCCATGCCCCACGTTCAAATGTCCCACTGCAATTTTACACTTTCTTTATCTAAAACATGCATAAGAAATTACACCATCCCCATCGTAACTTTTATAAGTTGATAGTCAATCCCCTCCATAACATTAACACCCCTTCCCTTATTTTTACCTCCTTCTTAAATGACTCGTCATTCTCATCTGTTAGAAAAATACTAAATGATCTTAGGTTGTTACTGGATGTTGATTTACCATAAGTGAAGCCTAGCCTGCCACGAGGTGAAGAATGGAAGAGTTTATGTTAATATTGTGTTAAGTCTTATTTATATGTCTCAAGAGGACCCAATGGATATCCAGTGGATATGGATATCCATCGGATTTGGACATGGACACAATTTTTCACCCATGGGTTTTTTCATGGGCGAGCAAAGACTGTCTTCATGGTATGGATATGGATTTGATATTGTTCAACCCGTTCCAAACCCGACCCATTGCCATCCTTAGGTGGAACCGGCATCTGGAGGTGTGCCCTGTGAGGATTGCATGAACAACGACTTCCTGCACACCCAAGGACATTCCGACTTTGGTACATGCATCTCATATTCATATGGTTGACTCAGTGTTACTTCGTTGTCATAGCCGGTATTGGAATACTGGAGAGGGTCCTCGGCCTGCTCCATGTCATCATCCATATCCTCTTCCATGGGGCAGATGGCATCATCTGCCGGAACGGTTGACCCTCCTTCCTCGTGTCTCTCGATCTCAGCAAGCAACATAGACGATGGTTGTACTTGTGTAGGAGGGGTTGTGGTCATACCTTCCTAAGGTCCCATTGGTGTGCTCCTGGCCACCTCGACTCGAAGAAGATTTTTCGGCCACAGGATCGGCTAAAACACATATCATGTGGTGGATAAAAATGTAGCCTCAAGTAAATTTACCGATAGACTGAAGACGAAAGAGGGGACGCCATCCAGCGCATCCCCAAGCTTAGATGCTTGTATGTCCTTGAATATTACCTTGGGGTGCCTTGGGCATCCCCAAGCTTAGGCTTTTGCCACTCCTTATTCCATAGTCCATCAAATCTTTACCCAAAACTTGAAAACTTCACAACACAAAACTCAACAGAAAACTCGTGAGATCCGTTAGTATAATAAAATAAATCACCTCTTTAGGTACTATTGTGAACTAAATCTAAATTTATATTGTGTAATATCTACTTTATTCCAACTTCTCCATGGTTCATAACCCCCGATACCACCCATAGATTCATCAAAATAAGCAAACAACACATAGAAAACATAATTTGTCACAAACAAAACAATCTGTAGATCTGGAAACTTCATGTACTTATGTAACTCCAAACATTCTTAAAAATTAGGACAACAGAGGAAATTAATGTATAAATATTTTATAAAAAATTCAAAAAAATTCCATGCTCTAGTGAATTTAGACAATTCTATTACTGGACACAAAAGTTTCTGTTTTTTAGCAAAAGCAAATCAATGATATGCCAAAGTATCCCAAAAGTCTTGGTTGGCTCAAACACTAACTAAAACACAAAAACACAATTACTACGAAGGTAATAATGTGTATACTCATAAAACAGGAAAGAAAAATATTGGGTTGTCTCCCAACAAGCGCTTTTCTTTGAAGCCTTTTAGCTAGACATTGATAATTTTAATGATGATCACATGAAAGATAGCAATTGAAACACGAAGAGAGCACCATATAGCATGTCAAAAACACATCTAAGTCTAACATAATTTTTATGCATATGCATCTTATAAGCAAACAAATTATCAGGGCAAGCAAAAAACTAGCATATTCAAGGAAGAAGAAAGAAACAATAGCAATCTCAACATAACGAGAGGTAATTTAGTAACATAAAAATTTCTACAACCATATTTTCCACTCTCATAATAATTACATGTAAGATCATAAAAAATTCAACAATATAGCTATCATATAAAATATTCTCTTCATGATCCACATGCATGCAAAGTTGGCACTCTTCCAAAGTAGTGGGATTAAACTAAAATAAAGTCATTACTTCTCCAAGCCCACTTTAATCAAAAATTTCACAAGATTGATCAATCTCCAAAGTAGTGGGATTATTATTACCTAGATTTGACACTCTTCCAAACCCACTTTCAATATTATAGCAAACATATTAGGCTTACATAAATTTTTGAGATCATAAGAAGTATTATCACCCCAATCATGATCATTGCAATAAGTAGCGGACATAGCAAAGCTAGCATCCCCAAGCTTGGGGTATGGAATATTATTAGCACAGTTAACATTAATAGAATTTATAATAACATCATTGTAATCATGCTTTTGATTCAAGGAACTATCAAGTATGGGTGCAATAGCAATAATTTCATGTTTAACATAAGGAACTACATCAAGTTCATCTCCATAAGCATAATTAATATTGGCATCATGTTCATCAAGGGAGGATATCTCAATCAAATCAACAGAATAATAATTATCTATATATTCATGCCTATCATTATTTTCTCCCAAAGCAGCAGACATACCCTCAATAAATTCTTTAACATAGGCATTAGAAGCATAGTTTTCATAGAAATATTTAAGTATGGTAAAATTTTCAGATTTGTAGAGAGTAATATCATACTTTTCAATCAAAGAAGCAACTTCATAAGCACCCTTAAAAGCAACAAATTCTTCAATTTGTTCGATATCATATTAACTATAAATACCCTTTTCATAAGAAGATATGATTTCATTATCATTAAACTCACATTGGTAGGGAAGGTGTTTTTTTAGGGTTCTTAGAGAAACAAGTAAAATCACAAAGTTCACAAAGATTCCAAGCATAAAATAGAAAAAAATTTATTTGATTCCATAAGAGTCTCCCTTTTTCAGAAAAACGGTGACGCACAAAATGAGCACGCTCATCTAATGATTTTACCTCAACTAAACTAGTTGGGGTTTCAGCACGAGCAAATATGGATCGAAGATGATCCAAGTAGAAAACTTTAAGTGGATCCATATGAATACAATTTAGTGAGAAAAGATGCAAGAAAATAGAAAGCACCTGGCAACACAAGCAAAGATAGCAAACGAGCAAAAAGGCATACAAAAATAAGGCAAATAAAACTGCAAATATTCTTGTGTTTTTCTGAAACCGTTTTAGAAGTGGGGCAGAGGAAAACGAGAGGCAAATAGGAAATAATGTAAGTGCAAGAGATGAGAGTTTGTGATGGGTACTTGGTAGGCCTCATGTAGAACCTCCCTGGCAAGGGCGCCAGAAATTCTTCCTGCTACTTCTTGAGCTTGTGTTGATTTTTCCCTTGAAGAGGAAAGGGTGATGCAACAAAGTAGAGATATTATTTCCCTCAGTTAAAAACCAAGGTATCAATCAAGTAGGAAGCATAAGCAAGTCTCCAATCTATGCACCTGCACAAACTAAGAAACACTTGCACACAACACGAAAAATGGGTTGTCAATCCCTTCACGGTCACGAACAAGAGTGAGATCTAATAAAGATAGGTACAAAAGATAAATAAAAGAGCAAACTAAATTAAATATAAATAAATTGCAGAAAGGTATTTTTTTGGGTATTTTAGTTTATAGATTTGAAAATACATGATGGAGAATCGACATGGGCGCCATAGGTTTCACTGGAGGCTTCTGCCGAGCAATTGGTAGAAAAGCGCAAATTTATGATGAGTAGACCGACTGCTGCCTGCATCTACTACTATTACTCCACACATCAACCGCTATCCAACATGCATCTAGAGTATTAAGTTCATAAGAACGGAGTAATGCCTTAAGTAAGATGACAGGATGTAGAGGGATAAACTCAAGCAATATGATGAAAACCCCATCTTTTTATCCTTGATGGCAACAATACAATACGTGCCTTGCTACCCATACTATGCCACTGGGTGAGGACACCGCAAGATTGAACCCAAAACTAAGCACCTCTCTCATTGCAAGAAAAACCAATCTAGTTGGCCAAACCAAACTGATAGTTCGAAGGACAAAGATATCTTAATCATGCATAAAAGAGTTCAGAGAAGACTCAAATAATATCCATAGATAATCTGATCATAAAGCCACAATTTATTAAATCTCAACCAACTTACTGCAAAAGAGTATTACATCAGATAGAACTCCAAGAACATCGAGGAGAACATTGTATTAACGATCAAAGAGAGAGAAGAAGCCACCTAGCTACTATATATGGACCTGTAGGTCTGTGGCAAACTACGCATGCTTCATTGGAAGGGCAGCAAGGTTGATGTAGAGGCCCTCCGTGATGGAATCCCCCTCCGGCAGGGTGCCTGAAAATGCCCCAAGATGGGATATCACGGGAACTGAGGCTTGCGATGGCAACAAAGTATTTTTCTGGATGCCTCTGATGTTGGGGGATATTTTGGAATTTATAGAAGTGGTGTTAGGGTTGGAGGATTTACGAGGGGCCCACAAGCCCTCAGGGTGCCCCCTAGGGCATGCCCCTGAGGCTTGTGGCCTCCTCTGGGATCTTCTGGCCCTCTCTCGATGTTACATGGGTGTCATCTGGTCCAAGAAAAATCATCGTAATGTTTTATTCTGTTTGGACTCCATTTGAGATTCCTTTTCTGTATAAGTCAAAATCAAGGAAAAAACAAAAACTGGCAGTGGGCTCTAGGTTAATAGGCTAGTCGCAAAAATAATATAAAATAGCATAGTAATGCATATAAAACTTCCAAAAGAGATAATATAATAGCATGGAACAGTAAAAAATTATAGATATGCTGGAGACGTATCACATCCCGAGCAAGAAATTGCACCATGGTGTTGATGGAGTCCTCCACCACGGCAGGTCGTTGGTGTACACCACTCAGAGATCCTTCACCCTCACGCGGGTCTCCACTTGATGCACGCCCAACTCCATTGGAGCAACGGTAGATATCCTCTCTATATGTGTCATCATGGGTGTGCTTGTTTTTGTTGTGGGGCGTGATCGAAAAGTTAAACAGATTAAGGTTATAATGGTCGCGGGAATAAATGAGGAGGCCGCATAGACTAGAATATCGGCATGTCCGGATGACAATTTTTGAAGAGTGTAACTCCATCATGCCACACGTAACCGCATCTAGGCGACGCATGCCGCACAACCGCATGCATATGGGCCCCCCAACATGATCATGCGCCAGCCCCAACCGCTGGTATAGCGCGCGCGCAAGGACATGACCCAAGCGCGCCATGGCACCGCAACAATGAGCAGAGTGCGCGGATGGACGCGGGAGTAGAGCGCGCGGATGCACGTGAGAGCAGAGCATGCAGAGGGACGCGAGCAGAGCGCGCCACGGCCACCTCAACGACGAGCAATTACATGCATAATTATTGCATATAGAAGTTGAACATAGCAGAGAATAGTTGTCCATAAGCCAGCAGATGCATATGCAACATTACGCCATTCAGGAAGCGTGCCACACTTTGAAAACTGGAACCTTCAATAAATTTTGAGCTTGTCCCCCTCACATTCCAAATTACCACGTTGTATTTAATTGCAAACCTATTCACACTGATCAAAACCTAAACGGCTTCCCACTTAGCAGCTTATTACTAGGTTATAAATACAACTTATACCTCTCGAATGTATCTATAATCTTTTATTATTCCATGCTATTATATTATCAATCTTGGATGTTTTATATGCATTATTATGCTATTTTATATCATTTTTGGGACTAACCTATTAACCTAGTGCCAAGTGCCAGTTGCTATTTTTTTCCTTGTTTTTGTCTTTAGAGAAAATCAATACCAAATGGAGTCCAAACGGTACGAAACTTTTTGACGATTTGTCTTGGACCACAAGACACCCTAGAAGCTTTCAAAGGAGGCCAAAAGATCCACTAGTCAAACAACAAGCTCGGAGGGTGCGCCCTAGGGGGGAGCGCCCCCCAAGCTTGTGAGCTCCCTGTGGCTCCTCTAGCCCCAATTCTTCTTCTATAAATACCTAAATATTCCCGGTAGACCAAAGGACGCACCAAAAATACTTTTCTGCCGCCGCAAGTTCCAGAACCACTAGATCCCATTTGGAGGCCTTCTTCGGTGCCCTATCGGAGGAGGATTCGACCATGGAAGGCTTCTACATCAACCTTGGTGCCCTTCCGATGATGTGTGAGTAGTTTACCATAGACCTACAGGTCCATAGATAGTAGCTAGATGGCTTCTTCTCTCTCTTTGACCTTCATTAACAATGTTCTCCTCGATGTTCTTGGAGATGTTTTGGATGTAATCTTCTTTTGTGGTGCATTTGTTCACATCCAATGAATATTGGGTTTATGATCGGATTATCTATGAATATTATTTGAGTCTTCTCTGAACTCTTTTATGCAAGAGTAAGATAGCTTTGTATTTCTGGCCAGCTAGATTGATTTTTCCTGCCAGGGGAGAGGTGCTCTGTATTGGGTTCAATCTTGCGGTGCTCAATCCCAGTGACGGAAAGGGACATGACACCTATTTATATTGTTGACATTAAGGCTAAAAAGATGGGGCTTGTTCATATTGATTGGATATATCCCTATACATTATGTCATCTTGCTTAAGGCATTACTCCGTTCTTGTTAATTAACTTAATACACTAGATGCATGCTGGATTGCGGTCAATATGTGGAGTAATAGTAGTAGATGCAGGTAGGAGTCGGTCTACATTTCACAGACGTGATGCCTATATTCATGATCATTGCCTTAGATATCGTCACAATTATTTTATTTTCTATCAGTTGCTCAACAATAATTTGTTTACCCACTGTATGCTTTCTTTCAAGAGAGAAGCCTATAGTGAAAACTATGGCCCCCGGGTCTATTTTTGTCATATTATTTTTTTCAGATCTATTAAATCAAAAATGCAAAAATACCTTGGTGCAATTTATTTACTTTTATCTTATTTTGCACTTTTACTTATAATCTGTATCTATCACTATCAGATCTCATCCTTTCAAGTAACCATGAAGGGATTGATAACCCCTTTATCGTGTTGGCTGCAAGTATTTGTTTGTTTGTGTAGGTGCCCCCATTGGTGAATTGTGTGTTCCTCCTACAGATTGATACCTTGGTTCTCAACTGAGGGAAATGCTTATCTCTAGTTTGTTGCATCACCATTTCCTCTTCGAGGAAAAAATCAACGCAAGCTCAAGAAGTAGCAGGAGGAATTTCTGGCGCCGTTACCGAGGAGGACATACATCAAGCCTACCAAGTACCCATCATAAACTCTCATATCTTGCATTTACATTATTCGCGAATTTCCTCTCGTTTTCCTCTCCCCCACTTCAAAAATGTTTTCAGAAAAATACAAAAATATTTTCCTTTTTGTTCAGGGATTTTTCGTATGCGTTTTTGCTCGTTTGCTATCTTTGCTTGTGTTGCCATGTGCCTTCTATTTGCTTTCTAAAAAATCTATTGATATGTATCCACTTAAAGTTTTCTACTTGGATCGTCTTTGATTCATATGTGCTCATGCTGAAACCCCTACTAGTTTAGTTGAGGGAAAATCATTAGATGAGCATGCTCATTTTGTGCGTCCCCGTTTGTCCCAAAAAGGGGGACTCTTATGGAATCAAATAAATTGTTCGCTATGCTATGCTTGGAATCTATGTGAAATTTATGATTTTACTTTTTGCTAGGAGAACCCTAAAAAACACCTTCCCTACCTATGTGAGTTTAATGATAATGAAATCCTATCTTCTTATGCCAAAGGTGTTTATGGCTACTATGATATCGAACAAATAGAAGAATTTGTGTCTTTTAAGGGTGCTTATGAAGTTGCTTCCTTGATTGAAAAGTATGATATTACTCTCTCCAATCTAAAAATTTTGACATAATTAAATATTGCTATGAAAAGTATGCTTCTAATGCCTATGTTAAAGAATTTATTGAGGGAATGTCTGCTGCTTTGGGAGAAAATAATGATATGCATGAAGCTATAGATAATTATGATTCGGTTGATTCGATTGAAATATCCCCATTGATGAACATGATGCTTGCTATTCTTATGGCCATGATGCCAATATTAATTATACTTACGGAGATGAACTTGCTGTAGTTCCTTATGATAAACATTAAATTATTGCTATTGCACCCACACTTGATAGCTCCTTGAATGAAAAGCATGATTGCAATGATGTTATTACAAATTCTACTAATGAAGATTGTGTTAATGATATGCAAAACCCCAAGCTTGGGGATGCTATTGCTATGTCCGCTACTTACTGTAATAATCATGATTGGGGTGATGCATTTTATGATCTTGAAAATTTGTTTAAGCCTCATGATGAATATGATATTGATAATAATGTTTGCAATAATATTGGAAGTGGGTTTGAAAGAGTGTCAACTTTAGGTGATAATGATCCCACTACTTTGGAGATTGATCAATCTTATGAAATTCTTGATAAAAGTGGGCTTGGAGAAGTCATGACTTTATTTTATGATAATCCCACTATTTTCAAAGAGTGTCAACTTTGCATGCATGTGGAAAAATTAGAGAATATGTTATGTGAGATCTATTTTGTTAAATTTTAATATGATCCCACATGCAATTATTATGAGAGAGGAAAAATATGGTTCTAGAAATCTTCTTGTTACTAAATTACCTCTCTTCATGCTGACATTGCTATCATTTCTTTTTTCTTCCTTGCATATGCTATATATTGCTTGTCTTGATAATTTGTTTGGTTATAAAATTCCTATGCACCAGAAGTGTGTTAACTTAAATGTGATTTTAATATGCTATATGATACTCTCTTTGTGCTTCAATCCTTTTCTTCCATGTGAGCATCATTAAAATTATCAATGCCTAGCTAAAAGGCTTTAAAGAAAAGCACTTATTGGGAGACAAACCAATGTTTTTCCTCTCTGTTTTATGTGTATATACCATTGTAATTTTGTTATGATTGTGTTTTAGTGTTTTAATTAGTGTTTGTGCCAAGTAAGACCTTTGGGATGGTTTGGAAGATTGTTGATTTGATTCTGTGATAAAACGGAAACTTTTACGTCAAGTAGCAGAATTGTTAAAAATCACTTGAGCGGCGAAAATTTCTGAAGTTTTACACTTTATTGATTTACAAATTTCCCATGTTATCCTAATTTTTCAGAATTTTTGGAGTTACAAAAATTTGGCTAAAGTCCATATTATTATAGATTGTTCTGTTTTTGACATATTCTGTTTTGATTGTGTTGTTTGCTTATTTTCATGAATCTATGGGTTGTATCGGGGGGTATGAACCATGGTGAAGTTATAATATAGTAGATATAATGAAAATATGAAATTGGAATGAGGTTACAACAGTACCTAAAAGTGGTTATTTTCTTTGTTTCACTAATGGATCTCACTAATTTTTTGTTGAGTTTTGTGTTGTGAAGTTTTCAAGTTTTGGGTGAAGTTTCGATGGAATATGAAATAAGGAGTGGCAAGAGCCTAAGCTTGGGGATGCCCAAGGAATTGCAAGGTAATATTCAAGGACAACCAAGCATCTAAGCTTGGGGATGCCCTGGATGGCATCCCCTATTTTGCCTACAATCCATCGTAAATTACTTGAGGCTATATTTTTATTCACCACATGATATGTGTTTTTCTTGGAGCGTCTTGTATTATATGAGTCTTTGCTTTAGTTGATTTCTAGTTTGCCACAATCATCCTTGCTGGATACACCTTTTGAGAGGGACACACATTAATTGTGAATTTCTTAGAATACTCTATGGGCTTCACATATATTTTTTGAGCTAGGTAGTTGCTCTAGTGCTTCACTTATTTCTTTTTAGAGCACATCGGTGGTTATATTTTAAAGAAATTAATGAACTCTCATGCTTCATTGATATTATTTGAGAGTCTTATAAATAGTATGGAAATTTGCTTGACTTATGAATTTAGTCCTAATATGATGGGTATTCAAGAGGGATATAATAAAAGCTTTCATGAAGATCACTGAATATATGAGAAATTTGATTCCTTGCATTTGTTTTGAGATATAAAGATGGTGATATTAGAGTCATGCTAATGAGTAATTGTGGTTTAGTAACAATATTTGTGTTAAGGTTTGTGATTTCTGAAGCATGCACGTATGGTCTCTCATTATGCTATGAAATTGGAGCATGATTTATTATTGATTGTCTTCCTTATGAGTGGCGGTCGGGGATGAGCGATGGTCTTTTCCTACCAATTTATCCCTCTAGGAGCATGCCTAGTAGTACATAGCTTTGAGGGCTAATAAACTTTTGCAATAAGTATGTGAGTTCTTTATGACTGATGTGAGTCCATGTATTATACAAACTCCCACCTTTCCGCATTTTGCTAGCCTCTTCGGTACCGTGCATTTCCCTTTCTCACCTTGAGAGTTGGTGCAAACTTTGCCAGTGCATCCAAACCTTGTGATATGATACGCTCTTTCACACATAAGCCACCTTATATATTCCTCAAAACGGCGACCATACCTACCTATTATGGCATTTCCATAGTCATTCCAAGATACATTATCATGCAACTTCCACCGTTCCTTTTATGATAACACATATCATCATTTTCATATTACTTTGCATGATCGTATAGTTGACATAGTATTTGTGGCTTGGCCACCGTTCATATATTTTATACATGTCATGCTAGATCATTCCACATCCCAGTACACCACCGGAGGCATTCATATAGAGTCACGTCTTTGTTTTAGTATCGAGTTGTAATTCTTGAGTTGTAAGTAACTAAAAGTGTGATGCTCATCATTATTAGAGCATTGTCCCATGTGAGGAAAGGATGATGGAGACTATGATTCCCCCACAAGTCGGGGTGAGACTCTGAACGAAAATAAAAAGAGTCCAAAGAGCCCCTCCCCCCCCCCCCACACATAAAAGAGACCAAAGAGCCCCCCAAAAAAGAGAAAATAAAAAATGAAAGAGAGAAGGACAATGTTACTGTCCTTTTCCACACCTGTGCTTCAAAGTAGCACCATGTCCTTCATGATAGAGAATTTCCTATTTTGTCACTTTCATATATTACTAGTGATAATTTTTCATTATAGAACTTGGCTTGTATATTCCAATGATGGGCTTCCTAAAATGCCCGAGGTCTTCATGAGCAAGCTAGTTGGATGCACACCCACTTAGTTTTCTTTTGAGCTTTCTTACACTTATAGATCTAGTGCATCCGTTGCATGGTAATCCCTACTCCTTGCATTGACATCAATTGATCAGCATCTCCATAGCCCGTTGATTAGCCTCATCAATGTGAGACTTTCTCCTTTTTGGTATTCTCCACACAACCTCCAACATCATATTCTATTCCACCCATAGTGCTATATCCATGGCTCACGCATATGTATTGCGTGAGAGTTGAAAAAGCCGAAGCGCGTTAAAAAGTATGAACCAATTGCTTGTCTTGTCATCGGAGTTGTGCATGATAAATACTTGGTGTTAAGAAGATGGATCATGACAAGACTATATAATTTTGTAGGGATAACTTTTTTAGCCATTATATTTTGAAAAGACATGATTGCCTTTTAGTATGCTTGAAGTATTATTGTTTTTATGTCAATATTAAACTTTTGTTTTGAATCTTACGGATCTGAATATTCATGCCACATAAAGAAAGATTACATGATAAACATGTTAGGTAGCATTCCACATCAAAAATTCTGTTTTTATCATTTACCTACTTGAGGACGAGAAGGAATTAAGCTTGGGGATGCTTGATACGTCTCCAACCTATCTATAATCTTTTATTGTTCCATGCTATTATATTATTAATCTTGGATGTTTCATGTGCATTATATATTATGCCATTTTATATAATTTTTTGGGACTAACCTATAGTGCCAGTTGCTGTTTTTTCCTTGTTTTTGTTTGTACAGAAAATCAATACAAATGAATTCTAAATGGAATGAAACTTTTTGACAATTTTTCTTAGACCACAAGATACCCTAGAAGTTTTCGGAGGAGGCCAGAAGAGCCACTAGTCAATGACAAGCTCGGCGGGCGCGCCCCCAAGCTTGTGGGCCCCCTGTGGCTCCTCTAGCCCTATTTCTTCTTCTATAAATACCTAAATATTCCTCATAGACCAGAGGACACACCAAAAACACTGTTCTGTCGCTGCAAGTTCCAGAACCACGAGATCCCATCTGGAGGCCTTTTCCGGTGCCTTGTTGGAGGGGGATTCGACCATAGAGGGCTTCTACAGCAACCCTGCTACCCTTCTGATGATGTGTGAGTAGTTTACCACGGACCTATGGGTCCATAGCTAGTAGCTAGATGGCTTCTTCTCTCTCTTTGATCTTCAATACAATGTTCTCCTCGATGTTCTTGGAGATCTATTCGATGTAATCTTCTTTTGCGGTGCGTTTGTTGAGATCCGATGAAGTCTGGGTTTATGATTAGATTATCTATGAATATTATTTGAGTCTTCTCTAAACTCTTTTATGCATGATTAAGATAGCTTTGTATTTCTCTCCAATATATTGATTTGGTTTGTCCAGCTAGATTGAGTTTTCTTGCCGTGGGAGAGGTGCTCTGTATTGGGTTCAATCTTGCGGTGCTCAATCCCAGTGACAGAAAGGGACATGACACATATTTGTATTGTTATCATTAAGGATAAAAAGATGGGGTTTGTTCATACTGATTGGATATAGCCCTCTACATTATGTCATCTTGCTTAAGGCGTTACTCCATTCTTGTTAATTAACTTAATACATTAGATGCATGCTAGATAGCGATCGATGTGTGGAGGAGTAGTAATAGATGCAGGCAGGAGTTGGTCTACTTTTCACAGACGTGATGCCTATATTCATGATCATTGCCTTAGATATCGTCATAATTATTTGCTTTTCTATCAATTGCTCAACATTAATTTGTTTACCCATCGTATGCTTTCTTTCAATAGAGAAGCCTTTAGTGAAAACTATGGCCCCCAGGTCTATTTTTGTCATATTATTTTTCAGATCTATTAAATAAAAAATACATAAATACCTTGGTGCAATTTATTTACTTTTATCTTATTTTGCACTTTTACTTATCTTCTATATCTATCACTATCAGATCTCATCCTTGCAAGTAATCTTGAAGGTTTTGACAACCCCTTTATCGTGTTGGGTGCAAGTATTTGTTTGTTTGTGTAGGTGCAACCATTGTTGGCTTGTGCGTTCCTCCTATAGGATTGATACCTTGATTCTCAACTGAGGAAAATACTTATCTCTACTTTGCTTCATCACCCTTTCCTTTTCAAGGGAAAATCCAACGCAAGCTCAAGAAGTAGCACCGTCCATCAAGCCTACAAAGGAATTACTCACTCCCGGCGGTGAGCATCATGAAATTGGCAGTGAAGATGGGGTGGTGATGATGACGGCAACAAATTCCATGCTCCGGAGCCCCAAACGAACCCTAGATCAACCCTCCAAATGAAGAACATGAGGTGTCTGCGGCTCCGTATCATAAAACACGATGAATCCTTTTCTCTGGGGGTTTTCCTGGTGAATAGGTATATATGAAGTTGGAGTTAGGGTTGTTGAAGGTCCAGGGGGGCCACAAGCTCATAGGGCGAGCCCTGGGGGTGGGCACTCATGTTGCCTGAAACTGCGTCGGTATTTCCCCAAGGAGGAAGGGATGATGGAGTACAACGACGGTAGGTATTTCCCTCAGTTGTGAATCCAAGGTATCAATCCAGTAGGAGAACCAATCAACACTATGTAAACGGTACCTGCACACAAAGAATAAATACTTGCAACCCAACACGTAAGAGGGGTTGTCAATCCCTCAACGGTAAAAAGATAGATAAATTTATGGTAGATTGGATAAATAGATCTCGGTAAAACGCGAAATAAAATAGGTAACACAAAAGTGCAGCAAGGTATTTTTGGGTTTTTGGAATAATAGATCTGAAAATAAAAGTGGAAAGTAGTAGATCAGAAAGCAAATATGATAAAGAATAGACCCGGGGTCGTAGATTTTACTAGTGGCTTCTCTCGAGAAATAGCACACGGTGGGTAAACAAATTACTACTGTTGGGCAATTGATAGAAGATCAAATAATTATGACGATATCCAAGTTAATGATCAATATATAGGCATCACGTCCAAGATTAGTAGACCGGAACGATTCTGCATCTACGACTATTACTCCACACATCGACTGCTATCCAACATGCATCTAGTGTATTAAGTTCATGGAGAAATGGAGTAATGCGATAAAAACAATGACATGATGTAGACGCGATCTATTCATGTAGGAATACCCCCTATCTTGTTATCCTTAATAGCAATGATACATGCGTGCCTTGCTGCTCCTTCTGTCACTATGAAAGGACACCGCAAGATCGAACCCATCACAAAGCACCTCTTCCCATGCCAAGAAAAATCCATCTAGTTGGCCTAAAAAACAAAAGATTCGAAGAAGAAATACGAGGCTATTAATAATCATGCATATAAGAGATCAAAGAAGACTTAAATAATATTCATGGATAAATATCTGATCATGAACCCAAACTTCATCAGATCCCAACAAAAAGTCATTACATAAAATAGATCTCCAAGAGACCATTGTACTGAGAATAAAAAGAGAGAGAAGAAGCCATCTACCTACTGCCTACGAACCCGTAGGTCTATGGTGGACTACTCACGCATCATCGATGAGGCACCAATGATGATGATGAACCCCTCCATGGTAGTGTTAGATTGGATTTCGTGGCTGTGGAACTTGCGGCGGCTGGAATTGTTTTTCGTCGACTCGTCTAGGGTTTCTAGAATATTTGGCAATTTATAGGGCAAAGAGGCGGCGCAGGAGACCTAGGTGGGCCCGATGATACATCAGGACGCACCAGGGGCCTCTAGCGTGCCCTGGTGTATCATGGGCCCCACAAGCCTCCTCCCAGGTGCTTTGTTGGTCCCCAAGGTGTCTTCTGGTCCAAAAGAATCTCCAAAAAGTATCGATGTGTTTGGTTTTGATATTCTACGAAATAAAAAAAAGCAAAAAATAGCAGCTGGCACTAGGCACTATGTTAATAGCTTAGTCCCAAAAAATGCTATAAAGTTGTTATAAAATGATTGTAAAACATCCAAGAATGATAATATAACACCATGGAACTATAAAAAATTGTAGATATGTTGGAGACGTATCAGCATCCCCAAGCTTAATTCCCGCTCGTCTTCGAGTAGGTAAATGATAAAAATAGAATTTTTTATGTGGAATGCTGCCTAACATGTTCATCACATATTCTTTTCTTTTATAGCATGGACATTTGTACTTTTATATCGTTCAAAGTAATAGTCCAGTTTTGACATGAAGATTTCAATACTCAAGCATATCAACAAGCAACCTTGTCTTTCAAAATATCAACACTAAAGAAAGTTATCCCTAGCCCATCATGCTAAATCATTGATCCATTCACTAAACAACTCGCATATTAGCTACATCCAATGCTCAAGTATGATCATAGTGCTCCCTAGTTGGAGTTGGTGCTTTATAAGAGAAGATGGACACTCAAAAAAATAAAAAATTGCATAAAGTAAATAGAAAGGCCCTTTGCAGAGGGAAGTAGGGATTTGTAGAGGTGTGAGAGCTCAAAGCTTAACTGAGAGATATAATTTTTGAGAGGCATACTTTTCCCGTCAACAAAAATGATCGAGTAATTCCCAACACTTTCTATGCTAGATACATCATAGGCGGTTACCAAATATAAAATAAAGTTTATTCCTTTTTCCACCATACTTTCACACTCCATGGCTAGTCGTATCCACGGGTACCATCCATACCAACACTTTCCAAGGAATTTATTAGTTGACAACATAAAGTAAAAAAAATCATTTCAGGACTGGGCATTTCTATTACCGTCGTACTCTCGTGCAATGACAAGTGAATAAACACTCATCTTGAGAATAACACATCTAGCATGGAAAATATTGGCCACCCCCTGCAGCTTCATGAGCGGTACGAGCACGCAAAAATGAAATTCATTTTGAAAATTCATAGATGGCAGATACAAATTTACTTAGAACGACATGGAAACACCGCATATAGGTAGGTATGGTGGACTCATGTGGCAAAACTAGGTTTAAGGATTTTGGATGCACATGTAGTATTTCTAGTTAGAACAAATGAAGGCTAGAAAATAGATTAAGAAGCAACCAACCAAGAAACGAAAATTCTCAAAAACAAGCATTAAGCATAACTAACACCGAATAATGCACCACAAGTAGGATGTAATTTAATTGCATAACTATTGACTTTCGTGCTTGCATAGGGAATCACAAACCTGAACACCAATATTCTTACTAAAGCATAATTATTCACCAACATGACTGATATATTACTATCATCATATCTCAAAACTATTACAAAGAATCAAGTTTGTTTTGTCCAATGATCTTCATGAAAGTTTTTATTATATCCATCTTGAATATCTATCACTTTGGGACTAATTTCAGTGAAGAACATGAGCATAAAAATTTAAGTGAAGAACATGAGCATACAAATTTTCATGTCTCAAAATAATATAAGTAAATAATGAGAGAATTTCTTCAAAAATTACTAACTCTCAAATAAATCTAAGTGAAGCATGAGAGCATTTACTCTAAAATATTAAAGCACGCCATGCTCAAAAAGATAAGTGAAGCACTAGAGCAATTCCATAGCTAAAAAAATTGAAGTGAAGCACTAGAACAATTCGTAATATAATTTTGGCTGTCTCAAGTAGGTTTTTCCAGCAAGGATAGATGACACAAACTAAAAAGCAAAACAAGCAAAGACTCAAATAATACAAGATGCTCCAAGCAAAACTCATGATATGTGACGAATAAAAATATAGCTCCAAGTAAAATTCTAATGGTTGTTAGAAGGAGGGGATGCCTTCCGTGGCATCCCCAAGCTTAGTTGCTTGGTTCTACTTGAATATTAACTTGGGGTGCCATGGGCATCCCCAAGCTTAGGCTCTTTTCCCCCTTATTCCTTCATCCATCGTGATCTCACCCAAAACTTGAAAAAATCAAGGACGCAAAACTTAACCTTTGTGAGATTCGTTAGTGTAATAAAGCAAATCATCACTCTAAGTACTGTTGCAAACCCATTCTATTATTGCATTATATCTACTGTATTCCAACTTTACCTTGGCTTATACCCCGATAGAATCCATAGATTCATCAAAATAAGCACACAACACAATGAAAACGAAATCTGTCAAAAATAGAACAGTGTATAGTAATCTGAACTTCGACCATACTTTTGCAACTCCAAAAATTCTGAAAACTTAGGACAATGTAGGAAATTTTTATATAAATCTTATGTAAAAAATTCAGAATCTTTCGTCACTTATGTGATTTTTGAAAATTATTTTACTGGGCGCGAAAGTTTCTATTTTCCAACAAGATCAAATTAACTATCACCAAACACAATCCCAAAGGCTCTACTTGGCGCAAACACTATTAAAACATAAAAACACAATCATAATATTAGCATAATGTGAAAACACTAAAAAACAGAAAGAAAAAGGCTGAAATAAATTTTATTCATTGCGTTGCCTCCCAACAAGCGCAATCGCTTTATGCCCCTAGCTAGGCATAATGCATAGATACAAGTATTGTCATCTTTGATTTCCAATTCCTCAATCACACAATCAATATTCTTCAAAGATTTTACATGCATACTTTCGATAATGATACTTCTAGAATAAGATTGAAGTATTCATTCTTGCAAGTAGGGTCTCTTAAAACTTCAACAAAGTCAGCGTGAATGCTAATCATGTTAAGATCTTCTTTGTTATTAGAAGTTGCACTCTTGTTCTTAGTGACTTGAGTAGTCTTGCCCATTTTTACGGGTGTTTTCTCCTTATTTTTATGAGAAGAAAAAGCCGAGATTAAGTTACTAAAAATTTCTTCCAACTTATCAATCCGAGAAGGGCTTTCTCAAATTCTTTCATTAATTATGGTTTCCTTTTCCCTTAGTAATTTGAAAACATTGCCCACTTTTGACCCAAATTTATTAGCAAGATTCTACATCTTTGTATCCAAAATTTCAATTTCTCTAAGGTCACCATCTTCTTTTCAATAGCGTCTAATCTTTGCATAACATGCTCAGGAGTTAAGATTGTTGCATTAATAATGATAGGTGGTGCACCCACTAGATCTCCCGTGTCATTAAAAGCATCCAAAGATGGATACATCAAGAAATTTCCACCGGTAGTCGTATCAAGGACGAATCTACACTACAAAAAAAGACACATCCGTGATATTTTGGGCCGAACAAATTTTTTTCCTGTCATACTTATGACACTTCTATGACGATAATTGTGACAAAATCTGGTATCATCATAGATGTGGTGGGCTCCTACTTCTATGACAAAAAATCATGACAGAGAATGGGCTTTTCGTCCTGGGCGGGCCGGAGACGTAGCTGCATGACATTCTTTGGGCCGTCATTGACCGAAAAAACCGTGGTAGAAGCGAGGGCGAGGAAAATTTCGGCGAGTTCTCGGTTACGGTGGGTGGTCGGGTGCGAGCGCGCGCGTTTCTCGTACGTAAGGCGTGTGTGAGGCGTTAGCTCTAATCAACCCGAGCGAGGCATTGGGCTCTAACGAACCCGGCGATTACCCTGCGAGCTACGCGTTCTTGAACCCGAGCGATCGATCGATGGTGATGGCGAACCCGATCGAGCGATTCCTTCACTACTGTTGCTAACTGAAGCCGATCAATGCTGCCTCTAGATGAACAGTGAGCGTTGCGAGGGGGGGGGGTTGGATGAACAGTGAGCGGTGGGGGTGGATGAACAGGACCCCGTGGTGTTGCCTCTGGATGAACATGACCCCGATCGATCGAGCCAGTTGGGGCTGGATGAACAGGACCCCGTGGAGGGCCGGATGAATAGGATGACCCCTTGGAGGGCTAGATGAATAGTAGAAGGTGGAGGGGTGGATGAACAGTAGACCGTGGAGGGGTGGTTGAACAGGAGCCCGTGGAGAGGGGTGGTTGAACTGTAGCCGGTGGAGTAGTGCGTGATGGAGGCTAGATGAACAGGAGCCTGTGGATGAACAGTCGCAGGTGGAGGCTGGAGGAGGTCGACGGTGGATGAATAGTAGCCCGTGGAGGCTGGAGGAGGTCGACCGTGGAGATGAACAGTACCCCGTGGAGTCCCGTTTTGCGGTACGCCACACCCCTCCCGATGAACAGGACCCCCGTTTCGACCGTAGCGCTCCAACCCAAGTCCGTTTCCTCCGTTTTGCAGTATGCCAGACCCCTCCCGGTGAACAGGATCCCATTTCGAACATGGTTGGTCGAACACAAGGCCATTTCCTCCGTTCTGTGGTACGCCAGGCCTCGTTTCCATAAACTGTTCCGTCCAAGCCTTCCCGGTGAACACGACGACGCATTCCATTCCGACCTAGCCGGTTGGCTCCCCATGAACATGACGACGATGTTGTTTCTCCGTTCTGACCCAGCCACGTACACGACCCTGGCCATACGTATACGCGAGTAGGCGTTCGAGACCCCGCCTGTATGTACATACATGGCCGTATTTACTTTCTTGCACCCTGGCCGTTGTACGTACGTGTATGTGCTATGTGCGCGCCTCTACTACGACACGTGCGCACCTCTACATCGACCAGTATGTAAGTACACGTCCGCGACCAGAATGACAACGCTACGTACGCTTCGACCAGGTGGGTCCCGACTGTCACGAACTTCCTTGCGTGCGAAGATGTAGCTGGTGGGTCCCAGCAGTCAGGGGGGCGAATCGTTTATTTTTGCCCGGACGCACTTCCTGGCATGCGAAGATGTAGCTAGTGGGTCCCAGCAGTCAGGGGGCGAATCATTTTTTTCGCCCGTAATATGGACGCACTTCCTTGCGTGTGAAGATATAGTTGGTAGGTCCTAGCAGTCAGGGGGAAACATTTTTTTCATGAAATACGGTGGCCCGTCCGGTGGGTCCCTGCTGTCAGGTGGAGGAATCATTATTTTTCGCGCAAAAAGGAGGCACTTCCTTGTTGCAGCCATGGACCCAGCTGTCAGCCTCTCCACGTACAGTCCACGTCCGATGGAAGTCATTCCTTGACCATGTTGACCACGCCGCGTCGGGAGCACCAGGGCGGTGGACGATAGCGAGGCCTAGGAAGGGGACGACGCGGAGCCGGGGAAGACGCGACAGTGGAAGCCCGAGCGGAGAGGAGTACGAGGGTTCACTTGTTCGGCTGCGGTGTGAGGCTGCCGTCGCGATAGGGCCTGGCCAGCGGTGGGAATAGTGGGGGGAGGTGAGGCCTCTGCGGCAGCACAGTCGGCCACGGGAGGCAGGAGCATGCGACACGACCGGCGCTGCTTTGGGCGGCTAGAGCAAGAAGTCTAGAGGTTGAAGAAGCACTACGGCCGTCGGATGGACATCGTACGACCACTGGAGCTAGAATCTTTCATATTGACTAAGTTGACAAAGCCCTCCGTCCCCGTCAACTTAGTAGGCCCACAAGTCAGTCTCCCACCAAGGTAGGTCCCAGCTAGCAGGGGAGTATTCATTTTTTGTGTGTAATAAGGAGGCACTTCCGGTGGGTCCGACCTGACAGCGGGGGGAACATTTTTTCACAAAACACGGTGGCTCGTCCAGTGGGTCCCAGTAATCAGGGGAAACATTTTTTTCGTGAAATTCGGTGGCCCGTCTGGTGGGTCCCTGCTGTCAGGTTGAGGAATAATTATTTTGCGCGTAATAAGGAGGCACTTCCTTGTGGCTGCCGTGGACCTAGCTGTCAGCCTCTCCATGTACAGTACTCTTCCGATGGAAGTCGGATCGTTGACCACATTGACCACGCCGCGCCGAGAGTACCATGGCGGTGGACGACGCCGAGGCCTAGGAAGGTCACGACTCGGAGATGGGGAAGACGTGGCAGTGGAAGCCCACGCGGAGAGGAGTATGAGGGTTCACTGGTTCGGCTGCGGTGTGAGGCTGTCGTCGCCGCAGAATAACAAGGGGTGTGGGTGAGTGGAGGGATGGCCTGGCCAGCGGTGGGAGTAGTATGGGGGCGGTGAGGCCTCCGCGGAAGCACAGCCGGCCACGGGAGGCAGGAGCATGCGGCACGACCGGAGCTGCCTTGGGCGGCTGCAGCAAGAAGATCAGAGGTTGAAGAAGCACTATGGCTGTTGGATGGATATCGTACGGTCCCTGGAGCGAGAATCGTTCATATATTTACTAAGTTGACAAAGCACTCCGTCCCCGTCAACTTAGTAGGCCCAGCCTCCCACTATGGTGGGTCTCAGCTGGTAGGGGGGTATTCATTTTTTTTGTGCGCAATAAGAAGGCACCTCCTTGCGTGCAAAGATATAGTTGGTGGGTCCGACCTATCAGCGGAGGGAACTTTTTTTCGCGAAATACAGAGGCCCTTCCGGCGGGTCCCAGATGTCAGGTGGAGGAATCATTATTTTGCGTGTAATAAGGAGGCATTTCCTTGTATGCGGCCATGGACCCGGCTGTCAGCCTCTCCACGTACAGTCCACTTCCGATGGATGTCGTTCGTTGACCAAGTTGACCACGCCGCGCCGAGATCACCAGGGCGGTGGACGACGGCGAGGCCTACGAAGGGAACGACATGGAGCCGGGGAAGACACGACAGTGGTTGCCCATGCGGTGGAGAGTACGAGGGTTGATTGGTTCGGTTGCTGTCGCCGAAAAATAACAGGAGGCGTGGGTGAGTAGAGGGATAGACATGCCAGGGATGCGAGTATGATGGGTCCGTGAGGCCTGCCCGGCAGCACAGCCGGCCAAGGGAGGCGGGAGTAGGCGGTTCCGACAGCGCTGGATTGGGTGGCTGGGGCAGCAAGATCAGAGACTGAAGAAGCACGATTGCCGTTAGATTGACATCTAACTGTCTGACGCTGGTAGAGTCGATTGTTGACTAAGTTTCTTTTTTGAGAAACCTTGTGTACGCATGAACTTAGTAGGCCCACAAGTCAGCCTCCAAATCTGTGGCAGACAACATAGAGCCCATTTGCTATTTTTTAATAATTTGCAGCACATTTGCTAATTCTTAAGTAATTTATTACAACCCATTTTTTGCCCAGGACCACGGTCAAAGAGTTCAACCTTATTTTGCATATTTCGGTGGAGTCCGAACTGTTGTAATCCTGAAATGATAAACATTTTTTAAGAACTTATTGATTTGCCAAAAAAATCGTTTTGTTTTTGTAAGCAAATAAGACGTGGGACAATTGAGTTGGTTTAAGGGAAAACCAGTGGTAAAAAAATCAGCGTTGGGAGGAAAAAAACAAAAATAAGGATGTAAATATGAAAAGGGATTTTTTTTGTATTTTCAATATAATGATACGTGTATATGAACTAGTGAAACTATAGGTAGATATTAGAATACGGATGTAGGGCATGCGTTTCGAGAGCAAAATAGAACTGGGCTGTGTGTCTGATTCAGTAAAAAAACTGCATGTGGATGTTGTAAGACAAAATATAACTAACGTTGGCGGGCCAGAGGCCAGTAGATACCTGCTGGATCTTTGTTCCCCATTGTCGTCATGGGCTGGGCCTGTTAAAAACAAAACCAAGCCTGGGCAGTCTACAACCCAGTTGAAACTTGCTCGACCTGAAAAAACAATATACATGCTCAATAAACGAGAGAATTCTGCAAGTACAGACTGATAACTAGGATGCAACAGGGATATTGTTTTTTCATCGTGATAATAAGTGCATGCACTTGTTTCGAAAAAATTGGAGAATTGGGAATTCGAACAGCAGGTGCTTATGCTACCCATCAAATAAAAATCAGGTGCCTGGAAATTTGTTTCAAAACAAATGATTCAGCTTTATATCCACGTCGACCCTCAGCATGATAGTTGGAAGCAAATGCAAGTTCATACCAAAAGATTGTTAACAACAATACCAACTTGCGGATACAAGGTAGTACAGGTACCAATACCAAACAAACTTATAATCTTTTTACTCCTAGCCCTAGTGTTCGTCTTGTAGAAAATCTTGAAGAGGACTAGCTACCGCTCCTTCTCTTGCTCCAGGTCCCCGAGGTGGTACTGGTGCATCACCCAGTTGGTCCTCTACTGGTCGAAGTTCTTGTTGGTGTGCAGCACCAGAACCTTTTTGTTGCCCGTCTGCCGGCTGTTGACCATCACCAGCAAGGTATTGCCGGTCTTGTGGCACATCGTGTGCATGCCTCACTCCGACTGTATCTTGCGACGCGTCCACGTGCCCCTTTTGAACGCCCTGGAATTGCGCTGGAAGAAATGCTTCCTTAGGCCACTAAGTGTGATACCTGCAGTATTGTTGAATACAGGTTTGAGTGTACATAGTTGGCATTTTTATAACATCTTTGGCATGTTGCAGTCACTTGTTTCACTTTTTATTAACTGTCAAATTGTAATTGCTTCACCAGGTCTGCATCTAAAAATAAAAATAGAGCTATAAACAAAGGAATATGTTTGTGCAAGTAGACGGCCGATCAGTGTCTTACCTAGAAGTTTCTTAGGTTGGGTGTAGCATATGCCGTGCTTGCTGTCGATGGTTGGAATGAACAAATCGATGAGAGGGTGAGATCTCGCGCTATCAGCACTCACGTTGGCCTCAAGGTGCTCGGTCAGCTCCTGATCCGTGGGATCGAACTTGACGCCAGCCGGCAGCACCGACCAATCCTTCTTTGACTTGCATCAGTAATTCCAGTTATATGGTACTCAATGTATGATCAATCGACTGTTTTAAGTGAATGATGAAATATTTTGACAGATAAGTGGTACTCCAAATCTGAAGTCCAAAATACCCGAACACGGAGCCGAGTTCTTGTGTCACCTCACGCGCAGCGTGTTGTCACGTCAATTCAATGTGTGGACATGATGAATAATTTGACCGACATATACTAGTACTGCTACTGTACTACTTACTAGTCGTATTTAGTGTCACATTTTAACGATAGGTTTAACTAACAAGTACACACTTGAAGCATAATTGATATATGTCGGTGGAAACGACACCTATGGGATCACAAGAATCCCTACTACGGTTGCGGGGCGCGGGGTCGTGAGAAGAGCCGGATCGGCAGTCAGCACAAGCACACGGGTCGTTTACCCATGTTCAGGCCGCGCGGACGCTTAATACTCTAGTCCTGCTTTGGTGTGAATATTTGTGTTCTTGGAGTTCTTGAGGTAGCTACAATGAGCGTAACTTGTCACAGGGTCCGAATCATTCTCCTGGGTGCCTCGGGCTTCCTTTTATAGTCAAGGGGATCGCCACAGTGGCACACAGGAGGTGGCATCGGTGCACGGTGGCTAAGCTTATCACTTAGCCATTACGGGACAAGACGCATTAAATGCACCTCTGAAGTGTCCCCTTCTTTTATCGCCGCCTCGCCTTGATTCGACACGCGCCAGGGCCAGCGAGGAGGTCAGCGCCATGTAAGCTGGCAGGCTGCTGAGGTGGCACGGTGGTAGGGCCTTCATGAAGATTTGCATGCCACCACGTAGGCATGTGCTGAATTAGCTCGGAAGCATCACGTCGACACGCAGGTGCCAGCCTAGCTGGTGGGCTGGCAGCTACATGGGAGTGGTGGTGGAAACTTGGCGGGTGCGGGCCTGGCTGTGGCCCCGCTGATGTCCTCGGCAAGGGCCTTGCCGGGACCCCGGCAAGGGCCTTGCCGTGGCGTCGCGGTCGTCCTCGGCAAGGATCTTGCCGGAGGTCTGGGCCACACATAAGCGCAACACGTTGTTGGGCCAGGCCCAAAACGGTACGCGGGCAGGCGGGGTTGATTTTATTGAAGGTGATTTTTCTGCCCGCTGCGCTTCCCCATGACCTGCGTTGAACGCGTGACGTGGGGATCGCACGCGGGGGTGATCGAAGCATGCTTGCGTTATCTTGTGGTGAACAGTAAAGAGGCACCTTGCGTGTATCTTCAAGACCGCGGGACCGATGCTCATTTACTCTCCATGGTTGGGAACAGTCGCTCCATGCGTCGTATTACACCCGCCTCTTGCGCTACGTATGCCGCATGCACGGTGCAAGGTGGGTGACAGGCGCACAGAATATGGGAAGACATGCGCGCGTGTGTCGATACCCACGCGCCTTCCATTGGGCGGGGAGGGCGGTCGATGGCATCTCCCGCTGTCACCTTAATGAGCTGGATTGGCTAAGAGGGACGACCGAGCCCTGACCCCGCCCCTTTATAAGGAGGGAAGCGGGAGGGACGACAGCCCCCATCCCTTCGCCATCCGCCTCTTCCCATCCTTTCTTCTTCCTCTGTTCTGTCATGACGAGAGGGCACGCTGACACTTCGACGGTGGCGACGAGGGTCTCCGCTCGACAACGCGCCGCTCCTTCCCAAGAGCCCATGGTGGCGGAGACGGCCGCGAGGGGAAGGGGAAGGGGCGAGGCCGAGGCCACCGTCGTGCTCGGGGAAGAGGAGGACAGGGCGGCGCATCAGCCTCGCCTCCGCCAGCGGTCCTTCCTCCAATGGAGGGCCACATCGGGGACAACCCCCGCGAGTTCTTCGTCAGGCTGCGCTGGCTGATGTGTCGTCATCTTCGTCTCCCTACTCCATTCGCTCAGGAGATGGAGCTCGACCCGCCGCAGGTGCTGAGGCTGCACATGAGGGGCTGCGGGAACAGCGACACATGGGCCGACGTTGATTTCCCGGCCCCACACGTCATGTATCTTCACTTCGGGTGGAAAACCTTCGCTCGCATCCATAGCCTGACGGCGGGGCTCCTTCTCTACTTCAAGTTAATGGAGCATGGCCTGCTCTCCATCAAGGTCTTCGGTGATTTCGGAACTCGCCTGAAGTGCTGCGTGGAGAGCTCCTCGGATGACGAAGACTCGTCCTCAAGCGAGAGTGACGAGGAGGACAGCCGCATCGATGACGAGGGTAGAAGGCAAGAGGATGACGGGTCCGTCTAGGTGTCGGACCCACTGCCCCGGGGTGGTGCCGGCAGCAGCAGCATCTGCACTAGGCCCCTTCTCCCGGTAGAGTCGGCTCCGTGAACTTCTTGGGGTCATCTCCTTGGGCGGCTGGTGTGGGAAGGACGGAGAAGGCGAAGAAGGCGGGTGGTGGGCCGTCAAGTCAAAGTACGATGGCACCGACGCCTTCGTAGCATATTGACGGTCCGCTGCATCATCTTCTAGCTTTCTTCCCGGCACCATCATCACCAGCCCTCCCCTAGGCGGCCACCGGCATGTTCTCTTGGTGCCTTCTGCTGCTCGTACCTTGCCTAGGCGCTCCTACTGCCCTTTTGCCTTCTTGTTCCATTTCCTATGGAGAGGGACAAGAACGGGATTACGGGCACCTTATCTTTTTTTTAGCTTGTAAGCCTATGGGCCTTAGTTAGACCTAAAACATGTAAGCCCCTTGCTTATGTTTACATTCTGCACAAACTGTACCTGTATGGAACGTATTAATGAAAAAGGGTGCTTGCCGGGTCTTGTGTGTGTGAGCAAAGCGCATACCAAGGAACAAATCCTTGTTATTTTCAATATAAACACCGTTGCCGGGCAGCAGGCCTTGCTGCTTCCCTACTCCATTCGACCACACTCACGCCTTTGGCGGAGGCAGGGCGAAGTAGGGGTGGGCCCTGCGCTTGCTTCCTTGCCGCCGCATCTACAACCCAATTCTGAACCAAGAAGAGGTTCTCCGATGGCAGGAATGGAGGGAGTACATAAGCCTTGGAATAAAATGAGGCTTCATACGTCCCAATTTTATACGGAAATGTATAACAGGGGATGAGAAAACTTATCTAAATCCACAGCCCCCAGCAACCCTGGCTTGCCGTGGGTGGACCTTTGTGTCTTCAGCCCTCGGCAGGCTTGGCTTGCCGGTGCTGGAGCGTCGGCTTCTTCTCTTCCTTCCACTTAGCTTGGCGGAAACATTCATGTACCCTGCAAACCAAAGATGATGGACAGGTGCAAAGAGACGCAAACTCGACCTCTATGCTAGGGGTGAGTCGCCGCTAAGCACTATCAACCCCAACCGAGGGAGAGACTCAATCTAGCATGCATGCTATAACTTAGGGCGCCAGCGCTTCATTTATTTATGCTCAAGGTCTGTGCTTGGCTTTGTACAGAGGGTTACATGCCTAGTTGGCAAGGCTTGTACAAAAGGTGGCTTGCCGGGGGGCCCGGCAGCCGCGCCTTACGGGTAAAACTCGCGAAGATGCTCAATGTTCCAGGAGTTGCTCACTCGAATGGCATCTTCGGTCTCCAGGCGGACTGCGCCAGGCCTGGTGACTCGTGTTACCCGGTAAGGGCCTTCCCACTTTGGTGTCAACTTGTTGGAATTCTTGGCCAAATGAACGTGCCAAAGAACAAGGTCGCCTTCCTCATAGCTTCAGGCATGAACCTTGCGGCGATGGTAGCGGTGCAAGGCTTGCTGGTAGCATGCTGCTCTCACAGCCGCCCGAAGACGATCTTCCTCGAGGAGCGTCACATCATCTTGCTGCAATCGCTCTTGCTCAAGCTCATCATAAGTGAGCACTCGAGGTGACACATATATGAGTTCCGTGGGGAGAACTGCTTCTGCCCCGTAAACCAGGGCAAAGGGTGTCTAGTCGATGGCTTGATTTGGCGCTGTTCTGATCGACCAAAGAACGTCGGCAACTCATCAATCCAGCGCCTTCTGCTCTTGCGCAGCCTGTCAAAAGTCTTTGTCCTCAGGCCACGCAGCACTTCAGCATTTGCCCTCTCTACTTGGTTGTTGCTCCATGGGTGTGCCACGGAAGCAAAATAGACCTTGCTACCGAGGTCTTCAATGTATTCCATGAAGGTGTGGCTTGTGAACTGTGTGACGTTGTCGGTGATGACTCTGTTCGGCACACCAAAGCGGCAAACTAGCCCATTAAAGAACTTGACGGCTGACTGTATGGTCACCTTCCTCACTGCTTCCAGCTCTGACCACTTTGTGAACTTGTCGATTGCAACGTACAAGTACTCAAAGCCCCCGACGGCGCGGGGAAAGGGTCCCAGTATGTCGATCCCCCAGACCGAGAATGGCTAGGAGAGAGGGATGGTCTGCAAGGCTTGAGCTTGTTGATGAAGCTTCTACGAATGGAACTGGTACGCTTCACACTTTGTTACTACTGCCATCGCATCCTGGAGGGCAGTGGGCCAGACGAAACCTTGCCGAAAAGCCTTGCCGGCAAGGGCCCTCAACCCTATGTGGGAGCCACATATGCTTCTGTGTATTTCCACCAACAGCTCCAGTCCTTCCGCCCGAGGGATGCACTTCAATTTCACTCCATTCGGTCTTTTTCTGTACAGAACATTGTCAACAAATTGGTACAGAGCATACCGGCGGGCTACTATCTCTGCTTCTTCCTGCTCCTCAGGAAGCTCCCCTGTCTGGAGGCATCGGACGGTATGCTGCGCCCATGCTGGAGCCTGTGGCTCGACGGCAAGGACCAAAGGCTTTTCCTCTGCCACGGAAACGGTTGCCACCACGACAAGGGCTTGGCTCCCCGCCGGAGTCGGTTGTCCCACGGCAGGCTCGGCGTCCATGACAACAACTTCACCTGCGGCTCCAGGGAGCTCGGTAGGGAAGTACTTGCCGGGGCCGGACTTCCTTCGCTTATTCTACTATGTTGATGGTTCAACGAATGGTTGAGTTAACCGAAGCACAAAAGTACCTGGTTCCACTGGTAGCTTGAGGGCAGCGCAATTTGACAGGTAGTCCGCGATGTCATTCTCCACTCGGGGGACATGCTCTGCCTGTATACTGTCAAAGCACTCCGCCAGTTTCCTCACTTCATCCACGTAAGCTTCCATCAACAGGCTCTGATAGTCCTTGTTGATCTGCCTGATGACAAGCTGTGAATCGCCCCTGACGATGAGCTTCTTGACTCCAAGGTCTGCCGTGATCCTGAGACCGGCAAGCAATCCCTCGTACTCAGAAGTGTTGTTCATTGACATCTCCCAGGGAAAGTCATTTGGATGACGTACTTGAGGTGCTCTCCGGTGGGTGCGACGAGCAGCACACCAGCACCGGCGCCTTGTAGCGAAAAAGCCCCATCAAAAGTACATAATCTAGTAATGACTTGTTTCCTTGTGAGGGAGAGTGGTCTCCTGGATCTCTTCGTCGGGCGTCGAGGTCCATTCAGCAATGAACTCTGCTAGGACTCTTCTCTGAATCATCGAGGTGCTTTCGAACTTCAAACCAAAACTTGATAGCTCCAAGGCCCATTTCACAATCCTCCCCGTTGCATCTGGGTTATGCAGTATCCGTTGCAACGGGAAGCGGGTGACGACGGTGATCTCGTGTGCTTGGAAGTAATGACGTAGGTTCCTCGAGGACATAAGGAGGCCGAAGAGTAATTTCTGCACATCAGAGTACCTCGATCTAGCACCTGCAAGAGGGAGCTGACGAAGTAGACCGGGTGCTACATCATCTTCTTCTTTTGCCTGCTTCACCTAGTTGCGCGGGCCCTGTCGCACTGGTGTCAGACCTTTCCGGGGGGCCGGCCTTGCCGGGACCAGGCCCTGCCGGGAGAGTTCTGGTTCGCCATCCGTCGATTCTGCTGTTGCTGCTGCCTCCTCATTGACCTCCCTCTGTGCCACCAGTGCGGCGCTAACACTTGATTCGTTGCCGCCAGGTACAGTAACAACGGTTCTTGTGGTTTGGGCGCAACCAGCACTGGGGTAGAGGAGAGGTATTTCTTCAAATCCTGCAGCGCTGCCTCGGCCTCCAGGGTCCACTCCATTGGGCCCGCCTTGTTCAAGATCTTGAAAAAGGGAAGGGCACGCTCAGCGGACTTGGAGATGAATCTGCTCATGGCGGCGACGCAACCAATGAGCCGACGCACATCCTTGATCCGCTAGGTGCCTCAATCTGCTCGATGGCCTTGATCTTGTCTGGGTTTGCCTCAATCCCACGCTGCGACACAAAGAACCCGAGAAGCTTGCCGGACGGGACACCGAATACACACTTCTCAGGGTTCAACTTGAGGTTGATCTTGTGCAAATTTGTAAACGTCTCTTCCAAATCTTGCACAAGTGTCGCCTTGTCCTTGGTTTTGACCACTATGTCATCCATACAAGCTTCCATATTTCTGTGTAGCTGGGGCTCAAAACCAATTTGGACTGCTCTTGTAAAGGTCGAGCCAGCACTCTTCAACCCGAAAGGCATCAGTAAAAAGCAATATGTACCACATGGGGTGATGAATGCTGTCTTCTCGTCATCTTCTCTTGTCATAAAGATCTGGTGGTAGCCTGAGTAGGCGTCAAGGAATGATAACAGGTCGCACCCGGCCGTGGAGTCAACAATCTAGTCGATGCGCGGCAACGGGAAAGGATCTTTCGGACAAGCCTTATTGATGTCTGTCTAATCAATACACAACCTCCACTTCCCGTTTGCCGTGCGTACCACCACCGGATTGGCCAACCACGACGGATTGAGTACCCCTCTCACCAAGCCTGCCACCTCTAGCTTCCCGATCTCTTCTATGATGAAGTCCTGCCTCTCCAGAGCTTGCTTCATAACCTTCTGCTTGACGGGCCGCGCGTGAGGACAGACAACAAGATGGTGCTCAATGACTTCCCTGGGAACGCCGGGGATGCGGATGCTTGCCACGCAAACACATCAACATTTGCCCACAGGAAAGTGACGAGCTCACCTTCCTATTTGTTGTCGAGGGTGGAGCTTATGGCAAAAGCCCCTCCCGTGTCGTCCTCTCTAACGGACACCCTCTTGGTCTCTGCCGGAGTAGCTCTGGACTTCTTGCTCTTGCCGGTGGAGCTCTCTGGCACGTCCTCAACGGGAGCGCAACACCCCGAAGAGGTGCGCTTGCCGGAGTGGGTGCGAGAGGTCTCGCCAGTCTTCTTCCCTCCCGGGGCTTCAACGGCTGGAGCAAGTGCCTTGGCGGCAGCTGCTGCAACTACCTCCCGGTAGAGTTGGTCAGCGCAAATCAGCATATCCTTCTTGTCGGAGGGGAGGGTGATGATGTTCATCGGCCCGGGCATCTTCAACGTGTTGTAGGCGTAATGGGAAGCCGCCATGAACTTGGCCAGCGCCGGGCGACCGAGGATCCCGTTGTAGGGCAAGGGGATCTCGGCTACATCGAAGACAATCCTTTCCGTCCTATAGTTTAACTCGCCTCCAAACGTCACGGGCAGCGTGACCTTTCCCTTCAGCAGGATTCTCCCCGGGTTGACCCCTTGAAACGTGCCCATCTCCTCGAGGTCTCCATCAGGAATCTTCAACCTTTTGATCACAAATAGGCGAGATCAACTTCAGACCGGCCCCACCGTCAACTAGCATCTTGGTCACCTTGAGGTAGCAAATCGTTGGTGGGACCAACAATGGCAAACACCCGACCGCAGTAGTGCGATAAGGGTGGTCCTCGGTATCGAAGATGATATGTGTGCTGGACCATTTCAGTGGCTTCCGTGCATCGAGTGATGGCTCCACCGCTGTGATCTCATGCGCCCACTGCTTGAGCTGGCGGTGAGATGTGTGCAGCGAGGCGCCACCGTCGACGCACATGGCCTCTGTAGCTTTCTGAAACTCGTGGTCACCGGACTCGTCGTCCTCATCATGATCGTCGCATCTTGCTTCTTGTCACGGCCCCGGGCGGGCCTCTCTTGCTGGTTATCGTTGCCGTGGCGACCTCCTTGGCCGCCCCGCTTCTTGTCGGATCCTTCGGCACCGTCTTGGCCCTTCTCCTTGTCCCGCCTTTCATAGTCAGCTTTCTGCTTCTCAGTGAGCAGCTCAACTTGTCGGCAGTTCTGGAGGTCGTGTCCTTTGGTGCGGTGGATCTTGCAATATTGCTTGTCAGAGCCCCCTGGCTTGTCGGCAGCCGCCAAGTAGCACACCCGGCAACTTCCTTGCCGGGGTCGCTCGCCTTGGCCTTCTTGGCGGTGCCGGTGTCGTCGGACCCCTCGATAACAAGTACAGTATTGCCCTTGTGCGTCCTGTTACAGCAGCGACCCTTATTCGTCGGGGCAGCGGCGTTGTCGTCCGTGGAGTCGGTTTCCGCACCGGCGTCCTCACCGGGGTACTTCCTCCCCTCTTCCGCCCGAGCGCACCTAGCTCCTCACGCATCTTGCAGTTACGCACATTCTGATGGAATGCGCTGATCATGGCGGCAGGATGAACGTCTGGGATGTTATACTGCACTCGACTGAACCTTTGGATGTACTTGCATAGGTTTTCTCCTTCCTTCTGTGGGGATGATGTGCAAATTGCTCGCCTGGCCATGAGCTTGATGTCCTCCAGTAAAGGCGCCAACAAACTCATGACACAGATCTGACCAAGAAGAAATGGAATCCACCGGCAAGTGCATCAACCATGACATAACATTGGGCTTGAGTGCCAACGGGAAGTAATTGGCAAGCACCTTATCGTCGCGGGCCCCAGCAGCTTGCATCGCGATGGTTTAGATGCTGAGGAACTCTGACGGGTGAGTCTTGCCATTGTACTACTCTCCAATGTCGGGCTTGAACGTGCGGTGGGAGGGCCACTAGAACTGCCGCAGCTCATGGGTGAAAGCCGGACAACGCACCTCGTAAGGTAGGCCACTGTAGCCTCCCGGTGTTGGGTGGTCCATAGTGGGCCCTGCCCGCCTGTTTGACTGGTGGCACACACCACGTCGGCGCTCGATGGTTGTTCAAGTGTCTTCAAGGGCTCACTCCCAAAGAACTTGACGCTGGTCGTGGTGGGTCCACGGATCAAATGACGCTATGGAGATATCATCATGAGCGTCATCATGACGGATCGACACCCGCGGTGGCTGGTGTGGAGGAGGAGAATGCACCGTGGCTGCATTTCCCCCAGCCCGTCTACCGCTGGCAGGCGGTGGCTCGACGGAGCGATGGTCTACGGGCCCCGCTGGCCGCGGCTCATCTTTGTTGGTGATGCCAACGAGGCTCCGGATAGTGGCTCTCCACTTGTCGAGCCTCCCCACAGCAGGAGGAAAGTCGAGGAGCAGCTGCGCGCGCACCAGAGCTTCTGCTGGTGTGGGCGGAGGTGAAAGCTGTGTGGACCGTGACGCGCTTCAGCTTCTAACTATGTTAGAAGGAGCTCTAACACGGCCCTGCGGCTGTCCGCCATTTTTGCCAGCACCTCGGCGGGCATGCTGGCCTTCCTCGTCCCGTAAAGGACGCGCGTGACTCTTCCCAGGGCGGCACCCAGGGTCACTAGCGGGGTGGCGGTGCTCATCGCGCACAAATTGGGAAGAACGCGCCGTGGGCGCCGATCTTGGTGTCTTGGAGGCGGCCGCGCCGCCGTCGGGCGGCATGGCGATGCCCCTGGAGGGCCCCGCGCCTCCCGCGGGGGGCCGAACTCCATCTCTGGAGTTTGCGGCGTGCGGCTTGTCGCCTGGCGCATGAACGACGCCGCTCGCCAGGCCCGGATTGCCAGGGTGATGTGGGTGTTCGCGGGCCGCGCGACGAGTCCTTTCCACGACTGGCCTGCTACTGGTCTGCACCGGTACAGGCAGTCCGGTCCCAGATGAACCGATCGCCGTGGTCATCTTCCTCTTGTGAGCTATGGCGACGGAGAGCTGTTCTATTAGCTGCTAAACCGGATTCTCACAACTGCACCCCCTACCTGGCGCGCCAAAGATGTCGGTGGAAACAACACCTATGGGATCACAAGAATCCCTACTACGGTTGCACGGCGCGGGGTCGTGAGAAGAGTGGGATCGGCAGTCAGCACAAGCACACGGGTCGTTTACCCAGGTTTGGGCTATGCGGACGTGTAATACCCTAGTCCTGCTTTGGTGTGTATATCTGTGTTCTTGGAGTTCTTGAGCTAGCTACAATGAGCGTAACTTGTCCCAGGGTCCGAATCCTTCTCCTGGATGCATCAGGCCTCCTTTTATAGTCAAGGGGATCTCCACAGTGGCACACAGGGGTGGCATCAGTGCACGGTGGCTAAGCTTATCGCTTAGCCATTATGGACAAGACGCATTTAATGCGCCTCTGAATTGTCCCCTTGTTTTATCGCCGCCTCGCCCTGCTTCGACATGTGCCCGGGCCAGCGAGGCGGTCAGCGCCATGTAAGCTGGCAGCCTGCTAAGGTGGCGCGGTGGTACTTCACGAAGATTTGCATGCCACCACGTAGGCATGTGCGGAGTTGGCTCGAAAGCCTCACGACGACACACAGGTGCCTGCCTAGCCGGTGGGCTGGCAGCTGCATGGGAGTGGTGGTGGAAACTTGGCAGGTGCGGGCCTGGCCGTGGTCCCACAGATGTCCTCGGCAAGGGCCTTGCTGGGGACCCGGCAAGGGCCTTGCCGTGGCGTCGTGGTCGTCCCCGGCAAGGATCTTGCCGGAGTTCTGGTGGGTTTCCTTGGCGAGGATCTCGCCGAGGTTTGTCATCCTCTAATCCTCATCTGATTTGGAGTGTTTCTTGTCGTCACAAAGATCTGCATGCGATCACGGAGGCGCCTCCCGAGTCTTTGTCCCAACGTGCCTGGTGCCATTGGTAAACCTGGGGCTCAAGGGTGGCGCGCCCTACTGGCGTTGGGTAAGCTGCCCCGACAAGGTCCTTGACGGGGCCGTGGAGGTCGCCCTGGCAAGGGTCTTGCCGAGGGAAACCACCTCACCTTCTTGCTCTTTGCGTCTCTATCTTGGCGTTGCTTTGACCACCTTGCAGTTTTGGTTCCCTGTCCCTGCCCCGCTTAAGTGTGGCGCAGGTGTGGCTTTGACTGCCCGTGCACAGGTAAAGGGGTACGAAGTACAACATCTCCATCATCATTATCAGTACGTCCTACGCAAGTGAATTAGGATGCACTTTCTCCCAGGAAGGTATCTATCCTTCTAACCAGAGGGGTGCTTCAAACTAACAACAGTATATAATATCCAACAAAAGAGGGTCCTGCTACAGCAGCAGAATACATGGCTCAGTCTAGATATTAGCATGAATCAAGTTGTGCATATTTGCTGTTGGCATGAACCACATCGCCGCATGTCGGGTTTGCAAAAGCCATCCATCGCATGGAAGCTTGATGCCTTTCACACACTAAAGATTATCTGGCAACAAGCTGCGTCGACGAATCTCTGGATATGGTGATTCAGGAAACCCATGGTATGATGTGTAAACACAGTCCCCCCTAGCAAATGGAAGTTGCTTACCACGGTAATCATCACCGGTGATATGATCGATGATTGGTTGGATGATCGGATAATTGAGCCCGAGGAACACAGAGTGGTTGCCGAGGCTGTAAACCCGCCTCGAGTTGAATACGCCGGCCCCAACGGAGCTGGGATCTTTCTCGAACACGAAGCAGCCATAGCCATCAATGTCACGAACACCCACGCATTGTACTACTTGTGGTTTGATGTAATGGTTTGGTCAATTTGGTACGGACGAATGAGCATCAAATGACCGACGTCAGCTGAACGAGCGATAAACCACCACCCTCGGCTGGTATGATTCCAGGTCCTGGAATCATGAAGGCCAGCGCATTTGCGTCAGCTGCAACAATCAAATTGGAGACCAAAAGGACAAAAATAAACAATCATGTTCAGAGTATGTGTGGAATTAAGATTATTATAATAGTGACACATACCATAGACAGAGAATCGCAATGCCGTGGTCATAATCATACCCCAAGTTAAAAAAATAAGCCAATGGCTTTCATATTCTAGCAACATGTCATGGTTCAAACGTCATGTAACAATGAGAGGTAAACAACTATGACAGAGCCTACTCATATTCTACCATAGCACTTACTACTACTGTTCTCATATCAACTCTAAGCAATAACATGCGTTGTTATAAAAATCATGATGTTACGCTCATAATATGTATTCTAACAATCATTAGATGCCAATTGTTCTCATATCAACTCTAACAATAACATCTGTGGTCATAAAAATCTAGGAAATGAGAGGAACATATAGCAATGATGTGGTTATAGACATACTATCTATTCTAAATTTGTAACAATGAATAGGCAGTCGTATTCATAAGGTAAAGATGAGATGAGATATAACAATTACACGACGATAGATTCCACTAGTATCGGAAGCCAATCTGTGCGTCGACCGCATAAACGATGCCATCATGCACTATAACATCAGATAGAAATGTTGCCTCAACAGGATTGATGATGAGCCATAACCATGTATGCGACCGGATTCCAGATAGACTAATCCCATGTTGAACAAGGCAATGAGCTTGTAATCCATGTAGTTTTCTAATGGTGTGGGGACTTCGTAGATTACAACTTTCAACAAACAGAGGTCGAGCCAAAAGCTTGGCGCGTCTCGTGCGTAGTAGGCAGGACTATCCGGCGGGCCGTGAGGCTCGATGGCGGCGGTATCCAACAATGGAAGGGTGATCTCTTGCTGGGTGTAGATATCCACGAGACACCACGGACTACTGGATTGGTGGAGGAGGACGATCCAGTTGGCCTTCATGCCCGCCCAGTAGTGGTCGCGCATGAAGGCTAGGTGGGCGGGTAGTGGTAGCATGTCGAGGGGAACCACGGCAACCTTTGTAGGATCGTCAAGTTGGTGTCTGGGCCACCTGCGAGGATCGGGCATCAACAAGCAGGGTGTCTTGAAAAGATCCATCCGGTTGCAGACGAGTAGAAGGTACAAAGACACCGAGCGTGCGGCCAGACGGACATTGCTGAGTAGGTCCATACGATTACAGATCTGCTCCAAGAGAACATTCGGGAGGGAATTCCAATCGCGGGTCTGCGTGTCAATCGGTTCTGCCATTGGGGTTTTCGGTGCCTGCGAGCCAGCGGGGAAGTGGATTCGGGCGGGCAAGCGAAGAAGCTTCTCCTCGTGTGGCTGAGCAATGAGCAGGGGGATATGGTACATGTGAGCTACCAAGGAAGATGGCGTGGGTGGGCGAGCAGTGAGCGGGGGTAAATGGTGTGCAGCCAACGATGGGGAAGAGAGGAGGAAGAAGAGTGGAAGATGCGGAAGAAAGTGCATTAAAACTCAATTCTACTAGTACTATTACCAGGATATACCGTCCTTCGGAGTGTAAATAGTTACACCGATGACATGTGGGTCTACCACAGGAGGGCCCATATGTCAGTTAATGAAGGACAGAGGTGCGTAGGCGTATTTGCGGAAGCATGCTCTACCGGCAAACATGATGGCAGTACTGGGTAAGGCTGATTTAGTAACACCAACATGCTGGTTCAGCTTATTAATTACGTGTCCCATCTGCTGCAGCGTGTATTGTCACTTCACTGCGAATACTAGTTGAATAGTTCTCTCTGAACAAGATGGGGAATAATGGATCGCGAAGACTTCCTGTATCCCTATGCCTCTACGCTCACTTCACTCATTTTGCTCCGTACCTAGTCACTTGTTGAAATATGTAGAAAGACAAATACTCCGTATTTGGGAACAGAGGGAGGCATTTACTCCGTATTTGGGAACAGAGGGAGTATCACCATATGGAGGGAATAGAGGAAGCTTGAAATATTAACATGTCAATGTGAGGGAGTAAGCCCCATGCATGCATGCACGCAACATGCAACACTCACACATACACATGGACACACGCAACACTCACACACCCATGTGGCACACATCACACAACACAACACACACGCTCACACTCAAGTGCTCAACCTACTCCCTACATCCATGAAAGACTGTACATTTAGAGATTTACACATTGCGCAAGGCATAATTAACACCCAAAAGTAGCAGACTTATGTGTGCATGCTATAATTGAGAGAATAAATTAAATGAAGGGCGTTGCATGTTGTAATTAAGGATAGACATGTAGCCTATACCTAGAGCACAAGTTTGTGCATTAGTCAATCAATATCGATTTAGATTAAAGGCTAAATGCATTGAAAGTGTAGATGTACATCATGTACTACACTTTTTGTTTTTTAGCCGATGTACACTCTTTGTTGGAAGACCAAGGGAGTACACGTGCATGCACTACATACACACCCAGGGTGGTTCGCGCGCAAGGGTAGGACTCCTGTCGCGCCTGTGTAAAGTTTTGTTTATCTTATTTCTTTGCTCTGCCAACTGATAGGTGGGACCCAGAAACCAGGTGACAATTTAACCAGTCAACAAAGTGCCACGTCGACTATGTGGCCGGTCAGTAGGGTGCAATACGGTGCTCTACGATGAGCTAGTGATCGTATAATCACCGCAAAACTATATATAGTGACCGTAAAGAGCGTATTGTTACATGCGTTGACCGCCAATGTATTTTTCTCATTTCAAATTAAGCCATATTAACCGTAAAGGATGCAGTATGGACTAGTACTAATACTGCTTTGATGTGTCCCGTCAACTCGCCGAACAAGGAGAAGCTTGCTTACTATGCCTCTCCCTCGCCCACGCGCGCGGTGGTTTTGCCACAAATACGATGTCAGCTACATGATAATGCAAAGCAATATGACAATGGTGGAGCGTGTCATGATAAACATAACGGTGGAAAGTTGCATGGCAATATATCTCGGAATGGCTAAGGAAATGCAATAATAGGTAGGTATGGTGGCTGTTTTGAGGAAGATATAAGGAGGTTTATGTGTGATAGACTGTATCGTATCACGGGGTTTGGATGCACCGGCAAAGTTTGCACCAACTCTCAAGGTGAGGAATGGCAATGCATGGTATCGTAGAGGCTAGCAAATTGCGAAAGGGTAAGAGTGCGTATAATCCTTGGACTCACATTAGTCATAAAGAACTCATATACTTATTGAAAAAGTTTATTATCCCTTGAAGCAAAGTACTACTACGAATGCTCCTAGGGGAAGGGTTGGTAGGAGTAAACCATCGCGCGATCCCAACCTCCACTCATAAGGAAGGCAATCAAAGAACACCCCATGCTTCAAATTTGTCACAAAACGTTCACCATACATGCATGCTACGGGACGTGCCAACTTTAACACAAGTATTTCTCAGTTTCATAATTACCCAACTAGCATGACTCTAACACTACCACCTTTATATCTCAAAACAATTATCAAGTATCAAATTTATCATAGTGTTTAATGCACTCCATATGAAAGTTTTTATTTTAACCAACTTGGATGCCCATCATATTAGGCCTATTTTATAACCATAGCAAATTACCATGCTGTTCTAATCTCAAAATAATATAAGTGAAGCATGAGAGACCAATAATTTCTACAAAATAAGACCACCACCGTGCTCTAAAAATGTATAAGTGAAGCACTAGAGCAAAATTGTCTAGCTCAAAAGATATAAGTGAAGCACATAGAGAATTATAATAAATTACAATTCATGTGTGTCTCTCCCAAAAGGTGTGTACAGCAAGGATGATTGTGGTAAACTAAAAAGCAAAGACTCAAATCATACATGACGCTCCAAGCAAAACACAGATCATGTGGTGAATAAAAATATAGCATCAAGTAAAGTTACCGATTGACGAAGACGAAAGAAGGGATGCCTTCCGGGGCATCCCCAAGCTTAGGCTTTTGGCTGTCCTTGAATTTCACCTTGGGGTGCCTTGGGCATCCCCAAACTTAGGCTATTGCCACTCCTTATTCCATAATCCATCAAATCTTTACCCAAAAACTTGAAAACTTCACAACACAAAACTCAATAGAAAATCTCATGAGCTCCGTTAGCGAAATAAAACAAACCACCACTTTAAGGTACTGTAATGAACTAATTATTTATTTATATTGGTGTTAAACCTACTCTATTCAAACTTCTCTATGGTTCATACCCCCCGATACTAGCCATAGATTCATCAAAATAAGCAAACAATACACGAAAAACAGAATCAGTCAAAAACAGAACAGTTTGTAGCAATCTGTAACTTTCGAATACTTCTGGAACCCGAAAAATTCTACCAAAATAGGAAGTCCTAGATAATTTGTTTATTAATCTTCTTCAAGAAGAATCAACTGAAAAGCACGTTTCTGTGATTTATGAAAATTATTCTCTTGCGCGCAAAAGTTTCTGTTTTTCAGCAAGATCAAATTAACTATCACCCAAGAAGATCCTATAGGTTTCACTTGGCACAAACACTAATTAAAACATAAAAACACATCTAAACAGATGCTAGATGAATTATTTATTACTAAACAGGGACAAAAAGCAAAGAACAAAATAAAATTGGGTTGCCTCCCAACAAGCGCTATCGTTTAACGCCCCTAGCTAGGCATAAAAGCGAGAATTGATCTAGGCATTGCCATCTTCGGTATTCAATTCATAGGTGGCTCTCATAATAGATTCATAGGGTAATTTTATTTTCTTCCTAGGAAAGTGTTCCATGCCTTTCCCTAATGGAAATTGGAATCTAATATTTCCTTCTTTCATATCAATAATTGCACCAATCGTTCTAAGGAAAGGTCTACCAAGAATAATAGGACATGAAGGATTGAAATCTATATCAAGAACAATAAAATCTACGGGCACATAATTCCTATTTGCAACAATAAGAACATCATTAATCCTTCCCATAGGTTTCTTAATGGTGGAATCCACAAGGTGCAAGTTTAAAGAGCAATCATTAAAGGGATAATTAGATTTATGCCCCTAGTTGTGTCCCACTCGTCTGTTTTATCCCTAATTCCCAAAAGTCACCAGTTCTGTCCAAGTCACTTTGCTCCTCTTATGCTTTTGCCCTTTGACCGTTTGACCGTCAGTTTGAAAACTTCATAACTAATTCATACTAAATCAGAAAAATGCAAATAAGATACCAAAATGTTCAGAAAAATATCACCTACATGTCAGTGTCATTTGCATTCATGAAAAAGGTGTTGGAAAGTGCACATCTGAGTTTTAGCTCTTTTGATATCACCACGAATAGTAAACTCTAAAAAAATTCAAAAAAATCAAAAAAATATGGTGGCAAAGAACAACAATTGTTCTAAGCGCTTGCCAAGTTTCATTAGGGTACGACATTCGTGGAAGTCGTGGCAAAAAAATAATCTATTTTGGAGTGCTCATTTTTTTGCCGCGGCACCCACGAATGTTATTCCCTGATGAAACTTGGCAGGCACATGAAAGATTTTTCAATCTTTGCCACTAATTTTTTTTTGAATTTTTTTGAACTTTTTTAGATTTTACTATTCATGGTGGTATCAGAAGAGCTAAAACTCGGAAGTGCACTTTCCAACACTTTTTTCATGAATGCAAATGACACTGACATATAAGTGATGTTTTTCTAAACATTTTGGTATCTTATTTGCATTTTTCTGATTTAGTATGAATTAGTTATGAAGTTCTCAAACTGATGGTCAAATGGTCAAAGGGCAAAAGCATAAGAGGAGCAAAGTGACTTGGACAGAAGCGGTGACTTTTCGGAATTAGGGGTAAAACAGACGAGTGGGACACAACTAGGGGCATAAATCTAATTATCCCATCATTAAATTCACGGAAACCTAACAGCTCACACAAAGTTTTTTGGAATCGTGGAAACACTAGCACCCAAATCACACAAAGCATAGCATCATGGTCTTTAATTTTAATTTTAATAGTAGGTTCCCACTCATCATAAAGTTTTCTAGGGATAGAAACTTCTAATTCAACTTTTTCTTCATAAGATTGCATTAAAGCATCAACGATATGTTTAGTAAAGGCTTTATTTTGACTATAAGCACGAGGAGAATCTAACACGGATTGTAACAAGGAAATACAATCTATTAAAGAACAATTATCATAATTAAATTCCTTAAAATCCAAAATAGTGGGTTCATTGCTATGTAAAGTTTTGACCTCTTCAATCCCACTTTTACCAATTTTTGCATCAAGATCTAAAAACTCCGAATCATTGGGACGCCTCTTAACTAAAGTTGACTCATCTCTAGTCCTATCATTATCAAGATTCATATAACAAAACAAAGATTTAATAGGAGACACATCAGTCACTTATAGATCTTCATCCCTATTATCATGATAACTTTAACATGGCTTTGAGGGACTCATTGATATCATGATTAGGTGGAATAGATCTAAGTTTCAAAGAATCCACATCAAGAGAAATTCTATCCACGTTCCTAGCCAACTCATCAATCTTAGGCATTTTTTCTTCAAGCAAAGCATTGAAATTCTTTTGAGAAATCATAAACTCTTTAACACTAATCTCAAAATCAGAGGGCAACTTATTAAAATTTCCATAAGAGTTGTTGTAGGAATTACCATAATTATTAGAGGAATTACTAGGGAATGGCCTAGGATTAAAGTTTTCTCTATAAGTGTTGTTACCAAAATTGTTCCTACCAACAAAATTCACATCCATTGATTCATTATGATTCTCAATCAAAGTGGATAAAGGCATATAGGATCAGAGGAAACACTCTTATTAGCAAACAATTTCATAAGTTCATCCATCTTTCCACTCAAAATATTAATCTCTTCTATCGCATGAACCTTTTTACAAGTAGATCTTTCGGTGTGCCATTGAGAATAATTAGTCATAATATTATCTAGGAGTTTAGTTTCTTCTCGTAAAGTGATTTCCATAAAAGTGCCTCCCGCGGCCATTGAGAAGGATTTCTAGAAGCAAAATTCAATCTGGCATAATTTTTTTGTATAATCATCCATAAATTCAAACCATGTGTAGGGCAATTACGTATCATTAATTTCATTCTCTCCCAAGCTTGTGCAACATGTTCATGATTAAGTTGCTTAAAATTCATAATATCGTTTCTAAGAGAGATGATCTTAGCGAGAAGAAAAAACTTAGAGATAAAAGAATCTTTGCACTTATTCCATGAATCAATACTATTTTTAGGCAAGGACAAAAACCAAGTTTTAGCGCGATCTCTAAGTGAAAATGGAAATAGCTTCAATTTAACAATATCATTATCCACATCTCTCTTCTTTTGCATATCGCACAAATCAACAAAATTGTTTAGATGTGTAGCGGCATCTTCACTAGGAAGGCCAGAGAATTGATCTTTCATGACAAGATTCAACAAAGCAGCATTCATTTCGCAAGATTCAGCATCGGTAATAGGAGCAATCGGAGTGCTAAGAAAATTATTGTTGTTGGTATTGGAAAAATCACACAATTTAGTATTATCTTGAGCCATCGTGACAAACAATCCAACACACAAGCACACAAGAGACAAGCGAAAAAAGGCGAACGGGAAAAAGAGGGCGAATAAAACGGCAAGGGTGAAGTGGGGGAGAGGAAAACGAGAGGCAAATGGCAAATATGTAATGCGAGGGATAAGAGTTTGTGATGGGTACTTGGTATGTCTTGACTTGTGCGTAGACTCCCCGGCAACGACGCCAGAAATCCTTCTTGCTACCTCTTGAGCATGCGTTGGCTTTCCCTTGAAGAGGAAAGGGTGATGCAGCAAAGTAGCGTAAGTATTTCCCTCAGTTTTTGAGAACCAGGGTATCAATCCAGTAGGAGGCTACACTCAAATCCCTCGTACCTGCACAAACAAAGAACCTTGCAACCAACGCGATAAAGGGGTTGTCAATCCATTCACGGCCACTTGCAAAAGTGAGATCTGATAGAGATAATAAGATAAATATTTTTGGTATTTTTATGATATAGATTGGAAAGTAAAGATTGGAAAATAAAATAGATCAAAAACATATATGATGGAAAATAGACCCGAGGGCCATAGGTTTCACTAGTGGCTTCTCTCAAGATAGCATAAGTATTACGGTGGGTGAACAAATTACTGTCGAGCAATTGATAGGAATGCATAGTTATGAGAATATGTAGGCAGGATCATGTATATAGGCATCACGTCCGCGACAAGTACATCGAAATGATTCTGCATCTACTACTATTAGTCCACACATCGACCGCTATCCAGCATGCATCTAGAGTATTAAGTTCATAAGAACAGAGTAACACATTAGGCAAGATGACATGATGTAGAGGGATAAACTCAAGCAATATGATATGAACCCCATCTTTTTATCCTCGATGGTAGCAATACAATACGTGCCTTGCTGCCCCTGCTGTCACTGGGAAAGGACACCGCAAGACTGAACCCAAAGCTAAGCACTTCTCCCATGGCAAGAAAGGTCAATCTGCTAGGCCAAACCAAACTGATAATTCGAAGAGACTTGAAAAGATAACAAGTAATACATAAAAGAATTCAGAGGAGATTCAAATATTGTTCATAGATAATCTTGATCATAAACCCAGAATTCATCGGATCTTGACAAACACACCACAAAAAGTATTACATCGAATATATCTCCAGGAAGATCGAGGAGAACTTTGTATTGAAATCGAAAGAGAGAAAAGAAGCCATCTAGCTAATAACTATGGACCCAAAGTTCTGAGGTAAACTACTCACACTTCATCGGAGAGGCTATGGTCTTGATGTAGAAGCCCTCCGTGATTGATTCCCCCTCCGGCGGAGCGCCGGAAAAGGCTCCAAGATGGGATCTCACGGGTACAGAAGGTTGCGGCGGTGGAAATAGGGTTTCGTGGTGCTCTCGGATGTTTTTAGGGTATATGAGTATCTATAGGAGAAAGAAGTCAGTCAGGGGAGCCACGAGGGGCCCAGGAGGGTGGGGGCACGCCTACCCCCCTGCTCGCGCCTCTCTGCCTCGTGGACACCTCGTTGCTTCCTTGACGTCCACTCCAAGTCTCCTGGATTGCGTTTGTTCCATAAATGACTCTCATGAAGGTTTCATTCCGTTTGGACTGCGTTTGATATTCCTTTACTGCGAAACACTGATATAGGGAAAAACAACAATTTGGACTGGGCCTCCGGTTAATAGGTTAGTGCCAAAAATAATATAAAAGTGCATAATAAAGCCCATTAAACATCCAAAACAGATAATATAATAGCATGAAACAATCAAAAATTATAGATACGTTGGAGACGTATCAGCCCCCCTCTGGTATATCTTTCCGCTAGTATTTTTTATACATTCCATAAAAATTCACCATAAATTTTCAGGCCAATTCGAGATCTTTCATTTCTGCACAAAAAACAACACCATGACAATTCTGCTAAAAACAACATCAGTCTGGGTTAGTTTCATTCAAATCATGCAAATTAGAGTCCAAAACAAGAGCAAAAGTGTTTGGAGAAGTAGATATGACAGACTTATCAAGGGCAAAGATCGCTGACATCATGAAGCATCCCGAGGAGGCAATTGTCGTGTTTAAGAAGACGACTATCATGGTGACGAAACTTATGGACGAGAATGCTAAGCTCTGCATCAAGCCTGAAAGGTTGGTGGAGGAATATGTGGAACCGACATATTGAGGACGTGAAAGAGATCATCGCAGCTCGCCGTGAGAACTCCTGCGCCATGGACAAAATTATGTAGATGGTGGCGTAGATAGAGGTGAAGCAGAGAGCAGCAACCCAGGTGTCTTTTGGGCATTGGCGCATGTGGCATCTTTAATTATCTTCCTGAATATGGAAGACATATATTATTCATTTCCATCGTCGTCATATATATATAGGACAAATTTTATCTACCACTGGTGGTAGTTACCACCATTGAAGTTTTGTATGTTGTATGTAGTATATATCAAATCGGAGAGTATGTACGCGTAGTATGTAGTATATAAGAATGTTTAGGTACTACGTATACTACTTTTTTGGTAGTATATATCGTATTTTGAGTATGCTCTTTTTTATGTACAAATATGTACGTATTTTATAAATATAATAAAAACCATGGGCCAATTTACAATTTTTTCATGTAAGTCACTTTGTAGTATCTTATATATAGTATATGAACATACTTAAAATGATAAAGTAGTATATATACTACCACATGGTAGTATATGAGACATGTGGGGTAACTACCCCCAGGTGGTAGGATGAATTTTCCCTATATATATATATCAATCTTGCTAAGTCTCAGTCGATACTATGTCCTTGAGATCTTACATCAAGATCCATGAATTTTTTTTTTACATTTTCTTTTCTCTCTCTTAAATCTCAGCCGACTCAGACCTGGCCATGACATTAAAAATGGGGTTCAGGCATCACTAATGGAGGAGTTGGGAGGGAGGTGGGCGAGGGATAGAGGTCAAAGGGCTCGCCTCCTGATAAGCCTACGTAGCAGTCTGCTTGCACACCTCCCGTCTACTAAAATACCTACCTAGCACAGTGCCTCCTAGCTAGTATAAATGGGGACGCGTGGTGGTTCTACTTCTTGAGCTTGCGTTGATTTTTCCCTTGAAGAGGAAAGCGTGATGCAGAAAAGTAGAGATAAGTATTTCCCTTAGTTAAGAACCAAGGTATCAATCCAGTAGGAGGAACACACAAGTCTCCAATAGATGCACCTGCACAAACTAACAAACACTTGCACACAACGCGAAAAAGGGGTTGTTAATCCCTTCACGGTCACTGACAAGGGTGAGATCTGATAGAGATTGATATAAAAGATAAGTAAAAGTGTAAAATAAAGTAAATATAAATAAATTGCAGCAAGGTATTTTTGGGTTTTTCTTTTATAGATCTAAAAATAATATGATAAAAATAGACCCAGGGCCATAGGTTTCACTAGAGGCTTCTCTCTTGAAAGAAACATGCGATGGGTAAACAAATTACTGTTGAGAAATTGATAGAAAAGCACATAGGTATGACGATATCTAAGGCAATGATCATGAATATAGGCATCACGTCCGTGACAAGTAGACTAACTCCTACCTGCGTCTACTACTATTACTCCACACATCGACCGCTATCCAACATGCATCTAGTGTATTAAGTTAACAAGAACGGAGTAACACCTTAAGCAACATGACATAATGTACAGGGATAGATGCAATCAATATGGTAAAACCCCCATCTTTTTATCCTTAATGGCCGAAATACAAATACGTGCCTCGCTACCCCTATTGTCACTGGGTGAGGACACCGCAAGATTGAACCCATCACAAAGGACATCTCCCGTTGCAAGAAAGATCAATCTAGTTGGCCAAACCAAATCAATAGATCTAATAGAAATACAAAGCTATCTTAATCATGCATAAAAGATTTCAGAGAAGACTCAAATAATATTCATAGCTAATCTGATCATAAACCCACAATTCATCATATCTCAACAAACACACCGCAAAAGAAGATTACATCAAATAGATCTCCAAGAACATTGAGGAGAACATTGTATTGAAGATCAAAGGGAGAGAAGAAGCCATATAACTACTAGCTATGGACCCGTAGGTCTGTGGTAAAGTACTCGCACATCATCGATAGGGCAGCAAGGTTGGTGTAGAGGCCCTCCATTATCAAATCCATCTCTGGCAAAGTGCCAGAAAAGGCCCCAACATGGGATCTCATGAGAACAAAATCTTGCGATGGTGGAAAAGAATTTTTGGTGTGCCCCCCAGTGTACGGGAAATTTTTTTGGTATCTATAGAGATGGAATTAGGGTTGGGGGGTCTTGAGGGGCCCACAAGCCTAGGGAGCACGCCTTGTGAGCTTGTGGATCTCTCGTGGCCCATCTGGCCTGTTCCCAAAGCTTCATGGTTGTCTTATGGTCCAAGAAAAATCCTCAAAAATTTTCCTTCCGTATGGACTCCACTTGGCGCTAGGTTAATAGGTTAGTCCCAAAAAGATATAAAGTAGCATATTAATGCATATAAAACATCCAATATGGATAACATAATAGCATGGAACAATAAAATATTATAGATATGCTGGAGACGTGTCAAGCATCCCCAAGCTTCATTCCTGCTCTTCCTTGAGTAGTTAAATGATAAAAATAGAATTTTTGATGTGGAATGCTACCTAACATGTTTATCAGGTAATCTTATTGTGGTATGAATATTCAGATCCATATGATTCAAAAGAAAAGTTTAATATTGACATAAAAACAATAATACTTCAAGCATACTAATAAAGCAATCATGGCTTTTTAAAATATCATGGCTAAAGAATCTACAAAATCATATAGTCTTGTCATGCTCAATCTTCATCACACAAAGTATTATTATGCCCAACCCCGATGTCAAGCCAAGAAATTGTTTCATACTGATAATCCACAAGTATAGGGGATCGCAACAGTTTCTAGGGGTAGAGTATTCGACCCAAATTGGTTCGACACAAGGGGAGCCAAAGAATATTCTCAAGTATTAGCACCTGAGCTGTCAATTCAACCACACCTGAAAGACTTAATATCTGCAGCAAAGTGTTTAGTAGCAAAGTAGTTTTGAAGTAACAGTAACCGTGGCAAAAGTAACCGTAGCAGTTTTGTAGCAATTGTAACAGTGGCAACGGAAAAGTAAATAGCAAGGATCAATATATGAAAAGCTTGTAGGCAATGGATCAGTGATGGATAATTATGTCGGATGGCATTCATCATGCAATAGTGATGGATTCAATCTAACACCATCACGGAGGGGTTCATCATCCTCATTGGTGCCTCTCTGATGATGTGTGAGTAGTCCACCATAGACCTACGGGTCCGTAGGAAGTAGCTAGATGGCTTCTTCTCTCTCTTTTGATTCTCAATACAATGGTCTCTTGTAACTCTTTTTTGTGGTGTGTTTGTTGAGATCCGATGAACTTTGAGTTTATGATCAGATCTATATCCATGAATATTATTTGAGTCTTCTTTGATCTCTTATATGCATGATTTTTTATAGCCTCGTATTTGTTCTTCGAATCTTTGGTTCAGTTAGGCCAACTAGATCGATTTTTCTTGCCAATGGATCATGCGGTATTGTTTCCCAGTAACAGAAGGGGCAGCAAGACACACATGTATCGTTGCTATTAAGGATAACAAGATTGGGGCTATTCCTACATGAATAGATCTCCTCTACATCATGTCATCATTCTTATTGCATTACTCCGTTTCTCCATGACCATAATACACTAGATGCATGCTGGATAGTGGTCGATGTGTGGAGTAATAATAGTAGACGCAGGCAGGAGTCGGTCTACTAATCTGGGACGTGATGCCTATATATTGATCATTGCCTTTGATATTGTCATAATTATTCGATCTTCTATCAATTGCCCAACAGTAATTTGTTTACCCACTGTGTGCTATTTCTCAAGAGAAGCCACTAGTGAAATCTACGACCCCCGGGTCTATTCTTTATCATATTTGCTTTGGGATCTATTTTTATTCGCTTTTATTTTCAGATCTATTATCCCAAAAAGCCCAAAATACCTTGCTGCACTGTCGGTGCAACAAACCCTGGGTCTGTTACCCTGACTGTGCACAAACACAAGATCAAGATTGAAGCACTAGTCCAATACAGAGTACAAGAAGTGAAGAGACTCGAACCAACAAGCAGATCAGAGGGACCAAGGCCAAGCCAGAGAAGCTACATATCATCAAGAAAGAAGCCTCCCTTGCCGGGCAGGCGAACCCGGCTAGGGGCATGGCCACCCCCAGAAGAAGATGACCAAGGCGTTCCGGCAGGGCCTGCTGGGGCTTGCGGAGGCTGAAACACCTCACCAAGCACTCCACCACGACCCACGTCATCGATCAGTGCGGTGTCAAGCCGCAGAGTGATTAAGTGGCAGCCATTCGCCACATGGTAGCCCCTTTCTACCAAGAAAATCCATGAATGACACCCGTCCTATGACGTGTCAGACGAGCGTGCGTGGAGCTGGCAAGATAGCCCGACAAGCCTTGTCGGCAACCAACAACGTGACGTTAAGTGATGCATTAAATGCGCACTGTCACCCTGCAGAGCTAGGTATGATAGCACTATTTTCTGTCTTATCAGTGTCTAATGACTAAATTGCCGCTATGGTGACCCCTTAACCTATAAAAGGAGGCCCATGGCAACAGTTTGGGAGGTTAGAGAGTTGGATATCCTGCACCCCCACACGCACATAGTCACTGTCGCCCCGAGGCAACCCTTGTCGGGCAAGATTACTACACTCCACCACCACATTTCCACCATCAATCCACCAAAGCAGGAGTAGGGCTGTATGTCTTGCAGCGGCCCGAACCTAGGTAAAACTGCCCCCGTGATCTCTGCCGTGCTGCCTCACATTCGTCTGCTCTTTGTGCAACGACGACTCCCCCCTGCCAAACAAGCAAGGGGCCATCCTGGTCCCATAGGTGGCCGTGGTTTACCACAACATCTTTGGCACGCTAGGTACGGGGCTCACTTGTGCGAACCTGAAGACATGAGCAGTGCGTCACCTTCATCGCCATGTGCATCTTCGGCGGCGCCATCGACCATGGGGCTCAAGAAGAAACCAGCTTCTTTGGCTCATCCATCCACCTCGAACGCTCAGCCGCCCGTGGCATCCAACGCCGCGGGGGGCATGGAGACGTGCGAGGATGCGAACGCTGTTGGGGATGTCATCGGAGCAGGCAGCACCGCCACCCCTTCCCCCACAGCCGACGTAGGAGCATGAGGCACCGCAGGATAGCAGCATCAGCAACACCTCGACGGCCACACTCCGCTCGCCGACGGGCACAACCACAGTGATGGCGCTCGGTCTGGGGCGAACCGCTGCCCTCTGGCCGCCCCTACCACAGGCGCGACCACTGCGCGTGCACTTTCCCTCGGACGAGTCGACCAAGCCGCTGCGCCCAACGGAGTACTAGCCCTCGAGCGCCTCGGCCGCACCACCCTGCCATCCAGGTGGTTGCACCACAACAGCGGGGGTGCAGTTCTGCCGCCGCTGGCTCCATCATGAGCTGAGCGACGGTGCGATCGACTTCATCATCGTCTATGCCAAGCGCAGCCTCGGAGGCCATGGCGCAGGCTCAGCTGCTACTAAGGTTTCCTCCGGCGGCCGAGCAAATGGACGAGTGGCGTGCCACCATCCAAAGCCTACTCGGTTTCGCCGAAGCCGAGGGATCATGACGAGCTGACCCGCCACGGCCTCCCCAAGTGACGGTGATGGCTCATGCTGTTTCCCGTACGGAGGGAGCCGTCCCCACTGTGCAGTCCCCGCCATGGCAGCCAGCTCGAGCGCGACCAAATCAAGACCCCGACGACATCTCGATGGCCTCATCTGACCCTCGAGCACGTCCAGGCCAACGGCAAACCCCAGAGGATAGGCTGAGAGGAGACGTCTACATCGTCAAGCAGCGCCACGACGGCCTCCCCCGGACCAACGGGTGCGATGGCCCAGACATCGGCGAGCCCGCGCTTGGTATTGGTGGGCCCCTACCTTTCGAGGTTAGCTGCCCTGACTTCACCCGTGAGCCGCGGCAAGTCAGTTGGCTGTCCCTTCGCACGTTCAAGCCAGAGATACCTGAGAAGTACGACGGGAGGCTGAACCCAGTAGAGTTCCTGAGCATCTGCACCATCGCTATTCAGGCTACTGGGGAAGAGATGAGAAGGTGTTCACCAACTACTTCCCTTTGGCCCTCAAGTCCAATATGAGGTCTTGGCTGATGCACCTGCCGGAGAATTCTATTTCGTCCTAGGCAGACCTGTGCCACGAGTTCATTGGTGCCTTCACCAGTGGCCACCAGGAGCCAGGCCGTCCCAGCGACCTACAACTTCTCCAACAAAAGGAAGGAGAAACCCTCCGTAAGTATTTACAAAGATTCAGCAAAGTTCATAGAAATATTCCAAATATCCATCCACCAGTTGTGATAGCTGCCTTCCAGTCCAATGTGCGCAACCGTCGGATCCGTTCTAAGATGAACGTGCGATTGCCCAAGACTATGAAGGAGCTGTACACCCTAGTGGATAAGTGTGCTCGGATGGAGGAGGGAAGGAAGTTGCCCAGAGAGGAAGATTGCATCAATGTTGATTCAGAGGATGATGATGAGTCCACCAGTCAGAAAAAGAGCAAGAAGCGCAGCAAAAAGAGGAGGGATAAGGCAGTGATGACTGTTGAAGGATCAGGCACCCCAAGTACAGGCAAGATCGCCAAGGCGGAGGCCTCTGGCAAGGAGGTTGCCATGTGCACTAATTGCAGGGAAGCTACGGCTGCCGAGAAGGCCGGGAAGGGCGATGGGCCGTACTGGAAGATCCATCGGACAAAGGGCCACGACCTCCAAGAATGCTATCAGGTTCAGCAGTTAGTCAAGAGACAGAGAGCAGAGTATGAGAAGCGTGATAAGGAAAAGGGTTAGAATATTGCTGGCAGTAAGGGCCGAGGTGGTGAAGTAAATCGCCCCGACAAGCCCTTTTGGAACCAAGGAAAACCCGCCAGGTGTCAGGTAAAGAAAGCCTATGATGATGAGACTGATGGAGGGGACGAAGAAGAAACCAATGAGCAAGTGTTTCAGAAGGCCACTGACGCCCTGTGCATTGATGGGGGTGCATCTTTGCACATCTCTCACTGCCAGCTCAAGCGGTGGGCGCGAGAAGTAAATACCGTGGAACCAACGCTAGAGGCCCGGAAGCCACTCAAATGGTCCCATACACCCATCATCTTCGATGAAGAGGATCATCCTAGCCGTACAACTGCGGTAGGGTGTCTCCCATTGTTGGTTTCTCCAACAATTCGCAACCTCAAGGTCACTAAGATGCTGGTGGACGGCGGGGCCGAACTGAACCTGATTTCCCCAGCAGTCATCAGCAAGCTTTAGATAGAAGAGGAAGAGCTATAGGTTAATGGAATGTTTCAAGGAGTTATTCCTGGCAGGAGTCATCCTAAGGGAAAGATCACATTTTTGGTAACATTTGGGGGAGAAGTGAACTACCGGACCGAGAAGATTGTGTTTGACGTGGTCGATCTCCCCCTGCCGTACAATGGGATCCTTGGACGCCCGGCTCTGGCTAAATTCATGGCGGCATCCCACTATGCCTACAACACCTTAAAGATGCCTGGGTCACTAGGGGTTATCACCATCCCATCAGATGAGAAGGATGCCATCATTTGTTTGGATAACATGTATCGGGACGCAGTCGCAGCAGAGGCAGCGGCGGCAGCAGTTCCCGCAAAGGAAAGTAAAGGAAAGAAGAAGGATTGTAGGACCTCCGGCAAACAGTCAGGGAAGCATGCCCCCACCAAGTGCACGACACCGTTGACGACGTGCCGGAGTGTTCCAACAGCAAGAGGTCCAAGGTTGTTGCTCCACAAGTGAAAAAGTTCCCGACAGGGCTGGCTGGCGTTGATGGTACTTTCACTATCAGCGCCACCCTCGGTGACAAATAGGAAAGCGCGCTCGTTGCCTTCCTGCGAACGAATATTGATGTGTTTGCATGGAAACCATCTCATGGTGTTCTAATACGTCTCCATCGTATCTACTTTTCCATACACTTTTGCCCTTGTTTTGGACTCCAACTTGTATGATTTGAATGGAACTAACCTGCATCGACGCTGTTTTTTTGAGAATTGCCATGGTGTTGTTTTATGTGCAGAAAATAAAAGTTCTCGGAATGACCTGAAACTCCATGGAACACCTTAGAAAAAACAATAAAAAATCCTCGCCAAAGATGAAGACCAGGGGGCCCACACCCTGCTCACGAGGGTGGGGGGCGCGCCCTCCCCCTGGGCGCGCCCCCTACCTCGTGGGCCCCCTGGTGGCCCTCTGACGCCAACCCCAACTCCATATATTGGCTTTCGGGGAGAAAAAATCAGGGAGAAGAAATCATCGCGTTTTACAATACGGAGCCGCCGCCGAGCCCTAATCTCTCTCGGGATGGCTGATCTGGAGTCCGTTCCGGGCTCCGGAGAGGGGGATTCGTCGCCGTCGTCATCATCAACCATCCTCTATCACCAATTTCATGATGCTCACCGCCGTGCGTGAGTAGTTGCATCGTAGTCTTGCTGGATGGTGATGGGTTGGATGAGATTTATCATGTAATCGAGTTAGTTTTGTTAGGGTTTGATCCCTAGTATCCAATATGTTCTGAGATCGATGTTGCTATGACTTTGCTATGCTTACTGCTTGTAACTAGGGCCCGAGTGCCATGATTTCAGATATGAACCTATTATGTTTTCATGAATATATGTGTGTTCTTGATCCTATCTTGCAAGTCTATAGTCACCTACTATGTGTTATGATCCGGCAACCCCGAAGGGACAATAATCGGGACCACTCCCGGTGATGACCATAGTTTGAGGAGTTCATGTATTCACTATGTGCTAATGCTTTGTTCCGGTACCCTATTAAAAGGAGGCCTTAATATCCCTTAGTTTCCAATAGGACCCCGCTGCCACGGGAGGGTAGGACAAAAGATGTCACGCAAGTTCTTTTCCATAAGCACGTATGACTATATACGAAATACATGCCTACATTACATTGATGAACTGGAGCTAGTTCTGTGTCACCCTATGTTATGACTATTACATGACGAACCGCATCCGGCATAATTATCCATCGCTAATCCGGTGCCTACGAGTTTTCCATATACTAGTTCTTGCTTATTTACTTTTTCGTTGCTACTGCTACAATCACTACAAAATACCAAAAACATTACTTTTGTTGTCTTTACTTTTGTTACCATTACCACCACTATCATATTACTTTGCTACTAAACACTTTGCTACAGATACTAAGTTTCCAGGTGTGGCTGAATTGACAACTCAGCTGCTAATACTTGAGAATATTCTTTGGCTCCCCTTGTGTCGAATCAATAAATTTGGGTTGAATACTCTAACCTCGAAAACTGTTGCGATCCCCTATACTTGTGGATTATCAAGACCTTTTTCTGGCGCCGTTGCCGGGGAGCATAGCTCTATTCTTTGAGTGACTTGGGATTTATATCTGCTGGACACTATGAAGAACTTGAAAGAAGATCGAACTACTATTTTGCCCTCAACTACGAGGGGAGGTAAGGAACTGCCATCTAGCCTTGCACTAGATTCTCCTTCTGTTATAAGTAAGCTTACGACTCCTAAACCTGTTACTGCTATTCATTCTGATATGTCGCATGTTATTGATGATGCCACTTCTGCTTTGCACGATACTTATGATGAAACTACGTCTATGCTTGATACTACTGTGCCCCTTGGTGAATTTCTTGATGAGCAAATTGTTAGGTCTAGAGAAAGAGAAATCATTGAACGTGAATACGATGATGTTAGTGATGATGAAAATATGCCTGCTATTCCCGAGGGTTATCTTTTTGATGCAGAATCTTCTGCAGCTATTCTTGCTTGCCAGGATAGATATGAGCTTCAGAGGTTGCTAGTTAAATGGAGTAAAGAATCTTTTAGAGATAGAATGAGACCCGACCCTGCTTTCGCTACTTCACCTATTTGTGTTCCTGATACGGATTATTATGATTTTTCTGTTCATCCAGATATAATTACTTTGGTTGAATCTGATCCTTTTTATGGCTATGAATCTGAAACTCTTGTGGCACATCTTACTAAGTTAAATGATATAGCTGCCCTGTTTACTAATAATGAGAGATCGCGCTACCTTTATTTACTCAAAATATTTCCGTTCTCATTAAAGGGTGATGCTAAGATATGGTTTAATTCTCTTGATCCTGGTTGTGTGCAAAGTCCCTAGGATATGATTTATTACTTCTCTGCTAAATATTTCCCTGCTCATAAGAAACAAGCTGCCTTGAGGGAAATATACAATTTTGTGCAAATTGAAGAAGACAGTCTCCCACAAGCTTGGGGGAGGCTTCTCAAGTTACTTAATGCTTTGCCTGATCATCCTCTTAAGAAACCTAAAATATTTGATATCTTTTATAATGGACTAACTGATGCTTCCAGAGATTTCCTAGATAGTTGTGCTAGTTCTCTTTTCAGGGAAAGAACACCGGATGAAGCTGAAATTCTATTGAATAATATGTTGGCAAATGAAAATAATTGGGCACGTCCTGAGCCACCTCCTGAGCCAGTTCCAGAGCCAATTACTGAGCCTATCCCTAAACCAAATCCAAAGAAGAGAGGTGTTCTATTTCTCAGTCCCGAAGATATGCAAGTGGCAAAGAAATCTATGAAAGAAAAAGGTATTAAAGCAGAAGATGTTAAGAATTTACCTCCTATTGAAGAAATGCATGGTCTTAATTTACCGCCTGTTGAAGAAGTATATGATCTCAATTACTTATTTATTGAAGAACCTCCCGATATCCCGACACAGGTAGTAAAGGTAAATTCTCTCTATAGATATGATAAAGCTAAAGTCCCTCCTACTAAAATTGCTAGTTAGTGCTTGGATGAGTTTGATGACTTTATGTTTAAGCAAGATGACTTTAATGCTTATTTTGGTAGACAATTAAAACAGAATACTTTTATGATTAAACGCTTGGGTGATTATATGGCTGATATTAGAGGTGAACTTAAACTTGTTAGCAAACATGCTTCTATGGTTACCACTCAAGTAGAACAAGTACTTAAAGCTCAGAAAGAAGTGCTTGATGAAATGAATAGTAAGAAAAATGATTATGCTGTTAGAGTGGCTACTAGAACTGGTAGAATGACTCAGGAACCTTTGTATCCTGAAGGCCACCCTAAGAGAATCGAGCAAGATTCTTAGAGAAATAATATTGATGTACCTAGTTTTTCTAAAAGGAAGAAAAAGAAAAATGGTAGGACTTTGCAAACTTCTAGTGAACCTATTGCTGAACCACCTGAGAATCCAAATGATATCTCTATTTCTGATGCTGAAACACAATCAGATGATGAACATGAACCTAGTAATAACGTTAATGATAATGTTCATGTTGATGCTCAACCTAGTAATGATAATGATGTAGAAGTTGAACCTGCTGTTGATCTTGATAACCCACAATCAAAGAATCAACGTTATGATAAAAGAGACTTCATTGCTAGGAAACATGGTAAAGAAAGGGAACCATGGGTTTAGAAACCCATGCCCTTTCCTCCGAAACCATCCAAGAAAAAGGATGATGAGGATTTTGAGCGCTTTGCTAAAATGATTAGACCCATCCTTTTGCGTATGCGATTAACTGATGTGCTCAAAAAAAATCCAACTATATAGTATAAAGTTTTGACCATAGATTTACCTAAGAAAATGCCAATGCATGTAACTAAAAATTACACCATTTGAAATTATGTTCAAATACGAATCCAACTATATAGTTCTTAGTGACATGCATTAACATTTTGTCAGTTAAATCCATGGTCAAATTTTGATACTACAAAGTTGGAAGAGTAAACCAGGATGGAGGTAGTACTTGCTCTTAGGGTAACCATAGAGTTACTGGAGTAGTCTAAGTTACTTTCCACTATGACTAGCCTAGGCTACTATAGTAGTAAAGCATAAAAACGATGCAAGTGATCACGTGAGAAAAAAATACTAAAAACATTTCTTTTGGTGCAGTACGTAGATGCAGTTTTGAACACTACACTTGTCATCGTAATTTGGGAAAATTACAAAAAAAATTGAGCTACGTTGTGATTACCGTTTACTAATAGGAAAGAAGTTTCACCTCGATGAGTAGCTTCTCCGTGCACGGAAAGCATGTAAGGAATCCATCAACTTGATCCAGATTGGGGCCGATAGATTTTAGTGCCAAGATATTCACTGTACACATGGACTTGGTCAAGCTTGCGGGAATCATTTTCTGGAAGATGGTCGTAAATACATCAAGAAGAAATTAAATAATGTGAATTTCAAGAAGATGGAGAAGAAGATGAGTGCTATACCTGAACGATTACGGATACAATAAAGTGTTTGGAGAATTTGGCAGACAAGTACACCAACACTGTCAATTTCGGCGCGTCAATGACCCTGATTTTTGTTGGACCTTCTAGATCTGATACAAGCAATCTCTCAAGTAAAGGCGCATTCTCAATGACCATAACATGGAACGGCTAGAGTGATCTCTTCCCAATTGATGTCTTGTTGCGGGGCCAGCAAGACACATAAATCCATCAGAGATTCGTAAAGGCGATGTGGAGGCTAATGAACCTGTGGATCTGCTCAAGACGAAGGTACTCGAGTGCAGTACAGCTACGGAGCAGGTGCTCCATAGCCTTCTTCGAGATGACAATGTCGAAGAGGTCGAGCTGCTTGAGTTGAGGGAGAAGAAGGGCGGGCGTGGCATTAATCTGTGGAAGATAGCAGGAGCTAAAGCTGGCGCGGCGCAGCATTGGCGTGAGGCAGAGCGCGGATGGCGGCAGAGAGCAACATCGTCCAGCTTCAAAGCTGAGCTCCTCGAGCTGATCTAGGGTAGGGGATAAGAACCACTCGTCGAACTTGGGTTGGACCTTGCAGTCGGTACTGAACATGCGGATGTCAAGGCGTCTGGCTGGTCCAGGGTGCGATGAAAGGATCTTGGAGACTACGGCCATGCATTTGCAATCCCCGTTGCAGAGGCAGCTGTCGACGGTGAGGCTGAGGGGGACACGGCGCCAGAGGGGGCGCCACCGCCGGGAAAGCAGGGCGGTCCGCACGGCAGAATTGGTGGGGAGGAGGCCGATGATGACGAGCAGCATGTCGTCGGGGAGGCTGCTGATGAAGTCCAGGCTCATCGGATGCGGTTTTGGCTCGAGCCGTCCATCTCAACTGGTGGCGACGCCGGTGTACACGTGTGCTGGTGTGTGTTGTGTGCTGGGTGTGCGCGAGTGCGTCCTTCTGTGCATGCCGCCGTGCAGTGGTGAATTGTGCGCGAGTGTGTCCTTCACGCACAAGAAGTGTGTCCTCAATGCGCCTTCAATTTACTAGCATGCGGGGTGCTACCCCGAGTGGTTTCAACTTTGTTTACTTCATTGCGTGTCAGATGGGCCTCTAGTTTACTTATTTTCACCCACTGCCACATGGGCCGGCACACGAAGATACAGAACACGAGTTGACAAGGCAGCATGTGGACTGGTTGACCGGTCAACTAAACAATATACGGAGCTGTACGCTGACATAGTGAGCATATAATCCAACGGTATGGAGAGTTCGAGTGAGAGGGGAGGCCCATGAGAGATAGCAGAGAGAGAGAGAGAGAAAGAGCTACTCCCTCCGTTCGATAATGTAGTTCCAACATTTTTTTAAAGTCAAACTTTTGAAACTTTGACCAAGTTTATAAAGAAATTACTTATATCTACAATACCAAAGATAAATGATAGTATGAAGTAAGTACATGTTGTGATGAATCTAATGATCGTTCCAGATGTAAATGTTTTTCTCCACATATACCTGTGATACGTCTCCAACGTATCTACTTTTCCAAACACTTTTCCCCTTGTTTTGGACTCTAACTTGCATGATTTGAATAAAACTAACCTGGACTAACGCTGTTTTCAGCAGAACTACCATGGTTTTGTTTATTGTGCAGAAAACAAAAGTTCTCGGAATGACCTGAAAATCTACGGAGATAACATTTGGAAAATATAAAAAATACTGGCGACAGAATCAAGGGCAGGGGGCCCACACCCTTTCCCCGAGGGTGGGGGCGCGCTCTCCCCTTGGGTGTGCCCCCTGTCTCGTGGGCCCCCTGATGCTCCACCGACCTCAACTGCAACTCTATATATTCCGTTTCGCGGAGAAAAAAATCAGAGAGAAAGTTTCATCGCGTTTTATGATACGAAGCCGCCGCAAAGCCCTAATCTCTCTCGGGAGGGCTGATCTGGAGTCCGTTCGGGGCTCCGGAGAGGGGGATTCGTCGCCATCGTCATCATCAACCATCCTCCATCACCAATTTCATGATGCTCACCGCCGTGCGTGAGTAATTCCATCGTAGACTTGCTGGACGGTGATGGGTTGGATGAGATTTACCATGTAATCAAGTTAGTTTTGTTAGGGTTAGATCCCTAGTATCCACTATGTTCTGAGATTGATGTTGCTATGACTTTGCTATGCTTAATGCATGTCACTAGGGCCCGAGTGCCATGATTTCAGATATGAACCTATTATATTTTCATGAATATATGTGAGTTCTTGATCCTATGTTGCAAGTCTATAGTCACCTATTATGTGTTATGATCCGACAACCCCGAAGTGACAATAATCGTGATACTTCTCGGTGATGACCATAGTTTGAGGAGTTCATGTGTTCACTATGTGTTAATGCTTTGTTCCGGTTCTCTATTAAAAGGAGGCCTTAATATCCCTTAGTTTCAATAGGACCCCGCTGCCACGGGAGGGTAGGACAAAATATGTCATGCAAGTTCTTTTCCATAAGCACGTATGACTATATTCGGAATACATGCCTACATTACATTGATGAACTGGAGCTAGTTCTGTGTCACCCTATGTTATAGCTATTACATGAGGAATTGCATCCGACATAATCCATCTAGCTCTGCACTAGATTCTCCTTCTGTTTTGAGTAAGCTTGTGACACCTAAACCTGCTACTGCTATGAATTCTGATATGTCGCATGTTATTGATGATGCCACTTCTGCTATGCATGATACTTATGATGAAACTACTTCAGTGCGTGAAACTACTTTGCCATTAGGTGAATTTCTTGATGAACAACTTGCTAGGGTTAGAGAGAATGAATTATTGAAGATGCTATTATTGATGATAGTGATGATGAAAGTTCTCCCCCTGGTTATGAATTACCTATTGTTCCTGAGCGTTATGTTATGGATGAGGAAGCTGCTAGAGCTATTTTTGTTTGCAAAGATAGATATGATCTTTAGAAGTTATTAGCTAAATGGAAGCAGCAATCTCTTAATGCTAGAATGAAACCTGATCCCGCTTTTGCTACTTCACCTATCTGTGTTACTGATAAGGATTATGAATTCTCTGTTGGTCCTGAAATAATTACTTTGGTTGAATTTGATCCTTTTCATGGCCTTGAATCTGAAAATGTTGTGGCACATCTGACCAAGTTAAATGATATAGCCACCCTGTTTACTAATGATGAGAAGTCTCGCTACTATTATATCCTTAAGATATTTCGGTTCTCATTAAAGGGTGATGCTAAGACTTGGTTTAATTCTCTTGATCCTGGTTGTGTGCGTAGTCCCCAGGATACGATTTATTACTTCTCTGCTAAATATTTCCTTGCTCATAAGAAACAAGCTGCCTTGCGGGAAATATATAATTTTGTGCAAATCAAAGAAGAGAGTCTCCCACAAGCTTGGGGGAGGCTTCTCTAATTACTTAATGCTTTGCCTGATCACCCTCTTAAGAAAAATGAAATACTTGATATCTTTTACAATGGACTAACCGATGCTTCCAAGGACTACTTGGATAGTTGTGCTGGTTGTGTTTTTAGGGAAAGAACAGTCGACCAAGCTGAATTACTATTGAATAATATGTTTACTAATGAAAATAATTGGACTCTTCCTGAGCCAATTCCTGAGGCAATTCCTGAGCCAATTGAGCCAACTCCTGAGCCTATTCCTAAACCAACTCCGAAGAAGAGGGGAGTTCTATTTCTCAGTCCTGAAGATATGCAAGAGGCAAAGAAATCAATGAAAGAAAAAGGTATTAAAGCTGAAGATGTTAAGAATTTACCACCTATTGAAGAAATACATGGTCTTAATATACCGCTTGTTGGAGAACCACATTGTCTTGATAACCCGACACAGGTAGTAAAGGTATATTCTCTCTATAGACATGATAAAGTTGAAATTCCTTCCACTAAATTTCATAGCCCATGCTTAGATGAATTTGATGACTTTATGGCTAGACAAGAAAGTTTTAATGCTTATGTTGGTAGAGAATTAAAGAATAATGCTTTTGAAATAGGACGCTTGAGTGATTATATGGCTAGAGTTAAAGGTGAACTTAAACTCATTAGCAAATATGCTTCTATGGTTACCACTCAAGCTGAGCAAGTACTTAAAGCTCAAAGTGATTTGCTTGATGAATTAAATAATAAACATGATTTCGCTGTTAGAGTGGCTACTAGAACTGGTAGAATGTCTCAGGAACCTTTGTATCCTGAAGGCCACCCTAACAGAATCAAGCAGTATTCTCAGAGAAATAATTTAGAGGCACCTAGTTCTTCCAAAATAAAGAAAAACAAAAAAGATAGGACTTTGCATGCTTCTAGTGAACCTGTTGTAGACATACCTGAGAATCCCAATGATATTTCTATTTCTGATGCTGAAACACAATTAGGTGATGAACATGAACCTAGTGATTATGTTAATGATAATGTTCATGTTGATGCTCAACCTAGTGAAAACAATGAGGTGGAAATTGAACCTGTTGTTGATCTTCATAACCCAGAATCAAAGAATCAACGTTATGATAAGAGAGACTTTGTTGCTAGGAAGCACGGTAGAGAAAGAGAACCATGGGTTCAGAAACCCATGCCCTTTCCTCCTAAACCATCCAAGACAAAGGATGATGTGGATTTTGAGCGCTTTGCTGAAATGATTAGACCTATCATCTTACGTATGCGCTTAACTAATATGCTTAAAGTAAATCCTTATGCTAAGTACATGAAGGATATAATTACAAATAAAAGAAAGATACCGGAAGCTGAAATTTCCACCATGCTAGATAATTACACTTTTAAGGGTGGAATACCAAAGAAACATGGAGATCCAGGGGTACCAACTATACCATGCTCCATTAAAATAAATTATGTTAGAACTGTTTTATGTGATCTTGGAGCTGGTGTTAGTGTTATGCCTCTCTCTTTATATCGTAGACTTGAATTGAATAAGTTGACACCTACTAAAATATCTTTGCAAATGGCCGATAAATCAACTGCTATACCTGTCGGTATTTGTGAGGATGTGCCTGTTGTGGTTGCAAATGTCACTATCTTAACGGACTTTGTTATTCTTGATATTCCCGAGGAAGATAGTATGTCGATTATCCTTAGTAGACCCTTTTTGAATACTGCAAGGGCTGTTATTGATTGCAACAAAGGCAATGTCACTTTTCATGTTAATGGTAATGAGCATACGGTACACTTTCCAAGGAAACAAACTCAAGATTATAGTATCAATTATATTGGGAAAGTTCCAACTATCATTATTGGAGGTTTTGAATTTCCTCTTCCTACTGTCAAGAAAAAGTATGATATTCTTATTGTTGGGGATGTTCATATCCCCGTTGAGGTAACTTAGTGTTATTCGAAATTTCTCCGGTTCCATGTTATTCGGAATGAGTTTGTTAACAAGACTTGATCAACCTTGTTAGTGGATTCATTTGGATGATCATGAGATGGATGAAACTAGAAGGCACAACCTTCCGTACTCTCTTTTTACTTTCTGTTATTTGGATTAAATAAAGTAAAAATAGTATTATCTGTTTCTTTTCTGAATTATCCGTGCAATAAAAAATATATCCTAAAAATAAAAGTGCTCCAAATGCCCTGCAAATTTAGTATGATTTTTTATGGAATATTTGAGGATTTTAGGCACTGACAACACTTCAGGGGGGGCAAGCACCTGGCCACGAGGGTCGAGGGATCCCCCCTGTCTCGTGGGCCCACAGTGGCCCCCTCCACTTATTCCTGCACCCACACACACCATCTTCTTACCAAAAAAATCCCCATCCAGCTCAAGCACAAGTTCTAGCTCATTTTGCTGCGATTTTCGATCTCCTTGCTCAAAGCTCCATTCACAAAACTACTTTGGGAGATTGTTGCTTGGTATGTGACTCCTCCATTGGTCCAATTAGTTTTTGTTCTAGTGCTTTATTCATTCCAAAATTTTGCTGCATAGGTGACCCTGTTCTTGAGCTTGCATGTCAAATTTATGAGGTCCCAAGTAATTCTAATGCATGATATAGGCTCTGGGCATTTGTAGGAGTAGTTGCTACCAATCTTGTTTAGTTTTATTCACTTTTATTTTGAAGTTACTAAAATTTCAGAAATTTTTCAGAAAAAGAAATATGTCTAGGAGAATGTACCAAGGTGGTTCCTCAACAAAGAAAGGACCCAGACGTGCTATGAGTGAGCAAGACGTTGAACCACCAAGGGACGCAGAAGTGCGAGCTTGTGAATGGCCATCAGACGAGTTTATGGTCAAAGCAGGCATTAAGGATGAATTTGACGCATATGTGCATAATGCCGATCTGGAGGACTTCTTACAAGATAAGTGTCCTCAGTACTATCAATTGACTGATTCATTCGTAAGAAGGTTTAAATATAAATCTTCGCGTAATTCTCAGAGTGTCCTGTTTGATATTTATGATAAATCTTATACCGTGGACTTAGAAGATTTTGCAACTGCTTGCAAACTCCCGGAGTGGGGCGATGTTAATGACCCCCACAGATCTGAATATAAAGACTTTCTTGCTAGTATTACTGTGGGAGAATCTAGGGATATAGCACAAGCTACCATAGGGAGCATTCATTTTCCTGTTATACATTATTTTGCTCTCTTCATTGGTAGATGCATTAACGGTAAAGATGAAGCATGTCACATGTGTGTCCCTGATCTTTGTGTCCTCAAGAGTGTTCTGTTGGGTAATAAAGATTACAACTTGGGGGCAATAGTTGCACGTAGGTTGCATAATAATGGTATATCCGGAGATTTATTTGGAGGGATTTATGCGACCCGTGTTGCTAATTATCTTGGTATAGCCCCACGAGAGGGGGATATGGAGTTGCTTCCTGCTTATTTAGATTATGACGCGATGGTCAAACATCGTTTTCTTTTGAGGAATGAACAATTCCTACAATATCGACTAATGTTTGACAGACGTAGCACTGTCCATGTTACTCTCCCTGCTCCTTCCCTTTTTGATTACCAGGCAAAACAAATATATGTTGTTACCAGGGAGGAGGCAGCTGAACATGAAGGGAGAGCAGAGGCGGCTCGCCAACATGCCGCAACTCAGGATGCATTTTCTGCTGCATCTCAGTACGACCCCAGTTATAACTACGGATATCAGCCAGGCTATCCTTGGTATTAGACCAACTTAGGCAAAAATCCTAAGCTTGGGGGAGTACGTATTTCTCACCGACTTTACATTCATGTTCCCACATTATTCTAGTTGTCGGTGCTCATACGCTTTCATTGTATTATCCATGTTAGTTTAATTTATTTTCCTAGATTTCTTCTTGTGTGTTTGATAAACCTTAAGAAAACCCAAAAAATAGTTAGTTTAATTACATGCTTGTAGTAGAAATAAAAATGAAAACCCAAAAATATTTCTCGTTCTTCTTGCTTGTTGGGAGCTTTCCCGTGTAAATAGTTTTCTTTTCTTTTCTTTCCTTTGGGGGTCGAGAGTAGAAGACCATATTGAAAATGTTTAGTGGCTCTCATATGCATGATTGTTTATTTAACTTAGAGTCCATATAGCTTTGTCTTCTCTCTTGAGTTGAATGATTGCAGATTCCAGCTTAGTCCAATGCACGTGCACTATTATTATTATACACATTGTTCGGTCGTGCAAGTGAAAGGCAATAATGATGATATATGATGGACTGATTGAGATGAGAAAAGCTGGTATGAACTTGACCTCTCTTGTTTTTGTAAATATGATGAGTTCATTGTTCCTGATTCAGCTTATTATGAAGTAAACATATTTGCAATGACATTTAGAGATTATAGTTGCTTGTGCCATGCTTAATTAGATATGAGTTATAATGGTTTACCTTGCGTGCCAACATGCTATTAAAATGATTGTGATGTGGTATGATGGGATGGTATCCTCCTTTGAATGAATTGAGTGACTCGACTTGGCACATGTTCACGCATGTAGTTGAAAAAAATCAACATAGCCTTCACGATATTTATGTTCATGGTAGATTATATCCTACTCATGCTTGTACTCGGAGTAAATTAATTTTAATGCATGTTCATGACTGTTGTCGCTCTCTCAGTTGGTCGCTTCCCAGTCTTTTCCTAGCCTTCACATGTACTAAGCGGGAATACTGCTTGTGCATCCAAACTCCATAAACCCCAAAGTTGTTCCATATGAGTCCACCATACCTTCCTATATGCGGTACCGTTCCAAGTAAATTTGTATGTGCCAAACTTCAAACCTTCAAATGAAACTCTGTTTTGTATGCTCGAGCAGCTCATGTTTCAACTAGGGTTGTCTATATCTTCCATGCTAGGTGGGTTATTCTCAAGAGGAGTGGACTCCGCTCCTCATTCATGAGAAAATGGCCGATAACCCTCCCCCAGGGCACTCGTTGTTTCGAGCAAGCCATGGATTGATGCTTGTTGGTGGTGGGGGAGTATGAACTTTTACCATTCTGTTTGGGAACCGCCTATAATGCATGTAGTATGGAAGATATCGCCATATCATAGTTGTTGCGTTGATAGTGAAAGTATGCCACTCAAAATATTATTCATCTCTATTTTAAAATCGAGCTCTGGCACCTCTACAAATCCTTGCTTCCCTCTACGAAGGGCCTATCTATTTACTTTTATGTTGACTCATCACCTTCTTATTAAAAGCACCCACTGGAGAGCACACTATCATTTGCATTCATTACTGTCAGTTTATATTAAGGATGGCAATTTTATCCATGGACATGGATATCCATGGATATCCGACCCGAATGGATAGGGTTTGGATATGCTTTTGTGTCCACGGGCGGCACCCAAACCCGACCCGATTGTTCGTGGGTAGGGCATGGATATAATCTTGTACCCATGGATATACCCAAATCCTACCCGATATTATGACTTAATGGGGAAAAAATCTGCTATCCCTGCCCACGTTCAAATGTCCCACTGCAATTTTGCACTTCTTTTTATCTAAAACATGCATAAGAAATTACACAATCCCCATCGTAAATTTTATAAGTTGATAGTCAATCCCCTCCGTAACATCAACACCCCTTCCCTTATTTTTATCTCCTTATTATTAAAAAGCACCCGCTGGAGAGCACACTATCATTTGCATTCATTACTATCAGTTTATAACTTTATATTGGGCATGACTTGACTGGATCTCTTTTACCATGAATTACAATGTCTAGTCAGTCCTTGATCTTTAAAGGTGCTCTGCATTTATGTTTTGCGGTCTCAGAAAGGGCTAGCGAGATACCATCTTGTTATATCATATTGTGATTGTTTTGAAAAAGTGTTGTCATCCGAGTTTTATTATTATTGCTCGCTAGCTGATTATGCCATTGATATGAGTAAATATGAGACCTAAGTGTTTAGAATATTCTTTGGCCCCCCTTGTGTCGAATCAATAAATTTGGGTTGAATACTCTACCCTCGAAAGCTGTTGCGATCCCCTACACTTGGGGTTATCAGCTTGAATACTCTACCCTCGAATACTCTACCTTCTGTTTTTGCCCGACCATTTGACCCTCTTTGCACAATACTCAAAACCCTCGCGCGCGTCTGAAAGCTGTCCCGAACTCGACCTGGGCAGTCATGACCGATGGGTCCGGATCATCCCCCAACATCTATAAAACATCTCCGTTTTCTTAATTGGACTCTCTAACCTATTTTTCCTCAGCCGTCCGATTACGATCCGAGGGTCATTCTAGCCCCTTCCTAAAACTCTTTTGCTATATAAAAAGACCAACCCTAGATCCTAGGAGCCTTGTCCAATCGCACCGCCGCCACTCCTCCAGTCCCCTCTTCCTCGGGATCTCCTCTCGATCCAAAAATCCACCCGCTCTCCCTCGATTTCCCTAGCGAGCCAACCACCACAGCACAGCCCCCTCCATCCACTAGTGCCTCCTCTGCTCGATCCCGAGTGGATCGTGAGCACTAGTGCCTCCCCGTCGCCTTGCGCGTCCACGCTGCCGGCTGCAGCAGCAGCAGCAGGTCATGCCGCCGGCCTCATCCCGCTCCTTTTTTCCTTCCCTGCCGCGTTTCTTCCTCTCTAACCCCTCTCCCTCTCTGCCATGGATGACCCCAGGACCTCCCGCTGATGCCATGGTTCCTGGACCTCAAGCCTTCGCCGGATCCGACTGGGAAACGGGAGAACCAGTCCATCCCCGACCTCCGGCCGTCCCCTGCCTCGCCGGAGCGCCTCCCCGCCATGGTCGCCGAACCTGAAGTCCATCCTGACTCGTCCACGCGTCGGCTCCGGCCAGAACGAGCCGTCCCCGGCCTCCTCGTCAGGCTGTCTCCCCCCGTCAAGTCCTCGCGTCGCCGGAGCCTCTTCAGCAGCCGCGCAGGACCGCACTCCCCTGCTTCCTCTTGCCTGCGCTTGCGTGTTTTGACCGCTGCCCCGAGCGGCCGCACGATCCTCCCGTCGCCCAAGCTGATGACCAGGCGCCTCCTCCCGAGCCTCCTCACGCCGGCACCAAGTCCCGCATTGCCAGCAGGCCGTCCTCGCTGCCCCTACCTCTCTGCTTCGAGCAAGCAAGCCGAGCGCTTGCGTTGACCGTGCCCCTGCATCCTGTGACCCGCGCCAGCCGTAGCGCCTCAAGGCCCAGCCTGCGCCAGGAGGGCTGTCACACCCTGATTTTCATGCCACAACACTTAAGCTAATAAATCATGATAAAATATGGTTTGACAAAAACTTTTGAGTGTTTTGTCTTTACTTTGATTGAATGTTTGTCTGCTGTTTGCAAGTGCTCTAAAAATCAAATAAATCCTCCAACTCCTATACTTCATCTCCTTGCTCCAAACTCTTGAACCAATGATCATGCCATGTGTATAGGACATAAAAATAATTTCTTAAAAAATAATTAGGCCAAAAATTATTTTCTAAAATTAGTTTTCCAAAACCCCCTGAATTGAGATTTGCACTGCAAGTACTCAATTAAGGGCAGTAAAAATCTTTCCAAAAATATATTTGACTCCTATTAGACATAGGATACCCAGAAACCACAAAAATATAATTTTAGAAGTTATTTTACTATTTTATTTAAAATCTTTTTCTTAAGGCCAGAAATGGTCTTTAATAGGAAAAAATTATGTTATTGCTTCAAAAATATTTTACAAAATTAAGGGAAACTCATAGGACATATATTGTCCATATATAAGAGTTTCAACACATGGTCATGTTCAAAATATTGGTCAAATCTCTCAAAACCTCTTTCTGGATATTTCAAGCTTTTGAAATATTTACAAAGGAAATATTCTCCAAAAATTCCAAGAAAATTCTATCATGCCACATATGACATGTTTGATGATCTTGACAAGTATCATGTCATGGAGAATAGTATAACCCCATGAAACCCTCTCAAAACCACTTCTGTCCTTTTTCAAGTTTGAACAACTTTGCACTGCCAAACATGTCCAAATGTTCTCAAACCTTGTGAACATGCTCAAATGGTCTAATAATGCATCTAGACCAAATGGCACAAGTTGGAGAGAATGTTATGTTGATGAAAGTGCCTCAAAACCCTTTCTGTCCAGAACCAAATTTGGACAACTCTACATTGCCAAGTGTGTCCTTTTGATCTGAATTTTTGTTGACATGTTCAAATCCTCAAATGATGACACTACACCAAGTGGTGTATCAAGGAGAATAGATTTGCATGACTAAATCTTGGCAAAGCCATTTCTGCTGATTTCTAGGGTTTACCAAAGTTACATTGGCTACTTTGCCCAAATGAGCTCAAACTTGGTGGAGCACCCTACTTCTATGTGCCATTACATCCTGTTGATTCTCATGGCAATTGGAATTAATTTTCTTGCCCAAACCAACAACAAACACCTTCTGCCATTTTTCCAAAATCATCATTTTTACCACTTCCACTCTTCTCCATGACCTCAACTTTTTACCACAGCCCCTCAGAGTCCCCTTGCACCTCCAGTAGCAATGGAAAGTCCATAGCTCAATTATTGGAGGGGTAAAACCTCATTTTTCTCTCTCTGGACAGCCTTTTCTCTCTCTCCCTCATCCTCTCTCTTCTCCTAGTGGTTCACCAGGGCATCCAAAGCCACCTCCCCTTTGTTTACTCACCCCACAAAGCCCCAGACACTAGTGGACACGCCCCTGGCACATAAACAATGCCATGGCATGCAGAGCTCGTGCTTTGGAGCACGCCATGCTCTCCCAAGACTGTAGCTCACCCATGCCAAGGGCATAAGACGGCCTTGGGCGGCGGGGTGGTGTCCCCCGAGGTCGCCTCGGCGTCCGAGACACGGCAAGGTGTCGGGCCCTCCTGGACCTCTCTCCTCCCCCTCTCTGAGCTCGCTGAAGGCGTCCGTGGGCGCTGCCCACGAGCACGGCGCCTCCTCCATATAATGCATCCCGAGCTCTCTCGCCTCGTTTGGACCCCTCTCTCTCCCGTGCACCTCCTGGACAGCCTCCCCCTCCCTCCCGTGCCCTCCAGCACCCCCCATGGCCGGAATGCTGCCGCCGGCCTCCACTCTGGTTCGGGCAAGGACGGGCTTCTACCCTCCTCCTCTCCACACCAGAAGAACCGCCATGGTCCGGGGATCCTTCTCCCCCTGTCTCCCAGGCTTCCGGGGCGCCGCGCACCCTGCTCATCATCGCCCGGGCTTCCGCAAGCCTCTACCAGTGCCGGGCACGGCTCGGCCATCTCCCTGCCGTCCCCGCGGGTGCCCCATGGTGCACCGCTTCCCGGCGACCCCTCTAGTGGCCGAGGCTTGCCGGGTGAGGCCTGTGCCGCCGGGGGCAAGCACCGGCCACCGTGCTGTCGGGCTCGATCCCTCTGTCCGAGGCGAGGAGGAGACGACCTGCGGCGGGGCCCCAGGTCAGCGACCCGTCGGCCTGCCACGTCATTAAGTGGAGACGCCCCACCGATCCTTCGCCTCTCTGCGAAGCGCCTACGAGCAATCGCCTCCGGCGTGGCGGTCTTGGCAGCAATGAAAGCAAATGGGCCGGCCCGCTGCCTATCTCTCGCCTTGCGCGCTTAATAAAGGTATAGCCCTTTTCTTATTTTCTTTTCCCAGATAACTTGTAAAATCCATAGATTATTTATTCTAAGTCCAAATTTGATGATTCTAATTTCTATAAGTTCATAAATTCCTTATCTATCACATGGTGCAATTTGCACATTTTTCCATAAAGATTTTCTTCACAAGCATTTATCAAATCCCATTTTTGTCATAAACTTTAGAAAATCACAGAAGTTTCAAAATTGATCCAAATTCCATGATTCAAATTCCTAGGTGTTCCTAAGTTCATAACTTAGTTTATGAACATTTTTATTAATGCTTTCTGTACCACATAAATTATTGAGCCATTTCTTCATATTTATCAACTTTGCAAACTCATAGGAAATTTATTTGAACTCCAAATCCAGTGAAACCAATTCCTAGATGCTTCTAAAATCATCCTTTGTTAAATGGGTGCCTTTTCTCATTTTTCAAAATAATTCTTCTATACACTTCTTGCAATTCCATAAAACCCTTGATTTCATCATATCAAAATGTTTAGAAATATCCATTGATCCATTTCCAATGAAATCACTTTGGTCATTCCTCATATGACCAGAGGTATCAATAAAGTCAACTTCACATTTTTAGAGCACATTTATTCTTGCCTTGTTGTGTTGCTTATTGTGTTTGTTTCCGACGTTAGTTGACGAAGTAGACGAAGTACTTGGAGAAGGACCAGAAGATTTCAAGACTCTGATGAACCAGGCAAGAAGCCCTTTGACCATGTCTATGAAACCTTTTTATGCATGTCATATAGTACCTTATCGTTGTTGCATCGGAATCATGATGAGGTGGTACCCACGTTGATGGTTTGCCACCGTTAATCCCTCGTTGATACTTGCATTGTGCATGACCCTACCTTCTTATGAGGGTTATGCCGGTGGGAGTAGATAGGATGCTAAGGTAGTGCTACGCAGAAAGGGACGGGTATATGCATGGTGAAGGAGGCAAAGTATTTTCAAAAGACTTTTTCGAAAACCCCGTCGGGTGCCACTTATGCCCGAGGGAGATGATTGTCGGGGGAGATCTGCCCGCCACGAACACCTATGGGGCGGGCCCTTATGCATCTTGCACGAGGCGGAGGGAGCACAGAGAGCGATCGTAGCGAGCACGCTGTGGCGGTCTTTACCCAGTTCGGACGCGGCGGGACGCGCGTAAACCCTACTCCTGCCTTGGTTTGTATTGAGCTCGGGAGCTTGAAGAGCTACAGTAGCAGCTACACCAAGCGAGAGTTGCTAAGGTTTCGAGCCGAACTGAGCCCGAACCGAACCGAACCCGAACCGAACCGAACCCCCTTCACGTTGTGCATGGGCCTCCTTTTATAGCGCAAGGGGTCACCGACAGGTGTCAACGTGGGAGAAAGGGGTAAAAATGTAAAAGAGGTGGTAGTTGGAGCAGTCGCGGGAACGGTGAAGCTACGGTCGTGAGCGATGGTTGCTACCTACTTTGTGATGGGGACAAGGGCATTTAATGCCCGTCGCCGTCGACCCCAAAAGCTCTCGCCCTTGCGTCTCCGTCTGCCACGGCGATGGATACACCACCGTGAAGTGCCACCGTGTCCCCCAGGCTGCACAGCCATCCGCCACGCGTCCCTGGAAAGGCCCCAGGGCGACGCGTGGGCTCATGAGCTGGAGCGCGGGCACACAGCGCAACTCTCCCGGCAAGCACCTTGCCGGGGTCTTGACCTTGCCGGGCCCGGGAGCTTGCCAGGCTCTGTAACTTGTCGCTCCCCGGGCCCTCGCCGGGACGCATATAGCGCCGAGGCGTGTCTTCTATAATGTAATCTTCTAGTCTTCTGGCGAGCTCCTCTTGCGGGGCCTTGCGTGAGTGATATAACCTTGAGCACAGGCGGCCTTCCGGCAAGCTCCGCTTGCCGGGTCTCGATCTTCTGTCTTGTATACTTCGTTTTGAATGGTTTGACATGGAGCAGGAAGGTCTTGGCGAGCACGTGGTAAACCCTGCCGCGGAAGCTGCAGCTGCCGTGCACAAGTTAATCTTGAGGTACCCCTACCTTAGTACACCGACAGAGCCCCGGGCTGGGCCACCTGCAGTGCCTGCGGCTGTTGGGCCAGCCCAAAACAGTCTGCAGGCACAGCTGGCCTGGCGTCGAATCCACTTCCGCCTCTGCCGCCTCCCCGAACAACAGCACGCGTCGATTGCGGCGTCGTGGGATGGGACGTGCCCACGTTCTTTAATGGGAAGAGCGGAGCGCCCCCCACTTCCCCATAAAAGCAGAGGAAGCAGGAGCGGTTCCCTCTCTTCGCTCTCATTGCATCTTCTTCCTCCTCCAGAGATCCCCTTTGCGCTCCGCCTCCGCATCTCCTCCGCCGTCTCTTGCGTCTGCGGTGCCGCCGGACTCTTCGTCCTCCTTCCCTCGCCGCCTCCGCCATGACCCCGAAGACCGGAAAGGGGAAGGCGGAGAAGACCAAGAAGGAGAAATCTGAGCAGGCGGTGGCTTCGCCTGCTGCGGAAGCGGAGCGTCGTCTTCTCGCCCGCGGCTCAGCAAGCAGGAACTCTGGAACAAATATTACCTGTTCGGGCCAAGAAGACCAAGGCGCATCCTCGGACGAGCTCATCCGCCGCCACCAAGGACAACTATCGGCGGGTACTATTTCTTCGCAGCCTTCTTCCCTGCGGTCTTTGCCCTCCTTATTCGAATTCTTCAGCGGCGTCATGCACACCTCGGCTTCCATCTTCTTGACTTCACCCCAACGCCATCCTTACCATGGCGGTTTCGCTTTACATGTGCGAAAACTACATAAATTCATCCCAACGTGGCGCTGTTTAGGCATTTCTTCACTCCTAGAGGAATTTCTTGGGTTTTAAATCGCACAAGAAGGAGTCGTACTTGCCGGGAGCTCCGCGGCAAGTGGGAAGAATGGCGTCTTGACCGTGCTGGATCGTTGAAGGCGAGCCGCAGCACTTCACCGCGCGCGCACAACTCCTATCGTCTTGGCAGGGACTGGAGCGAGCTGGATCCGGACGACGTCAAGATCAACGTCGCCCTCATCCGGATTCTTCGTCTTCGAGCAGCAAAGCTGTCCGTTGCAGAGGTAGGCGCAGATTTCCTCCGCCGCCGCATCGCCCCTCTCCAAGGCAGGAAAAGGCCGGCTGGGAGTACGGCTCATAGCCGGATATAATGAGGCTGCGCCCGGGCTGAACTTCAACTTCACGACGCTGGAGCTGAAGGGATGGTCGGGAACTCTTTAAATATGACCCGGCCCATCGAGTGGTTCAGACCTCCCGGGAGTGGTGCCCTCTGCAAGCAGCACAGCTCGGGATCGTCTTTGCGCCATGATGCCGCGTGTGATTCGCCTGGCGTGGACCGCCGCGTGGATTCCGCCCGATCCATCGGTCATCCTCGGCTTCTTCGACAACCTTGAGGAGGTGGCGAAGAACAAGGATGACATCAAGGAGCATCTGCTGGACACCACCGACCAAGAGCTTGCATACATAGCTTCTCGGGCTGAAGAGGCCGCCGCAGCCGCAGCGGCGGGATTTTGGATATACTCGATGAAGCAGAGGCTGCGGATGAGTCCTGCCAAGCGGAGGCGGAGATCTGCGATCTGCTGCAACTTCCTCGGCCGACTCGCGGGGTCCCCTCTCGAGGCACTCCGGGATCCCGGAATCGCGGCGAGGCAGCGGCAAGAGGTGGCGCTGCGGAGGGAACAGAGGCGCTGCGAAGCGAATGCGCCGGAGGGAGCGGAGCGCCCGAGAGAAAGGGCCGCAGCGCAGGCGCTGGGCCCAGCGAGCCAACCGGCGAGGAGGAGGAGGAGGACGCCGAGGCCGCCGAGGACGCCGGCGGGTCCACGGATCTTACGCCGGCGACCTCTCCTCGTCGTCGGCGACCTCCCGCCCGGGCAAGCCCTAGGCGTTCTCCATCAAGCGCCTCCGCAAGGCGGCGGCAGGAGGGCGCAGGCCCCGGCAACAACCAGCTTGCCGAGCAGCAGCAAACTTCCGGGAAGCCAAGCTGCGCCGAGACCGCCAAGCGCCGAGGAGTCTTCGCCTCCGCTCCTCGCGCCCGCCGCGCCCAGGTGGAGTATGACTTCTCCGCCTTGGCGAAGACGGCGAGGAGGAACAGGAGTAAGTATCCGAGATCTTCATCTTCTCAAACTCCGCCCTGATTATTGTTGAAGCTAATCTTGTTTCTTGCTTTGATTTCAGGACCTTGGCCCAGCGAAGAGGCCAAGGTGCCCGTGGTCAATCGCAGACGACTTCGCCAGCTGCGGCGACCGGGATGTGCGGATCGAGCTTGCGGACCAGCGCTGTTCGAGGAGCAGCCCAGCGCAACCCAGCGTAAGTCTGGGTTACGCACTTCGCTTCGCCGGGCGTGTTTGAAGATCTTGGTTTTGTACTAATGCTTTGATGTTTTGTCTTGACTTGTGCAGAGGTGGAGCCACAGCTGCGGGAGGCGTCGAGGTCGCCCCGAGGAGCCGAGCCCGCCGTCCCGCCAAGGTCGAGCTCCCGGCAGGGGAGGGCGCTCCGCCAAGGGCGGAGTACTCCGCCAAGCGATACCCGCCAAGAGCGAGCAACCCGGCGAGGCGGCCACTCCGCCATGGTAGAGCTCCCGGCGAGGAGCACGCCGATAACGGCGCCCGCCAAGGTAGGTTCGCAACTTTGTCTTCTTGGCGTTGTCTCTTTTGGATATTTGCTTGAACTTCTTTTGCTTTTCTTCTTCTTCTAGATCCCCCTCCCCGAGCAGATGGAGCGGAAGTCGTCATTGTTGAGGAGGAGGCCTTATAATGGCGGCGGCGGCGCCCTGTCGCCGAGGACCTGGCGGGAGCCGCCGGGCCATCGCCAGAGACCGCTCCAGCTGCGGGCGCAGCGGCGGGAGAGGGCGGCGACCGCACCGCCAGCCCGGAGGCAGCGGGAGCATCAAGTCTGCGCCGGTCGCCGACCCCTCCGCGGAGAGGGCAGCCCGGCTACTACTTGAAAGCCCCCAGCGGCGTCTTCATCCAGTGCCGTGGGGTTCTTCGTTCTGAGCTCCGCGAGGGCGAGGCCTTTGATGGGGAGGTCCTCGCCTCCATGGCTTGAAGATCGTCGAGGGCCCGGCGGGGCGGCGGGCGGGGAGGAGGCTGCTTCACCAGCTCTGGCCCTTTACCGGGCGAGCGGTAGCTTCGCTTCCGGGAGGCCCTCGCCGCCAAGGCCGCCGAGGAGATGGAGAAGCGTCTTGGCGGAACTCAGCGCCGCCAACCAGGCTGCTCTCCGCGGGGTGGCGGAGGCGTGGCGGCTTGCCGGGAATACCAAGTGGTTCTGGAGAAGGCTGAGGCCGAGGCAGCGGCTCGCCGGGGTGGAGCTTTCGGCGAGAAGGAGAACTTCGCCAGTGAAGGTCAACCTCGACTCCCACGAGGAAGACCTTGCCGCTCGGGAGCAGGCCCTTGGCGGGGAACTAAAGGAGGCGAAAGCCGCCGCGGCTGCCGCGGAGACCGCCAAGGAGGAGCTTGCCGCCAAGGTCGCGCAGGTGGAGGAGTTCTTGAAGGCGAGCAAGGAGAAGGTCGCCCAGGCTCAACACGGAGGCGAGAAGGACGCCCGCACCAACTCGGAACTCAGGTGTGTCTTTCCAAGAAGGCGGCGAGTTGAAGACCGCCAAGGACTCCATCGAGGATCTTGAGCTGCAAGTCTCTCGCTGCGGGACTCGCAGCGCCGCCGGGATCGGAGACCAAGTTGAAGGAGGAGCTCAGCGAGGAGCGAACCAGTGGACAGCGTCAACAAAGCAGCCGAGCACTTCCGCCCGTGCCGTCGAGCTATGGACCGAGGACCTGGTATCTTGTGTGTCCGACATTGACCGGGAGCTGCGGCTTTGAAGCTGGAGCATCTCATCTACTCCCGGATCAAATCTCGCTCCAGCGCCAAGCTCAGCCTCTTCTTGGGGATCGCGCCGGCCCTTGCAAATCTGCGGAAGAAGATCCCAGCGCAACTTCGCCGAGGAGACTACGCGGTGTGTGCACGGGAACCATGGAGCACGTCTTGCGAAGATTGTATACCGTAATCCCGCATAAACCTCACCAACGTTCTTTGCAGCTTGCCGGCCGACGCGAACATGGAGGCTCTGAAGGAGCAGGTCGCCCACATCATTGCTAAAGTGAACAAGATCTCCAGGGTGGAGGGCGACCGTGTAGACTAGGCCTCCTTTATCTTTATCTTTTTTTGTTGCTGCACAGGGTGTTATGAACTCATTAGTCATCGCGACAAGTTATTCCTTATAAGATATTATCTTTATTTTGATCAATAGATGCAGTGTTATCTCCCTTGTGCTGATCCTCAACCTTGTATGCTTCAACCCTCGCTTCTAGGGAACTTGCGGCAAGGGGCCCTTGCATGGCCGAGTCTTGAACTTCGAAGCAGCCTGCTGGCCAAGGCCTTACCGGCAAGCAACCTTGCCACGGCTAGTCATAGCAGCGCTTAAGCTTGCTGGCGGACTCGAAAAGCGAAACAAAGGCGCAACACTTGTGCAGCTCACTTAAATCGTTGGCGTGCTCGAAAACAAGGTAAGGGTGCGGCTATCCACAGGTAGAGTTCCTCCGCGCATGAGTTTTCCATACAAGGTGTGGTTGTTCAAGGAAGGCAACTTAAAACTTAAAATTTTGAATTGCTCAAATTCGATAACTTAGCTTCGTGATCATGCGTTCTCGGCAAGCTTCTCTTTCTTGAACAGCACTTGGTTCATCCTCCATTTCCTCCAAAGATGTCGGGAGATCGCCGCCACGAACACCTATGGGCGGGCCCCTTATGCATGCGGTACAAAGGCGGAGGAACCTGAACAGCCAGATCGTAGCGAGCATGCGGGCGGTCTTTACCCAGAGTTAGACGCGGCGGACGCGTAAACCCTACTCCTGCCTTGGTTTGTATTGAGCTCGGGAGCTTGAAGAGCTCTGATAGCAGCTACACCGGCGAGAGTTGCTAAGGTTTCGAGCCGAACTGAGCCCGAACCGAACCGAACCCGAACCGAACCGAACCCCCTTCACGTTGTGCATGGGCCTCCTTTTATAGCGCAAGGGGTCACCGACAGGTGTCAACATGGGAGAAAGGGGTAAAAATGTAAAGAGGTGGTAGTTGGAGCAGTGCGGGAGCAGTGAAGCTACGGTCGCGTGAGCGATGGTTGCTACCTACTTTGTGATGGGGACAAGGGCATTTAATGCCCGTCGCCGTCGACCCAAAAGCTCCGCCCTTGCGTCTCCGTCGCCGCGGCGATGGATACACCACCGTGAAGTGCCACCGTGTCCCCGGGCTGCACGACCATCCGCCCGCAGCGTCCTGGAAAGGCCCAGGCGTAGCGTGGGTGATGAGCTGAGCGCGAGCACTGGCGCAACTCTCCGGCAAGCACCTTGCGGGTCTTGACTGCTGCGGGCAGGGAGCTTGCGAGCTCTACGTAACTTGTCGCTCCCGGGCCCTCGCCGACGCATATAGCGCCGGCGTGTCTTCTATGATGTAATCTTCTAGTCTTCTGGCGAGCTCCTCTTGCGGGGCCTTGCGTGAGTGATATAACCTTGAGCACAGGCGGCCTTCCGGCAAGCTCCGCTTGCCGGGTCTCGATCTTCTGTCTTGTATACTTCGTTTTGAATGGTTTGACATGGAGCGGGAAGGTCTTGGCGAGCACGTGGTAAACCCTGCCGCGGAAGGCTGAATTGCCGTGCACAAGTTGGGGTCTTGAGGTACCCCTACCTTAATACACCGACAATGATGAAATGGGTAACCACTTGATGGCGAAGTGGTGTGCGAGGCAAGTGTGTGTGTTGTTTTTGAAAACGGATTAGATTTAAGATTTGTCATTGTCCCAACCTTACATGCGCAACCACTCTACCCTTATATGGGAAAGGGAATTATTGATTACCTAGGCCGATACTAGCTTGGAGCCCGCATTACTAGTGACGGGGGAGAGTTGGTGCTCTCTCTCGGGACGGGTTCGTGCCAGGTAGGGCGGCCATGACTGTCTTTACAGCACCGGACACACCGTTGGTACCCCATGCTTGTGGTATGTGATGAATATGGGAGCGAGGCTCCACAACTTTATGATGTGAAATGTTGGGCACGGGGGTTACTACCAATCGAGTGGACTCCATGTTAGTGTCGTCTAGGGAAAGTTAGTGATCGGTGCTTACCGGGTACTTGAGGTACCATGGTCGTGGATGACACGGAAGTTCCCGGATCTTGTGGAGTGCAGTGTGCAACCTCTGCGAGTGTAAAACTATTGAATAGCCGTGTCCACGGTCAAGGACAGTTGGGCGGTGCTGCTTAAACTACGTCCAGAGTTTTCAACCGTGTGTGTGTGTTGATAAAACTACTTGGGACAAGTCAAAGGACTTGACATGTTTGAGATGGGTTGGTGCCCACTCTATTTATGTTGGGTTGGTGCCCACTCTATTTATGTTGATATCTGTAACCTGTCCTCATGGTTACTTGAATTCTCTTGATGCATGTTGAGGGAGTCCTGGACTAGGGGGTGTCCGGATAGCCGGACTATCAATATCCGCCGGACTCCTAGACTACGAAGATAGAAGATTGAAGACTCCGGCTCGTGTCCGGAAGGTACTTTCCTTGGCGTGGAAGGCAAGCTTGGCAATACGGATATGAAGATCTCCTACCATTGTAACCGACTCTGTGTAACCCTAGCCTCTCCAGTGTCTATATCAACCGGGGGGCCTTAGTCCATAGGACAACATTACATCTCAACAATCATACCATAGGCTAGCTTCTAGGGTTTAGCCTCCTTGATCTCGTGGTAGATCTACTCTTGTACTACCCATATCATCAATATTAATCAAGCGGGGCGTGAGGGTTTTACCTCCATCGAGAGGGCGAACACAGGTAAAAATATTGTGTCCCTCGTCTCTTGTTACCATCCGCCTAGGCGCACGATTTGGGACCCCTACCGAGATCCGCGGTTTGACACGACATTGGTGCTTTCATTGAGAGTTCCTGCGTATGCGTCACCGATAGGCCCGATGGCATCTTCAACCATGCGCTGTCGGTGAGACTTTTCTCCCGGACAGATCTTCGATTCGGCGGCTTTGCTGCGGGCAATTCTCTTGGCCATCTGGAGCGGATCAGCTTCGCCCTGGCCGTCGAGTCGATTCGGAAGCTTAAACTTCACGGCCGATGACCGCGGAGACTTGATCTTGACGGACTCGAGCCCGCGGCAGCGCCGCCTTTGTGGCGATGGGCATGATCTAGCTCTGCCGCCGGACGGTGTGTTGGTGGCGCCTTTTCAGATCTGCTCCGGCCACTGGCCGGGCGATTGCCATATCAAGGGCGTGGATAGACACCGCCTCGGGGCTTCAACATCCGCAGCGATGGGCGAATACCAATCTTGTCCCTGCGGAACTTCGTGATCGGCGCGGACTCCTCGCCGGACTCCGAGCCTCCAGCGCCCTACCAATTAAACCGGATTAGGCGCGGTTATGGAATTCACCGCTACGGACATCTTCGGCTTTTCGCCTTTTGGCGATATACTGAATTCTCTGAAGCATCTCTCGCTATCAGGAGAATCCTGGCCGGACTATGGCCAGGACGGTTGGAGTTCGGACGACGAAGAAATTCAGAGCCCACCCACCACCCTGGAGGGGGACATGTTAATTTAGTCCAAATCCCTCGCTTACCGCACTATTTGTATCAGTCCGCTTTATTAGCAGACATTCTTTCATAAATAACGCAGCACTTCCTTTATGCAAGTATACTACCTTTTCATTGCAATTGCGTTATCTTTTACATATGTTCATTATATGACATCTTGCACCCGTATACTTTGGTACGGCCGAATACACCAGGGGCTTCTGTTCCCCAGATCACGGTGTGATTAAGCCCGAACACTTTCACAAGTGCGGCACCCCGAACTTATAGCATTATATGAATCAGCTCCGAATCATGTCTTGGGTCAATAGTTGGGTTTGCCCGGCTCCCATGTTTTGGTACCTTACGTTCCGTTCCGTCGGCTAAGGTAGCCTTGGGAGAACCACTTGTGATTGCGCCCGGTTGAGCAGGTTAACGCCTCGATGGAAAGCTAAAACTGGCGGCATGATAAGGCGAGACTGGTCGCTGTTCGAGAGGTCTTTTCGGGTCCCTAAAGACTCATGAGGCGACCATGACTGTCTTTACTGACACCGGACACACCGTTGGTACCCCATGCTTGTGGTATGTGATGAATATGGGGCGAGGCTCCACAACTTTATGATGTGAAATGTTGGGCACGGGGTTACTACCAATCAGTGGACTCCATGTTAGTGTCGTCTAGGGAAAGTTAGTGATCGGTGCTTACCCGGGTACTTGAGTACTGCATGGTCGTGGATGACACGGAAGTTCCCGGATCTTGTGGAGTGCAGTGTGCAACCTCTGCGAGTGTAAAACTATTGAATAGCCGTGTCCACGGTCAAGGACAGATTAGGCGGTCTTTGCTTAAACTTCGTCGAGTTTTCAACCGTGTGTGTGTGTTGATAAAACTACTTGGGACAAGTCAAAGGACTTGACATGTTTGAGATGGGTTGGTGCCCACTCTATTTATGTTGGGTTGGTGCCCACTCTATTTATGTTGATATCGTAACTTTGTCCTCATGGTTACTTGAATTCTCTTGATGCATGTTGAGGAGTCTGGACTAGGGGGTGTCGGATAGCGGACTATCAATATCCGCCGGACTCCTAGACTACGAAGATAGAAGATTGAAGACTCGGCTCGTGTCGGAAGGTACTTTCCTTGGCGTGGAAGGCAAGCTTGGCAATCTGGATATGAAGATCTCCTACCATTGTAACCGACTACTGTGTAACCCTAGCCTCTCCGGTGTCTATATCAGCAGGGGGCCTTAGTCCATAGGACAACATTACATCTCAACAATCATACCATAGGCTAGCTTCTAGGGTTTAGCCTCCTTGATCTCGTGGTAGATCTACTCTTGTACTACCCATATCATCAATATTAATCAAGCGGGGCGTAGGGTTTTACCTCCATCGAGAGGGCGAACACAGGTAAAAATATTGTGTCCCTCGTCTCTTGTTACCATCCGCCTAGCGCACAGTTTGGGACCCCTACCGAGATCCGCGGTTTGACACCGACATTGGTGCTTTCATTGAGAGTTCCTGCGTATGCGTCACCGATAGGCCCGATGGCATCTTCAACCATGCGCTGTCGGTGAGACTTTTCTCCCGGACAGATCTTAAATTCGGCGGCTTTGCTGCGGGCAATTCTCTTGGCCATCTGGAGCAGATCAGCTTCGCCCCTGGCGTCGAGTCGATTCGGAAGCTTAAACTTCACGGCCGATGACGCGGAGACTTGATCTTGACGGACTCGAGCCCGCGGCAGCAGCGCCGCCTTGTGGCGATGGGCATGATCTAGCTCTGCCGCCGGACGGTGTGTTGGTGGCGCACTCAGATCTGCTCCGGCCACTGGCGGGCCGATTGCCCATATCAAGGGCAGTGGATGAGACACGCCTCGGGGCTTCAACATCCGCAGCGATGGGCGAATACCAATCTTGTCCCTGCGGAACTTCGTGATCGGCGCGGACTCCTCGCCGGACTCCGAGCCTCCAGCGCCCTACCAATTAAACGGATTAGGCGCGGTTATGGAATTCACCGCTACGGACATCTTCGGCACTTTCGCCTTTTGGCGATATCTGAATTCTCTGAAGCATCTCGCTATCGGGAGAATCTGGCGGACTATGGCGGGGCGGTTGGAGATTCGGACGACGAAGAAATTGAGCCCACCCACCACCACGGAGAGGACATATTAATTTAGTCCAAATCCTCGCTTACGCACTATTTGTATCAGTCCGCTTTATTAGCGAGACATTCTTTCATAAATAACGCAGCACTTCCTTTATGCAAGTATACTACCTTTTCATTGCAATTCGTTATCTTTTACATATGTTCATTATATGACATCTTGCACCGTATACTTTAGTGCGGCCGAATACACCGAGGGCTTCTTTCCCCGGATCACGGTGTGATTAAGCCCGAACACTTTCACAAGTGCGGCACCGAACTTATAGCATTATATGAATCAGCTCGAATCATGTCTTGGGTCAATAGTTGGGTTTGCCCGGCTCCCATGTTTTGGTACCTTACGTTCCGTTCCGTCGGCTAAGGTAGCTGGGAGAACCACTGTGATTGCGCCCGGTTGAGCAGGTTAACGCCTCGATGGAAAGCTAAAACGGCGGCATGATAAGGCGAGGCTGGTCGCTGTTCGAGAGGTCTTTTCGGGTCCCTAAAGACTCATGTAAACCGGCGAAGTTCGGATGATGTCAAGCGAAGGCGTGGATAGCGCCCGGTTGATCTTCGAATACGAGGCTTCGCCGAAATTTAAAATTATAGAATTCTATGGCTAAGTGAGAGTGTTCAAGCATTATAAGTCCGGTTGCCTTGTTACGTCGTGTTGGCGCCTCCTAGATGGACCCAAAAATGGGAACAAGAGTGCTCAAGTTTATCACCGAGCACCCCAGCACTTTCGTGGCTTGGGGCTGAAGCCAACGACTTGCCATCTCGGAATTAACAAGCGGCCGCCTGAAGGTAATATTTTAAATTCAACAAAGCGTTGCTCATGGCGCATATAAACGAAGTTTTCAGTGCACAGGATAAAAACTAAGCGAGTTCACTCAAAGATTACATTAAGGGGGCACTCATCCGCAATATCGCGGGCTCCCTTCATGACAACTTTATAAAATCGCTCCGGCGTGCGATGCTCCTTGCCCGGCGGCGGATCCGTGAAGCTTCTCCGCATCTAGCTTGCCCCATTGCACCTTTATGCGGGCAAGGGCCCGCAGCGCCTTCAATGCGGCGGGCGCTTGATCACATCCACTGGGCATGCATCCACCAGCCGCCGCACTAGGCCAAAGTAGCTGCCGGGCATAGCCTGCCCGAGCCCTGGCCGGACTGTGAGGCCCTTCATGGCCTCCTCGGCTACCTTGTGGAGTTCGACCAGCTGCCAATTTGTTCGCTTGGGAAGCACCGGACGGCCGACCTCAGCGTCTTGAGACGAAGACCTTCTCCGTTGAGCTCCCCTCCTCGCCATGATAGAACGCATGGCGGCATCAGATGCACTACGCGGCAGATCTGCAAATGCCCCTGGAGAGCTCCGAATTCGGGTAAGTATCCGGTAATTTACATTAACATGCTTGCTCTGCATGAAAAACGCCTTACCTGCTGCTATCTTCTTCAGGTCCTCTACTTCCTCATGGGCCTTCTGGGCCTCGGCCTTGGCGGACTTGGCACTTTCGAGAGCCAAGGCAAGCTCGGACTCTCGAGTCTTGAGTCACGCTCCAAACTCTCATGCTTTTCCATGAGAGCACGGAGCTCTTGCGAACTTCCGCCACGGTGCAGCTTGCTTTTCTCGCTCGGTCCGTTACGTGGCGCATTGCGTTCGGCCGCGGACACGGCATCCTTCAGTCTGCCACCTCGTTAGTGGCCCCTGCATTACATATATTATCCTTATTAATCATGTTTGCAACCGAAACCCTTTTCTGTAAGGTACTTATTTCAAGTGGTGTTATTCACCTTCTTTTTCCATGAGCTGCCTCTTGGCATGGCTGAGCTCTTGCTCCGACCGCTCAAGGTCCTCCTTCAGCGCCTCGACCTCCGCCGTTAATGCGGCAGAGGTCAACAGCGCAGCCTGCACACCCATATTGACATATTTTTAGCAACCTGCGTCTATTTTGTTAGATCCTTAGTCGGCTTTTCTTTTGAACACCGAACTAAGCATCGAGAACTCTTGTCTATGCGGTATCACATTACATTATTTTAAACTTCTTACCTCAAAGCCTGTTAGAAGGCTGTTGCAGGCTTCGGTCAGCCCGCCCTTGGCGAGCTGGACCTTCTCAATCACCGCACCTATGAGAGTGCGGTGTTCCTCCTCGATGGAAGCGCCTTTAAGCGCCTCCAGTAGGTTATCCGGCGCCTCCGGTTGGACGGGGGCCGCCGGCGCCACGGTCCTTCCCTTCTTTCGAAGGGGCCGCTTGCCGGACTCTGGAACCGCTGCGGGTTCCAATGTGGAGTCCGGCACGAAGTCCGGGGGGCTGCCTGACGGCACCTCTGGAGCCTCCCCCTGGTGAGTCCCTCTGTGGGATTCCGCCTCGTCGTCCTCGTCGACGCGGGGGGTAGAGGCAGTCAGGATGGAATTTACATCCGACGGCGCCAAAGACCCGCTCATCGAGTCGGGAAGATCGTCAACGGCCGGACTACGGGTGGAATGCAGCGTTAGAAGGACACTACATGGCATACAGTGCACGGCATATAAATGATCTGAATACTTATGATCCTGCCGGACGCCTGGCCCTTGGAGGCCACTCTTCTTCACCAACATTGATGTTGGCGAAACTGTCCGGGGGAATAGTTCTCCCCCTCTTGGACCCTTCGGCTGCCCTGGTTGGGGAGGCCCTCCTCTTCCTCTCTCCCTCCTCCGGTAGAGAGTACTCCTCTTCCTCCTCCTCCTCGTCTTCGGGGGAGGAGTCCTCGTCGTCGTCGGGCCTTTGATTCTGAGAACTCTTTCGAGTCCCGTGGCCACCTTCTTGGCCTTCTTCTCGGCACCACGTCACGGTGCGGGACCAGCAACCTTGCTAGCGGGCATCCATTGGTTCTTCGGCATGGGGCCGGGCTGATAAGCAGCTTGGCCTTCTCCATCGATCTGTCAAAGGAAGAGGCAGATTAAAAACCTCGCTAGAGTCAATCTAACTACTATAAGTGTCCCGTAATGGGGTGAATCACTTACCTCGTCGATCGGAGGCTGCGAGCTGAATCCATGGTCTTGATCGCGGATGCGGGAACCGGCGCCCTTGAACAGCACCCTCTAGGCGCCCGTGCGTTGTATCGAAGAGCCGCTCAACATCTGGTGCTATTCGGATTAAACTCCCACAGATTAAATGCCCGTTCTTGGCACGGAGAATCCGCCGGAGGAGCATGACTGGACCACGTCGACGAGCGAGCCTATTGCTCACCGGCTTCTTGATGCAGGCTCAAGTCCGTCACCTCCACGGGTCACCCCACTGCAAGCCCTTCTCTTTCCGGGAGGTGAGCTGCGTGGGGATTCGAGATCTAAATTCGGGGCCGCCGCCCATGTAGGCTCGCGGCTCGGTGATGAAGAACCACCCGATTGCCACCCCTTGGCGGAGTCCACGAAGGTCCCTTCTAGCCAAGGGACATTGGGCGGCTGCCCAACATGGCGCCTCCGCATTCCGCTTCGTCCCTTCACAACCTTGACAGCGTTGAAGGTCTTGAGCCTGAGCGAAGTGGGGCGGATGCGAGAAAGGCCTCGCACCACGACGATAAGCGCCGAGATGTTGAGGACAATGTTCGGCGCCAGATCATGGAAATCCAGGCCGTAGTAAAACATGAGCCCCGGACGAATGGGTGGAGCGGAAAGCCCAGTCCGCGGAGGAAGAGGGGAAGGAAGACGACCCTCTCATGATGCCCTGGGGTAGGGATGATCTGCCCCGCGTCGGGCAGGCGATGCGCGATGTCACCGGAAAGGTATCCGGCGTCCCGCAGCTTGGTGATGTCCTCCTCCTTGGCGGTGGAGGCCATCCATTTGCCTACCCCTCCGGACATATTCGGAGAAGGGTTGAGGCGGGATGCGCGAGCTTGGGCGTTGGAGCTTGAGTTCGCAGGGAAGGATAAGCAAAGGAGGAAGAAGGCGTAGGTGAGAAGGTAAATCCTTATCCCCTATATAGAGGCAGATGAAACTATATGTCCTTCGCCGGCCTAGTAAAACTCGCTTATCTCCGAAGCGCCACCATCAATGGCGCGGTTGGGTTACCCACGCACGTATTGATGAGAATCCCGGAATAGGGGGAACACGATCTCTGCTTTGACTGGACGTGCGAAGGAAACCGCTTCGCTAAACGTGCTGAGGCGATATAGTAATTCAAACAAGGGCTTGGTAGCGGTGTGATATCACGCCGCATAATACGTCGGCAGATTGGATCAGTATATGTGTTTTATTCTCTCTACGATTGGAATGTGGAATTTATTTTTCAGAGCCGGACACTATCCTGGTGTTCATTATCTTTCCGGATTATTCAAGGACAGGAACCCGCCTTGCAATGCCGAACATTATGCACGCCGGACTTATCGTCATTGAAGACTGGTTCAGGGGCTACTAAGGGAGTCCTGGACTAGGGGGTGTCCGGATAGCCGGACTATCAATATCCGCCGGACTCCTAGACTACGAAGATAGAAGATTGAAGACTCCGGCTCGTGTCCGGAAGGTACTTTCCTTGGCGTGGAAGGCAAGCTTGGCAATACGGATATGAAGATCTCCTACCATTGTAACCGACTCTGTGTAACCCTAGCCTCTCCGGTGTCTATATAACCCGGGGGGCCTTAGTCCGTAGGACAACATTACATCTCAACAATCATACCATAGGCTAGCTTCTAGGGTTTAGCCTCCTTGATCTCGTGGTAGATCTACTCTTGTACTACCCATATCATCAATATTAATCAAGCAGGACGTAGGGTTTTACCTCCATCGAGAGGGCCCGAACCTGGGTAAAAACATTGTGTCCCTCGTCTCTTGTTACCATCCGCCTAGACGCACAGTTCGGGACCCCCTACCCGAGATCCGCCGGTTTTAACACCGATACATGTCTTACAAGTTGTTGAACAAGTCATTGCACTCAAAACTAGCTTTCTGCAAAAATTTACCTATATCATGCATTGTTACATCTTGAACCAAAACATGGGTTGCTTGCGAGTACATTCAAAGTACTCATTGGCTTGCCACTGGTTATTTAATTGACCAGGCATGGAAGAACAGGATGTGATGAAGAACACTTCGATGACGAACATGCGAGCTAGGACGCTTCCCAGTCAGAATGCTTGTAGGGTTAAGGCAGATGGCATGGGTCCAAGTTATCGACGAAGATTTCCGCTGCGATGTTATACTCAAGACTCGACCATAATGGTCCTACTTGTGTAATACGGTATGTATGGATATAAGACTCTTGTTATTCAGCTTACGTGTGTTCGGTGAGCATTGATCTCGGGATCATTTGTACGTGCATTCGGTGATCACGACTTATGAGTCGGGGTCCCCACAGAGTTGGTATCAGAGCCATCCTGACTGTAGGAAGCCTTAGTTAGCATGGTCGTTAGTTAGGGTAAAACTATTTCCAAAACTACTACTAGTTTTCAAAACTATCTATACTTCTCTTCCCTTCTCAGTTTTTCAAAAAAACTAAGGTATACTTTCCTTATTGATCTCTTCCCCTTCAAACCTTTGGTCGCTAGAACCCTTATGCCCCTGACCACTGGATTCCTTGTAATCCTCGTGGATAATCTAGAAGGAAGATGCCTTGCCAGACATTCAGCCACCTCCCCTGAACACAAGATTGGCGACATCACAACAAGACTATACCAACAGAAGATACATCCTCGAGGGATGAGGACCTGAAGACCCAGGAGATGGTGACACCCTTGACACTGCCCCAAGATGATACAACCTTAGCCTATGATGATCAGGGCATAGGATATGCAAGATCAAGATATACATCGCTAATAGGGTAACCCTGTCACTACCGTTGTTGTATCGGCGACCACCGGTGGATGAGAACCTAGCCATTTGGTCCGCCTCACTATAGCGAGCAGGAAAACGGTTCTCTTCATCCCCCGCACATGGTGTCGATGTTGTCACCAACGTAACAGACATGATGGACCCCTATTATGCTTTGATATTGTCATTGCATAAAGGATTACCTACCTGGTACTATCGACGCCTTAGAAGACAAAACGGGATCGTCATGATTAAGAAGACAACAGAAGGCCGAGTCAATGCCTGCTACGAGGAGCCACCTTCACCCCATCACTTCAACAGGCAAGAAGAAGACTCTTCAAGATCAACCGGGATCGTTTCATCGAACAACTACCAGAGACGTAGTAGCACCTGAGGGAAACCCGGAAGACTGCATGAGGCACAAGGCACGACTACTAAGTCCGAGAACCCCTAGGGTAGGATGAGTCGTGTACCCCCTATGCGTAGTCGAGTCCGTATGATGGTTCGAATAGAACCATGATTGTGTGTTGCTTGTTTTTATTTGTTTGTATTTTGATATCAGTCGCCCTTTTTGCCCTAAGCAACAAGTACACAACTATATCACCTGCCTTATTTTGTTGTTTTTGTTTGGCCTTTTGGCACATGTTTGTTTGCACCTGCACTATAGAACCCCCTTTAGGCACTCCCCTCCTCTATACTACCTCTCCCTCTCATCTCTCTCCTCAACTGAAGACCAGCAAGACAAGATGCACCAAGGAGTCTACTTCGGCGACCAACTAGCACTGAAGACTTTTGTTGCAGCCTCCTCGACCGAGTGAAACCCGTAGAGTTATGTTTAACCCTCCAGACTAGAAACCCATTCCTAGACCCTTCGAGACTTCATGAGATACCCCAACTCGAATCCTTAACCATGTGCTTAACCCACAGTATTGCAAGAGAACCTGTTAAGCCTCCGTAACCTTGCTTACCACTGGGTTCATTAGGGAGCTAGTGGACATAGTGAACAAGCACATTATCATCCTAAGATAGCACCGGAACTGATGATGCCATAGGACCAATTTGAGGATATAGGAGCAGAGGACAAATGACTTGATGAGTTTATATCACTGACTTGAGGAATTATATGAGACTATTTGGTGGATTATGAGGCTTTGATGTTGGTAGATGAACTTGGTAGGATCATGATTATAGATTAGCATAGCTTTCATTACCCCTGAGTAAATTGGATTTAATAGGACAATTATGATCGCAAGCTGAAATTCTTGGAAGTATTTGGATTTGTCTTAGCCATGGGATATTGATAGGAGACAGTTGATATTACGATAATGAATTGAGGGAAAAGTGTAGAGATTTGGATTTAAATAGGTGATCGTAGTTGAGTATAGATGCTGAGTAGTCTACATGGTTCGGATTAAATTGGAATTAGGCCGATAATCTTGATCGTGATACCATGTTTCTCGGTGGACAATAACCTAGGAGATTTGGATTAATTGTCGGAGTTGATATAAACTTGACCTTGGAGATTACTTGACCATGATAATGGAAATTGGTGGACTGACTATGGTAGAGATAGCCTTTTCAAGCATTTGGGGATTATAGGACTTTAGAAGATCATGTGGAACATCATAGACTTTGGATTTGTGGAATAAATGGATTATGTAGTGATGGATGGAAGTTAATGGGCAATTGGAGTTGATTCATAGGAAGGAAACAAGATCTTGGAGTGGCTTACGACGTGTTTCCTTAGGATGGAGATGCTTTATCGTGGACCTTGGATCAATGGGCTGAGCACTTGGATTATCATGTTTAATTGAGGCTTAGTAGCTTGAATGTTCTACCCATGGATTTTTAGGGGTAGACATACATATGAGTTTGGGGATTGTAGACATATATGATTTTGTTAGACCTCCTCTCAGAATCATGAGGATATGAATAACATGAGTAATGATTGGAGTTGACCTATACGAATGATGCTATCGGCGATATGATGTGATTTGTTCAAAGGACTAGATAGAACAATTGGCATCTCAGAAGCCGTGCTTAGAGATAAGATGATAAATGTTCACTCACACACTAGAATCCTTGAAACCCTTAAGCCCTACCAAGCCACAACATGGTCGGATCCTGACCTTGGGCTTTGGCTCTAGATCGACAAGACCTTGGCCAATACTCAACCATGACCATCACCAATGCCCCAGCCCCCTTTACGTACCCCATAGACTTCATGGAATGCCTGGACAAGTTAGTTGTCATCTTTCTTTGATGACATACTTGTCTACCCGAAGACGGAAGAAGAATCGTTGAGCTGGTCAAGGAACATCTGAAGATCGTCATGCCGAGGAGGAAGAACTATGCCAACCACCATCTTCAAGAAGAATACCTCCGCATCAAAGACCACGCATATCTGCAAACCACTCCTCTCTAAGGAACCAAGCATTTCCATGACAAGGAGACCCACACCAATATTCATCGGCCCTCTCCGAGATCATTCCAAGATTTAACAACCCCCCCTCCGAGATCACTTCAAGACGAAGAGTAGACGGCTACCAGCTGGAGTTACCACCTGACTCACACACTGTGCACAGCGTTTTTCCACACGACACTACTCCAGAAACATTTCCAACTTCCTAACTAGCCCAGTCTCTACAAGGACATCGATCACCGAGCCGTCGACCTCCAGCCCAATATAACCTATCCGAGAGACCATTAGCAACCTGGATCAAGAAGAATGTCATACACGAAGCGACACCATCAAGTACTTCAAGTTCAATGGAGCACCAAACAGAAGCAGAAGCAGTATGAGGACATGAAGACTACCCCGAATCCAAGTTTCCGTATTCCTTTCCGCGCCTAGTCTGGGAAGCTCGGGGACGAGATTCTTGTAAGGGGGGTAGGTCTGTCACACCCTGATTTTCATGCCACAACACTTAAGCTAATAAATCATGATAAAATATGGTTTGACAAAAACTTTTGAGTGTTTTGTCTTTGCTTTGATTGAATGTTTGTCTGCTGTTTGCAAGTGCTCTAAAAATCAAATAAATCCTCCAACTCCTATACTTCATCTCCTTGCTCCAAACTCTTGAACCAATGATCATGCCATGTGTATAGGACATAAAAATAATTTATTACAAAAATAATTTGGCCAAAAAGTATTTTCTAAAATTAGTTTTCCAAAAACTCCTGAATTGAGATTTGCACTACAAGTACTCAATTAAGGGCAGTAAAAATCTTTCCAAAAATATATTTGACTCCTATTAGACATAGGATACCCAGAAACCACAAAAATATAATTTTAGAAGTTATTTTACTATTTTATTTAAAAGCTTTTTCTTAAGGCCAGAAATGGTCTTTAATAGGGAAATATTATTTTATTGCTTCAAAAATATTTTACAAAATTTAGGGAAACTCATAGGACATATATTGTCCATATATAAGAGTTTCAACACATGGTCATGTTCAAAATATTGGTCAAATCCCTCAAAACCCCTTTCTGGATATTTCAAGCTTTTGAAATATTTACAAAGGAAATATTCTCCAAAAATTCCAAGAAAATTCTATCATGCCACATATGACATGTTTGATGATCTTGACAAGTATCATGTCATGGAGAATAGTATAACCCCATGAAACCCTCTCAAAACCACTTCTGTCCTTTTTCAAGTTTGAACAACTTTGCACTGCCAAACATGTCCAAATGTTCTCAAACCTTGTGAACATGCTCAAATGGTCTAATAATGCATCTAGACCAGATGGCACAAGTTGGAGAGAATGATATGTTGATGAAAGTGCCTCAAAACCCTTTCTGTCCAGAACCAAATTTGGACAACTCTACATTGCCAAGTGTGTCCTTTTGATCTGAATTTTTGTTGACATGTTCAAATCCTCAAATGATGACACTACACCAACTGGTGCATCAAGGAGAATAGATTTGCATGACTAAATCTTGGCAAAGCCATTTCTGCTGATTTCTAGGGTTTACCAAAGTTACATTGGCTACTTTGCCCAAATGAGCTCAAACTTGGTGGAGCACCCTACTTCTATGTGCCATTACATCCTGTTGATTCTCATGGCAATTGGAATTAATTTTCTTGCCCAAACCAACAACAAACACCTTCTGCCATTTTTCCAAAATCATCATTTTTACCACTTCCACTCTTATCCATGACCTCAACTTTTTACCACAGCCCCTCAGAGTCCCCTTGCACCTCCAGTAGCAATGGAAAGTCCATAGCTCAATTATTGGAGGGGTAAAACCTCATTTTTCTCTCTCTGGACAGCCTTTTCTCTCTCTCCCTCAACCTCTCTCTTCTCCTAGTGGTTCACCAGGGCATCCAAGGCCACCTCCCCTTTGTTTACTCACCCACAAAGCCCCAGACACTAGTGGACATGCCCCTGGCACATAAACAATGCCATGGCATGCAGAGCTCGTGCTCTGGAGCACGCTACAGTGCTCTCCCGCACTGTAGCTCACCCATGCCAAGGGCATAAGACGGCCTTGGGCGGCGAGGTGGTGTCCCCCGAGGTGGCCTCGGCGTCCGAGACACGGCAAGGTGTCGGGCCCTCCTGGACCTCTCTCCTGCCCCCCTCTGCAGAGCTCGCCGAGCGCGTCCGTGGACGCTGCCCACGGAGCACCGGCGCCTCCTCCATATAATGCATCCCCCGAGCTCTCTCTCGCCTCGTTTGGACCCCTCTCTCTCCCGTGCACCTCCTGGACAGCCTCCCCCTCCCTCTCGTGCCCTCCAGCACCCCCATGGCCGGAATGCTGCCGCCGGCCTCCACTCTGGTTCGGGCAAGGGCGGGCTTCTACCCTCCTCCTCTCCACACCAGAAGAACCGCCATGGTCCGGCGATCCTTCTCCCCCTGTCTCCCAGGCTTCCGGGGCGCCGCGCACTCTGCTCATCATCGCCCGGGCTTCCGCCCGCCTCTACCGGTGCCGGGCACGGCTCGGCTATCTCCCTACCGTCCCGCTGGTGCCCCTGATCGCCGCTTCAGCGACCCCTCCGTGGCGAGGCTTCCCGGGTGAGGCCTGTGCCGCCGGGGGCAAGCACCGGCCACCGCGCTGTCGGGCTCGATCCCCTCTGTCCCAAGCGTGCGAGGAGGGAGACGACCCTGCGGCGGGGGCCCGTAGGTCAGCGACTCCGTCGGCCTGCCACGTCATTAAGTGGAGACGCCCCACAGATCCTTCGCCTCTCTGCGTGAAGCGCCCACTGGCAATCGCCTCCGGCGTGGCAGCGGTAGCAGCAGCTGAAAGCAGCTGGGCCGGCCCGCCGCCTATCTCTCGCCTTGAGCGCTTAATAAGGGTATAGCCCTTTTCTTATTTTCTTTTCCCAGATAACTTGTAAAATCCATAGATTGTTTATTCTAAGTCCAAATTTGATGATTCTAATTTCTATAAGTTCATAAATTCCTGATCTATCACATGGTGCAATTTGCACATTTTTCCATAAAGATTTTCTTCACAAGCATTTATCAAATCCCATATTTCCATTTCTGTCATAAACTTTAGAAAATCGCAGAAGGCTCAAAATTGATCCAAATTCCATGATTCAAATTCCTAGGTGTTCCTAAGTTCATAACTTAGTTTATGAACATTTTTATTAATGCTTTCTGTACCACATAAATTATTGAGCCATTTCTTCATATTTATCAACTTTGCAAACTCATAGGAAATTTATTTGAACTCCAAATCCAGTGAAACCAATTCCTAGATATTTCTAAAATCATCCTTTGTTAAATGGGTGCATTTTCTCATTTTTCAAAATAATTCTTCTGTACACTTCTTGCAATTCCATAAAACCCTTGATTTCATCATATCAAAATGTTTAGAAATATCCATTGATCCATTTCCAATGAAATCACTTTGGTCATTCCTCATATGACCAGAGGTATCCAATAAAAGTCAACTTCACATTTTTAGAGCACATTTATTCTTGCCTTGTTGTGTTGCTTATTGTGTTTGTTTTCGGCGTTAGTTGTGAAGTAGGCGGAGTACTTGGATAAGGACCAGAAGATTTCAAGACTCTGATGAACCAGGCAAGCAGCCCTTTGACCATGTCTATGAAACCTTTTTATGCGTGTCATATAGTACCTTATCGTTGTTGCATCGGAATCATGATGAGGTGGTACCCACATTGATGGTTTGCCACTGTTAATCCCTCGTTGATACTTGCATTGTGCATGACCCTACCTTCTTATGAGGGTTATGCCGATAGGAGTAGATAGGATGCTAAGGCAGTGCTACGCAAAAAGGGACGGGTATATGCATGGTGAAGGAGGCATAGTATTTTCAAAAGACTTTTTCAAAAACCCTGTCGGGTGCAACTTATGCCCGAGGGAGATGATGAAATGGGTAACCACTTGATGACGAAGTGGTGTACCGAGGCAAGTGTGTGTGTTGTTTTTGAAAACGGATTAGATTTAAGATTTGTCGACTATCCCAACCTTACATGCGCAACCACTCTACCGTTATATGGGAAAGGGCATTATTGATTACCTAGGCCGATACTAGCTTGGAGCCCACATTACTAGTGATGTGGGAGAGTTGGTGCTCTCTCTCGGGATGGGGTCGTGCCAGGTAGGGCGGCCATGACTGTCTTTACAGCACCGGACACACCGTTGGTACCCCGTGCTTGTGGTATGTGATGAATATGGGAGCGAGGCTCCACAACTTTATGATGTGAAATGTTGGGCACGGGGGTTACTACCAATCGAGTGGACTCCATGTTAGTGTCGTCTAGGGAAAGGTAGTGATCGGGTGCTTACCCCGGGTACTTGAGGTACCGCAGGTCGTGGATGACACGGAAGTTCCCCGGATCTTGTGGGTACAGTGTGCAACCTCTGCAGAGTGTAAAACTATTCGAATAGCCGTGTCCACGGTCAAGAACAGTTGGGCGGTGCTGCTTAAACTGCGTCCAGAATTTTTAACCGTGTGTGTGTGTGTTGATAAAACTACTTGGGACAAGTCAAAGGACTTGACATGTTTGAGATGGGTTGGTGCCCACTCTATTTATGTTGGGTTGGTGCCCACTCTATTTATGTTGATATCTGTAACCTGTCCTCATGGTTACTTGAATTCTCTTGATGCATGTCTTACAAGTTGTTGAACAAGTCATTGCACTCAAAACTAGCTTTCTGCAAAAATTTACCTATATCATGCATTGTTACATCTTGAACCAAAACATGGGTTGCTTAAGAGTACATTCAAAGTACTCATTGGCTTGCCACTTGGTTATTTAATTGACCGGGCATGGAAGAACAGGATGTGATGAAGAACACTTCTATAGCGAACATGCGAGCTAGGGCGCTTCGGTCGAGAATGCTGTAGGGTTAAGGCGGATGGCATGGGTCCAAGTTATCGGCGAAGATTTCGCTGCGATGTTATACTCAAGACTCGACCATAATGGTCCTACTTGTGTATCTGGTATGTATGGATGTAAGACTCTTGTTATTCAGCTTCTGTGTGTTCAGTGAGCATTGATCTCTAGGATCACTGTACACGTGCATTTGGTGATCACGACTTATGAGTTGGGGTCCCCACAAGGGCCCAGCCTCCTCCGCGGCCTGCCCGGCCTCCTCCCCACCAGCTGGGCCTTGGCCCATGGTGAGCAGCCCAGCCGCCTTAGTGCACTGTTGAAAGGATCGATATGGTTGACTAGAGGGGAGGGGGGGTGAATAGGCAACTAACAATTTTTAAGCTTTTCTTTACCAAATTAAACTTTGCAACAAATAGGTTGTTTAGATATGCAACTAAGTGAGCAACCTATATGATGCAATAACAACTAGCAAGCAAGCAAGCAAGAGATGAAACAATAAGTAAGCTTGCGAAAGTAAAGGCACGAAATAACCAAGAGTGGAGATGGTGAAGACGAGGATGTGTTACCGGAGTTCCTTCCTTTTAAGGGGAAGTACATCTCCGTTAGAGCGGTGTGGAGGCACAATGCTCCCCAAGAAGCCACTAGGGCCACCGTATTCTCCTCACGCCCTCACACGATGCGAGATGCCGTGATTCCACTATTGGTGCCCTTGAAGGCGGCGACCGAATCTTTACAAGCAAGGTTGGGGCAATCTCCACAACAATCGGAGGCTCCCAACAACAACAACACCACGAAACTTCACCACAATGGAGTATGGCTTCAGGTGACCTCAACCATCTAGGGTGCTCAACACCCAAGAGTAACAAGATCTGCAAGGGATAAGTGGGGGGAATCAAATATCCTTTGGTGGAAGTGTAGATCGAGCCCTTGTCACCCAATCCGAGCAAATCAACAAGTTTGATTGGCTAGGGAGAGAGATCGGCGAAAATGGAGCTTGGAGCAACAATGGAGCTTAGAGGTAGAAGAGGTAGTCAACTAGAGGTAGAAGACATCCCTTATATAGTCGTGGAAAGAATCCAACCGTTATCCACTAGTTACTGCTGCGACCCACGGTACTACCGCTCCAGGACGCGGTACTACCATGGCGCGCATGTGATACTACCGTGGACCACCACGGTACTACCATGGCAACTGCACAGGCCGGAGCAGACCTGAGGATGGAGCAGTACTACCGCCTGCGCGGTACTACCGCTCCCCCTTGCGGTACTACCGCAAGGCAGGAGGGTCACAGCCTGGGAAGGGAGCGGATGAAATAAATTTCATCCGTGCCTACTTCCGCAGAAACTAGGGTGGTGCAAAAACCCAACGCGGTACTACCGCCTGAGAGGCGCGGTACTACCGTGGTCGACACGGATGTAAAAAATTACATCCGCGCCTACTACCACGACGCTGCGGTACTAGGCAGAAGGGCCACGGTACTACTACTCCAAGGGAGCGGTACTACCGTGGGCCCCCGCGGTACTACCGCGCAGGACGAGCGGTACTACCGTGGGGGGCGCGGATGTAAAAAATTACATCCGCCCCTACTACCGCACCGAAGCGGCACTAGGCCAGGGTGCCGCGGTACTACCGCACCAAAGGGACGGTACTACCGTGAGGGGCGCGGATGTAAAAAATTACATCCGCCCCTACTACCGCACCGGAGCGGCACTAGGCCAAGGTGCCGCGGTACTACCGCGCCAGAGGGCGGTACTACCGTGATGCCCCGCGGTACTACCGCAAGTACAGCAGTAGTCGTCAGTTTTTCACACAACCAAGATAACGACGGGTAGCTCCAAAGTGCAAGGAAAGGAGGGACAAGTGTACATGTGATTCCACCCTACCTTTCCGACGTGGACCCCCTCTTAATAGTACGGCTCTCCTATGACTCAACTCCACCAAAGAGAAACGTAGAACAACGCCGGCTTCAACAGTCTCCGAGGGGCACCGAATCGTCTTGTGCCAAAAGATGAAGTATCTGAGGGACTCAAGGCACACGATTAGTCCGCACGAGTATTGTCATCAATCACCAAAACACTTAGGGATAAATATGCCCTTACAATCTCCCCCTTTTTGGTGTATTGATGACAACACGGGATTTGCACATAGATAAGATATTTTTAAAGCAGTGGCAAACCCCACTTTTCTAAAATATAGACGGGGCTCCCCCTAGATGTGTGCACATTTAGATGAATGCTTTGGACTGCATGGCACACAAACTAGGATCAACACTCCCCCTATATTTTAGAGACCAAGACATGATAATAAGCATAGCATAGCATGAAAGTAGCATGATATAACACAAGCTAGCTAGGATAGATAGAGTGCATATGTCTTACACCATACGAAGTAAGATAACCAAGGTTCAAACGATAAAAACATCAGAAAGTTCAACTAAAAGCAAAGCAGCAAACACACAAACTCACAAATCCAAATCCCTACACTCTCTCCCCCTTTGGCATCGAGACGCCAAAAAGGCAGAGAGGACACCTAAACACATAAGAGGTGGCTCAAGCAGAGAAGTTGTCCCACGCCTCTTCTTCAGACTCCTCTGCAGCTGGAATGGACTCCTCGACCTCCTCCTCAGAATCAGTCCACTTGTATCCTTGCTTCTCCATCCACTCGGTCTCAGGAGTGATGCGCTCCTCAGATCCGCCAGACACATCCTCGCCATAGAGCTGCAAGACCTTGTTGTGCCGGCGACGACTCTCCTTGGACTCCACGTGAGCCCTGTACTGTCCCTTGGCTTGCATGCAGAAAAGAGACTTCATCTTATCCTTCAACTTCTTGGCCCATGATGGCCTAGAGTCACTCTGAGAGGGCCTAGCAGAACGGCCCCAAAGCAACATCCTCGCGCCAAACAACATCCTCATCAACAGCAGGAGCCCTAGCGTGAGGCGCCTCGGCCACGAGTAGCGGTGTTAGCCCAGTTGGGTTTGACCCTCGGACAAATGGGCTCATGGCGAATCGATCTGGAGCAGGAACTCCTCCTCGGGTACATCTTCTCCCAAGTCTTGAAATCGGTAGAAAGCAGGTGGGGCCCATAAATAGGCACCTTGCGGTTAAATACTGACAAACCGAAGCTCACACCACATGATGTGAGAGACATCAAGTGGCTGAGTCTGAGACGAGCGAGCCTCCTCGCACATAAGCATCATGTCCACCATGAAGGCATGAACCTTGTCTTTGTCACCGATGCGTGGGAACAAAGAGTTGCGGAAAATGCGGTACATGATATCCAGGAAGGGGTTGAGAACCAAGATTGTCTTGCCAGTAGCGAGCGTCTTCTCAACCATGAACGGGGTGAGCTTGTCCTTGTTAGCAGAGTTAGCATTGCCGTGAGGGCGAACACCAATGGGAGTGTCAAGTCCATCATCAGCAACATGAAGCAAATCCATGAACTCCTTCCAGGTAGCAGACAGCTTGCGGCCATTGGTCATCCAGGTCATCCTCCTTTCATCATTGGTGTGAAAGTATACTGAAGCAAAGAACTGACATATGATCTCAGGGTCATAGTCCAGATGAAAAGAGATCACATGCTCAATGCCGAACTGCTCCACCAAGTCCAGAGCCTCCCCAAAGTAGTCACAAAACTTGTCCTTCCTCATGTGGTGCATATCAATCCACTTCACCTCCACATAGGTATTCTGCTTGTTCTTGATGACATCCAAGTAGATCTGGGTTTGGGCCTTGTTCCAGAACAGTTCACACCCTCTGACAGTGGAGCGTGGGGTCACATAGTGGTGAAGTTGCCTGAGACGGACATACTCTTGAGCGCCTATCTCATCCATGCCCCTGGTGGGCTCCTTGTGCTTGCTAGCGGTGGTCTTGACATTGCGCTTCGATGCAGATGACCCCTCGGGAACTTCTCCTAGGTTGCTTGTGAGGCGCTTGGAGCCGGTGTCATGACAGGATTGGCCGGTGAGAGCCACCACCTAAGACACACACGCAAAGCACCAAAACAAGGCGAAAAGAATCAATGCAAAGGCTAAAAGACAGCACATGAAACCCATAGAAGATAAACAAGAAAGTTGGCATGCGATAGATGTGAGCCACGGTAGATCTGCCATGGGTTGCGATACTAAAGGCTTAGTACAGCTCCAGACGCGGTAGTACCGTGAGGGGTCATGGTAGTACCATGGCTGGGCAGTAGTAAGGTTTTAGTATTGCTGCATGCAGTAGTACCGCGCCCTAGGGGCAGTAGTACCGTGAGAGCGGTAGTACCGCTCCCTACGGGCGGTAGTACCGCGTCGTGTCGGATCTAACAGGATTTGAATCTGAAAAAGAACCGCGAAGCCATGGCGGTGCTACGGTGATCAGATCTAGTGCAAGACAACAATACAAGTGTAAATCCTATGCAATACCACACTCCTTCATCCTACTCTTGCAGAGATCTAGACTAGGAATCTCAAGAACATACAAGCCTCCCCCAAAACCTAGAAGAACCAAATACAATCAAAAAGGAGAAGGATTTGGGGAAAAACCTTGGTCCATAGCAAGAGCACGGGGTGGGGAACGATCCCACCGGACGGAATCACGGGAGGGCAGCCGGTGGAGGAGATCCGGCGACGAACGCCGGCTCCGTTCGTGAGCACGAGAGAGGACGAGACAACGTGGAGAGAAGAGAACGAATGGGTATGGGGGAGTTAGAACTCCCCCTGCCCGATCTTATCCCCACGTGTTTCGAACCGGCGCGGTAGTACCACAGGTCATCGCGGTAGTACCGCCCGGGCGGAAGTACCGCGCCGAGGCGGTAGTACCGCTCAACGGTGCGGCGATAAAAAAAATCTGCCGCTTGGGACTGATAATACCGTGCTCCCATCAGCGGTAGTACCGTGGTTGGCCGCGGTAGTACCGTGACCGACCGCGGTAGTACCGTGATCTCACGCCACCGAAGGTTTCGAACAAGAGAGAAAAACGCCTTTGCATCGAAAAACAGACACAACCCAAAACTGCACAAAAACAAGCACATACCAAGGGAACAACAGGAAATCCCTAAGTGACAAAACCTCTCGAGGAGAGAGGGCGGTGGCCGAAGCCACCTATGTTTGAGTTGGATGGTATGGCACCGCGAAGAATTATCCTTGGGCCCATGACCAAAACTCGTCTTTGAAGCACAAGGACCATCAAAAATGGCTAATGTGAAAGATATGATCGATTTATGCATAATGGGGGGAGGGAGAGTTCATTGAGAGAACAACACTCCCCCTATGACCATGCCTGCACCTAAACTAGACAACAAGTTGAGTGTGGGGGGTGCACGGTTCAAGTCACATTGCTCAAATCAATGATATTTAGCTCATGCCTTAACTTCATGAAATCTTGCTTCATCCAAGGGCTTCGTGAAAATATCTGCAAGGTTATCATGAGTGTTGACATACTTGAGCTCGATCTCCCTCGCCTAATGTGATCCCGGATGAAGTGATACGAATCTCAATGTGCTTCGTCTTGAAGTGTTGCACGGGTTGAGAGAAATCTTGATGGCACTTTCATTATCACACCAAAGAGGCACTTTGTGACAAATGAAACCGTACTCCTTTAAAGTTTGCCTCATCCATAGGAGTTGAGCACAACAACTACCGGCCGCCACATACTCCGCTTGATTGGACGAGAGAGACACACAACTTTGCTTCTTGGAAGACCAACTTACCAAAAAGCAACCAAGAAATTGGCACCCTCCGGAAGTGGACTTCCTATCCACTTTGTCTCCATAATCGGAATCTGTGAAACCTTCAAGCTTGAAGTTTGCTCCTCTTGGGTACCATAAGCCAAAGTTTGGGGTATGAGCCAAATACCGAAAGATTAAACGACCGCCACAAAGTGACTTTCCTTTGGTGCGGCTTGAAAACATGCACACATCCCCACACTCAACATGATATCCGGTCTAGATGCACAAAGGTAAAGCAAGGAGCCAATCATGGAGCGGTATACCTTTTGATCCACCGCTTTACCATTGGGATCGATGTCAAGTTGGCACTTGGTAGGCATTGGTGTAGTAGCCGGCTTGACATCACTTAGCTTGAATCTTTTAAGCATGTCTTGAGTGTATTTGGCTTGGTTGATGAAGGTTCCTTCTCTTCTTTGCTTGATTTCGATACCAAGGAAGAACTTCAACTCTCCCATCGAAGACATCTTAAACTTGGAGGTCATGAGAGCGGAAAATTCTTCACTGAAAGCTTTGTTAGGGGAACCAAAGATAATATCATCAACATATAGTTGGCATACAAACAACTCCCCGTTGACCTTCTTAGTAAAAAGAGTGGGGTCGATTAGCCCTACTTCAAAACCACGATCTTGTAGCAACTCGGTAAGGTGGTCATACCACGCACGTGGGGCTTGTTTAAGGCCATAGAGTGCCTTATCGAGTTGATACACATGATCCGGAAAGTAGGGATCCTCGAACCGGGGGTTGCTTGACATAGACCAACTCATTAATGGGACCATTAAGAAAAGCACTTTTCACATCCATTTGTTACAACTTAAAGTTGTGATGGGAAGCATAAGCAATCAACAAGCGAATGGATTCAAGGCGAGCAATGGGAGCAAAGGTTTCACCGTAGTCGATACCCTCGACTTGGGAGTAGCCTTGTGCTACCAATCTTGCCTTGTTGCGAATGATGTTCCCATGAGCATCTTGCTTGTTCTTGAAGATCCACTTGGTTCCAATGACGTTGTGGTTCCGGATGGTCTTGGCACCAATCTCCACACCTTGTTGTACTCGAAGTTGTTGAGTTCCTCATGCATGGCATTGAGCCAATCCGAGTCTTGGCGCCTCATAGACCTTTTGGGGTTCGACACAAGAGACAAGCGCGTGATGTTCACAATAGTTTGCCAATTGTCTCGAGTGCTTACCCCTTTCATAGGCTTCCAACCACATTTTCCATGAGATGGCCTTGGGTGGTGAGCTTGGAAGCAATCTTCATGACCACGACGCTCTAATTCCTCCTCGGGTGTGGAAGGAGGAGGGTTGACTTGATGATCTTGGCGCCGTCTTGAGCTTGTTCTTGATCTCGAGGTGCTCTTGATCTTGAACTTCGCTCGAGGGGAGAACTTGAACTTGGGCATCATTTAGTGGTTCATCATCGTCTTGAGGTAGATCTTGCCCTTGGTCTTGTTCACGAGGTTGAGGGCCTTCACTTTGTTCTTGAGCGTGTGGGTCTTGATGAGGTGATGGCTCTACTTGAGTAGAGCATTGTCCTTCTCCTTGACCACAAGGGGTTCCTCAATGGGTAGGATTTGACCAATACCCATTCTTCTTATGGCTTGGGGAGGAATTTCATCACCTATATCACAAGTACCACTTTGCTCCACTTGGGAGCCGTTATTTTCGTCAAACTCCACGTTACACGTCTCCTCAATGAGTCCGGTGGACTTGTTGAGGACACGATAACATGAGAGTTTGTAGCATAACCAACAAATATGCCCTCATGAGCTCTAGCCTCAAATTTAGACAACCGAACACCTTTCTTGAGAATGAAACACTTACAACCGAACACCCGGAAGTACTTGAGGTTGGGCTTGTTGCCGGTGAGGATCTCATAAGGAGTCTTGTTCAAGCCTTTGCGAAGATAGAGCCGATTGGATGCATGACATGCGGTGTTGATGGCTTCGGCCCAAAAGTTGTACGGAGACTTGAACTCCGCCATCATGGTCCTTGCCGCATCCATCAACGTCCGGTTCTTCCTCTCCGCAACACCATTTTGTTGAGGGGTATACGGTGCCGCATATTGATACTTGATCCCCTCATCACTAAGAAACTCATCCAAGGTGTAGTTCTTGAACTCGATGTCGTTGTCGCTTCTTATTGTCAAGATCTTTGCATCATGTTGACGTTGAGCTTCATTTGCAAAGTTGATGACGGTTTGTTGGGTCTCACTCTTCCTCTTGAAGAAGTATACCCAAGTGTATCTTGAATAATCATCCACAATCACCAAGCAATACTTTCTTCCTCCAAGACTATCAAAAGATGGAGGCCCGAAGAGATCCATGTGAAGGAGCTCCAAGGGTCTCTTCGAGTAGATGATGGTTGAGGGAGGGTGAGCCTTTTCATGAAGCTTTCCTTCAATACAAGCACTGCAAGCACGGTCTTTGGCAAAACTAACATTTTTTAGTCCACGAACATGGTCCCCCCTGAGAAGACTTTGCAAAGATCTCATATTGACGTGGGCTAAACAGCGATGCCAAAGCCATCCCACGTCAACTTTAGCCATTAGGCATGTCACGGTCTTAGTGGGTTGCTCCGAAAAGTTAACCACATAGAGACCATTCTCGACATGCCCAACGAAGGCTACTTTAAGAGTCTTGCTCCACAAGAGGGCCACGATATCAATATCAAAGAATGTGGCAAAGCCCATGAGTGCAAGTTGACGAACGGAAAGTAGATTGAATGCAAGGGACTCAACAAGCATGACTTTCTCGATCGTTAGATCATGAGAAATGACAACCTTGCCGAGACCCAATACCTTAGAATGTGATGCATCACCCCACTCGACATTGGTGGGCATAGATGGAATCTCTTGCACGTCCACCACCAAGTCCTTGCTTCAGGTCATATGATTTGTTGCTCCACTATCGAGCAACCATGATCCCCAGGAAGCAAACACCTACGAGATCAATGCTTGGTTTTAGGTACCCATTTAGTAATGGGTCCTTTGATGTTAGTAACAAGGGTCTTGGGAACCCAAATAGACCATTCAATGTACTCATAACAAGAACCAACAAATTTAGCATAAACATGTCCATCACTAGCACGGCACAACACATATGAAGGGTTAAAGTCGCCGGCTTTGTTTGAGGAAACGTTCTTGCCCTTTTGGACATCTACTTCCTTCACTTTCTCCTTCTTCTTCTTAGAAGCACCTTCTCCCTCTTTCACGAACGTTTGTTTGAGGGGAGGAGGGCGATTGGCCTTGTTGTTCTTCTTCTTCTTGCTCTTGGACTTGGGTGCAAACCCAATTCCTGCTTTGCCCACAACTTCCTTTTGATTGCTCAAAAGGTCGTTCAGGTTTTTCTCACCTTGAATGCAAGTCACAAGGCCCTTCTCAAGTTGATCTTTCAACTTGGCATTTTCCTCCACAAGATGCACATGCTCACAACAAGGTTTGGTAGCACATGCATTATCAATTAATACCATATGAGGAAAGGTGGCCTTTTCCTTGATTAGCTTAACTTGGCGTTGAGCATGAGACTCTTTGAGGCTAGCATGAGTACCCTTCAAGACCTTGTGGGCCTTGTCAATTATCTCAAACTCCTCTTTGAGTCTAGCATGATCAACCCCAAGTTTAGCCTTCTCGGAGGTTAGCACACGGGACATGACAAGAGCATGATCAAGATCTTTCTTTAACTTAGCATGGTCATCATTGTGTGACTCCTCAAGAGTCAAACGATGCACACGCTCTTCCTCAAGAGCATTAGAGAGATCCGATATCTCATTGGCATAGTAACGACTATGACCTTCCATCTTGGAGATGGTTTCTTCGTGAGCCTCGATCATGTCATTGGCGTCACCAAGTTGTTCCAAGACAGCAACGAAGTGCTTCTTGGACTTTCCCTGGAGCTTACTCATAAAGGACTCAAATTCATTCACTTCCTCATTAGACTCAACATGTCCATCAATGCAATCCTCCACGGAGGGATTAGTAATGATGGTGGTTGTGATGTTGGGGGTTACCTTGTTTGAAGCCTTAGCCATGAGGCATCTAGCGGTGATGTTTTCGTTGGGTGATTCAAGAGAGACACCGGGGAGTAGCAATGGCAATGGATGCCATGGCCGTTGCTTCTTCATTCTCATCATCATCTTCATCCTCTTGGTATTCTTCTTGAACCACCAACCCACGAGTGGGAGTCTTCTTGGCGAAGTTGTTCTTGTTGGGGACGGACTTGGCTTTGTCTTTCGAATGAACTTGCCACCATTGTCTTCCGCTTCTCGTAAGGACAATCCGCAACGAAATGGCTCACATTGCCACAGTTGAAGCAAGTTCTAACTCGTTGCTTGCCCTTGACGCCACTTGAGTTGTTCTTGTTGAAGTTGAGTCTTGAGCTCTTCTTGCTCCAAAATTGTCTTGAATCAAGGGCCATGTGCTCATGGTAGTCAAACTTGGTGTCTTCGGGGTTGCTTTCCTCATCTTCCACTTCTTCCTCTTTTTCAACAATGACCTTGGCCTTCAAGGCAAGGTTAGGCTTCTTAGCTCTTTGAGAACGGAGCACCGCATTGTCGGCGGTCTTGTCCAAGATGCTCATTGCAACGAACTCATCCAACACTTCACTTGAGGTCATGGTGTGGAAGTCCGGTGGTTGACGAATGACGGAGGACACGGCATTGTTGTAGGGCATCATGGCCTTGAGGAACTTCCGCTTGATCCAATTGTCGTCCGTGTCCTTGCTTCCATGATCTCGAAGTGCCACCGCGAGTTTGGTCACTCTTCGAAAGAGCTCACGAGGTTCTTCATCTTCTTTCATTGCAAACTCGTCGGCTTCATCTTGCACCACTTCATAGTTGGACCGTTGAATGCTAGCACTTCCACGATAGAGACCCTCGACACATTTCCATGCTTCTTTAGCCACGACATGGGGTGAAGGTGAGGAGATCTTCGGGAAGGATTGCATCTTGGATGATGAAGAGCACTCTCATTGAATTGATTGTCCACGGCTTCTCGAGGGGTGAAGTTGCTTGGGTCATGAGGATAAAACCTTCTTCAATGACTCTCCAAAGGTTAGTGTTCACATGTTTCAAATGACACTTAAGCGATAGACCCAATTATCAAAATCTGCATGTTTTCATACTTAGGAGGTGGACGGCATGATTCAAATGAGTGGAGGATTGGCCCTCCATAAACCGGGGTTCCACATGGGCAAAGATGCGGTGCCATTTCTACCACTAGTAGAAGGACTCTTTTCATTGTTAGCTTCCCCTTGTCGGAGAAAGCATCCGTCACCTTGTTAGTAGGATCACCCACTTTCATAGGTGCGGTAGATAGTTTAAGTCCTCTAAGAAATCATTAAACATGCTTTTAACCTCGGCCGTCATGGAGGTTTTCAATGTGTCTAAAGCCACATTGAACTCCTCACGAGAGACCGAGGTTCCCCCTTCGGCCGAAGATGAGATGGGATTCACATCGGAGTGTTCCTCCGCACCATCGTTGGTGTCAACCATACTCTTCGGACGGCAAAGTCCTTAATAAAGAGACGAGGCTCTGATACCAATTGAAAGGATCGATATGGTTGACTAGAAGGGGGGGTGAATAGGCAACTAACAATTTTTAAGCTTTTCTTTACCAAATTAAACTTTGCAACAAATAGGTTTTCTAGATATGCAACTAAGTGAGCAACCTATATGATGCAATAATAACTAGCAAGAAAGCAAGCAAGAGATGAAACAATAAGTAAGCTTGCGAAAGTAAAGGCACAAAATAACCAAGAGTGGAGATGGTGAAGACGAGGATGTGTTACCGAAGTTCCTTCCTTTTAAGGGAAATGCGTCTCCGTTAGGCGGTCGGAGGCACAATGCTCCCAAGAAGCCACTAGGGCCATCGTATTCTCCTCACGCCCTCACACGATGCGAGATGCCGTGATTCCACTATTGGTGCCGTTGAAGGCGGCGACCGAACCTTTACAAGCAAGGTTGGGGCAATCTCCACAACAATCGGAGGCTCCCAACAACAACACCACCGCGAAGCTTCACCACAATGGAGTATGGCTTCGAGGTGACCTCAACCGTCTAGGGTGCTCAACACCCAAGAGTAACAAGATCCGCAAGGGATAAGTGGGGGGAATCAAATATCCTTTGGTGGAAGTGTAGATTGGGCCCTTGTCACCCAATCCCGAGCAAATCAACAAGTTTGATTGGCTAGGGAGAGAGATCGAGCGAAAATGGAGCTTGGAGAAACAATGGAGCTTAGAGGTAGAAGAGGTAGTCAACTAGAGGTAGAAGACATCCCTTATATAGTCGTGGAAAGAATCCAACCGTTATTCACTAGTTCTGCCGCGACCCACGGTACTACCGCTCAGGGACAGCGGTACTACCCATGGCGCCCTTGTGAGTACTACCGTGGACCACCACAGTACTACGTGCTTGGCAATCGCTGCCTGAGCAGAGCAGACACGAGGGCGGAGGCGGTACTACCGCTGCAGCGGTACTACCGCTCCCCTTGCGGTACTACCGCAAGGCAGGAGGGTCATGACCTGGGAAGGGAGCGGATGAAATAAATTTCATCCGTGCCTACTTCCGCGAGAAACTAGGGTGGTGCAAAAACCCGGCGGTACTACCGCCGAGAGGCGCAGTACTACCGTGGTCGGCGGATGTAAAAATTAAATCGCGCCTACTACATGACGCTGCGGTACTAAGCGAAGAGGGCCATGGTACTACTACTCCAAGGGAGCGGTACTACCGTTGGCCCCAGCAGTACTACAGCGGGGACAGCGGTACTACCGTGGGGCGCGGATGTAAAAATTACATCCGCCCTACTACGCGCCGGGCGGCACTAGGCGAGTGCCGCGGTACTACCGCACCAAAGGAGCGGTACTACCGTGAGGGGCGCGGATGTAAAAAATTACATCCGCCCCTACTACCGCACCGGAGCGGCACTAGGCCAAGGTGCCGCGGTACTACCGCACTAGAGGGCGGTACTACCGTGACGCCCCGCGGTACTACCGCTTGTACCTGCGGTACTACCGCAAATCTGGCAGATAGTCGTCGATTTTCACACAACCAAGATAACGACGGGTAGCTCCAAAGTGCAAGGAAAGGAGGGACAAGTGTACGTGTGATTCCACCCTACCTTTCCGACGCGGACCCCCTCTTAATAGTACGGCTCTCCTACGACTCAACTCTACCAAAGAGAAGCGTAGAACAACGCCGGCTTCAGCAGGTCTCGAGGGCACCGAATCGTCTTGTGCCTAATGATGAAGTATTTGAGGGACTCAAGGCACACGATTAGTCCGCACGAGTATTGTCATCAATCACCAAAACACTTAGGGATAAATATGCCCTTACAACTGTTTAATTTGGCCCGATGTTTTTTCCTGCTGCGAATTTAGCTGGTTTTACAGATTTGCAGAAAAACCCTCCATGTTCATGCATATAATAACTAATAAATGGTGTATCGGATTAAAATGGTTTAAACATGTAAAATGCTTAGAATTTTGTGTAGATTAATAATATCCCACTTTCATCCATGTTTGAAATGTTTAAAATGCTGTTTGATTAAATTTGCTCAAATGCCATGTTAAAATGATTTATTTCATAACTAAATAACCGTAGCTCGGTTTTAAATAAACTTCATATGCACATGGGGTGGAAAAATGCCTAGTTTAACATGGTCCACTTTATTTTCCTGTTTAACAACTTTAAAATATGTTTTAGGGCAGAACAGTAGCAAATTTATAAATTGCATATGAGGATTTTCCGGAAATGTTGTTTGTTGTTCCGGCCTCATTTAAATTTGCCTAAATAGTTAGTTTACTTATGCCTCACCTCTTGCCATGTTAACAACATTTAATATTGTTGGGTAGCATAAACGAGAGTGAATTAAATAATTGGATGTGGGGTTTTGTCAATATGCAACTCGTTGCATATTGAGCTCCACTTAACTTGTAGTATTGTTTGTTGCGTTTTGCCATGCCATGCCTCTTTAAACCGGACATGCATCATACTTGATTGTGCATCATGCCATGTTTACGTGTTGTGTGTTTACCTTGTTGTTTGCTTCTTTCCAGTTGTGCTCCTTCTCGTTAGTTCCTGTTTCGTTGTGATCGTGAGGATTCGTTCGTCTACGCTTGGTTCGACTTCGTGGCTTCATCTTCTTCATGGACTCGTTCTTCTTCCTTGTGGGATTTCAGGCAAGATGACCGCTACCCTGGATCTCAATACTATCATTGCTATGCTAGTTGCTTTGTTCTATCGCTATGCTGTGTTACCTATCATTTGCTCTTCAAGCCTCCCAAATTGCCACGAACCTCTAACCTTTGACACCCTTCCTAGCAAACCATTGCTTGGCTATGTTACCGCTTTGCTCAGCCCTCTTATAGCGTTGCTAGTTGCAGGTGAAGTTGAAGATTTCTCCATGGTGGACAGGGTTTATGTTGGGATATCATAATATCTCTTATATTATTAATGCCTGTATATACTTGGTAAAGGGTGGAAGGCTCGGCCTTATGCCTGGTGTTTTGTTCCACTCTTGCCGCCCTAGTTTCCGTCATACCGGTGTTATGTTCCCGGATTTTGCGTTCCTTACGCGGTCGGGTGATTTATGGGACCCCCTTGACAGTTCGCTTTGAATAAAACCTGTCCAGCAAGGCCCAACCTTGGTTTTACCTTTTGCCTCACCACCACCTATACCCTTCCCTTGGGTCGGCCAACCCAAGGGTCATTTTTATTTTAGCCCCCCCCCGGGCCAATGCTTGTCTAAGTGTTGTTCCGAACTAGAGTCCTTTGCAGCGCCCCCTCAGGGAAACTTGAGGTCTGGTTTTGGTTGTATGGAGTGCTCATCCGGTGTTTCCCTGAGAACGAGATATGTGCAGCTCCTATCGGGATGTCGGCGCATCGGGCGGCTTTGCTGGTCTTGTTTTACCATTGTCGAAATGTCTTGTAAACCGGGATTCCGAGACTGATCGGGCCTTCCTGGGAGAAGGTATATCCTTCGTTGATCGCGAGAGCTTATCATGGGCTAAGTTGGGACACCCTGCGCAGGTATAAACTTTCAAGAGCCGTGCCCGCGGTTATGTGGCAGATGGGAATTTGTTAATGTCCGGTTGTAGATAACTTGACACCAGATCCAAATTAAAATGCATCAACCGCGTGTGTAGCCGTCATGGTGATGCGGAGCATCCTTCCATCATCCCCATGGACTCTACATCAACACCTACAACACCACAAGGACCGATGACTCGAGCACGTGCAAGAGCCCTTGAAATCGAGGTGACATCACTCCTCTCACAACCCTCCTTCGATTCACATGAGACATGGTTACTACCTCAAACGGAAACTCTATGCATACTCAGGCACCAAGGAGTCGACCATGAAGAGGCTAGGAAGCAAGGAGAATCGGAAGCGGAAGACATACGCGAAGACGGAGAGGAGAAAGCAACCAGGACAGAGAGGCGGACGATCCGGACGGAGGCCGACGATCCGGACAGAGTTCCGTATGATCCGGACCCGGTCCGGACGATCCGCTTCATCGGCCAAAGCAAGCAGAACCTCCACGCTGAAGCCGGATCATCCGGACCCCCGCCCGGATCATCTGGATCCCGCCCGGACATCCGGACCACCAGCCGGACGTCCGGCCGTGCGCCGTCACCAGCAGAGCACCCGGACCATCCGGGCCCCCACCCGGATCATCCGGACCAGCTCGGATCATCCGGACCGTCGCCCGGATCATCCGGCCAGCGCCTGCGCGCGCGTGTTGGGCTGAGCCCATGTACCCCTTCGCCCCAGACTCTCTATATAGGACCCCCTCTCCTCACTTTGAGACTTAGCATTGGATTAGCTCATATTTGTGTGTGAGAGCCTTTGCTCATCCACCGGTACTTCTCCATGGAGATCAGGACCTCCGTCTAGGAGAAGATCCATCGGATTCAAGACCCCTATACGGGAAGATCCCCTCGTGGATTCAAGACCTCCTCTCGGAGAAGAACGGCTACCTTTGTATCTTTCCTTTGTTGATTTTGGACCATGTATCACTCGTGCTTCGATGATCTAGACCTTGTGTGATCGATCTCTTGTTGGTTGAGTGTCTCTCTCGTTCTTCCCCGTGATTTCCTCTCGTGCTTCCGCGTGTTCTTCGTGTTTCCTCCATAGGATCCCCTCCAAACGTGAAAGATCGACGAATTAGGGTTCCACCCTACATCATATGGTATCATGAGCCAGCTTGATCACGTTTTTGGAGCCCCTACCCCGTGATTTCTAGCTTGATTTTGTTGTTTTCGTCCTAAAAACCCGAAAATCCCCACAAAAATACCCCCAAATTTTTTTGTGATTTGTTAGTTTTGATGATGTTTTGTTGTTTTTGATCCGTGGATTCGGTGTGTAACTCGTGGATCTTGTGTTTCCCCACCTTCTCCCCCTCAAAATCCACCCAAAATCCTTGAAATCGTCAAATTCCACCCCATTTTCGTGTTCTTCCCGAGCAGTTCCCGGGCGTGGTTGACCTGCCCGGATCATCCGGACCAAGTCCCGGATCATCTGGTCTCGCCCGGATCATCCGGCTCCTGGCCCGGATCATCCGGCTTCCTCTGCCGAATCTGCAGTTCTGCAGTCCACCATCCACCTCCACCACCATCCACACATCCATACATCCTCCCCACCCTATCCACCACCATTTCCACTTGCCAAACCCCAAGACTCAACCTCCGTACTACCATTCGATTTTGAGTTCGACAATTTGAGTGAGATTTCCGTGTCCTCTTGTGTTTCGGCTATTTAGGCGCGGTGTGACATCAACAACAAACGCTCACTTTGGTCGGCTACTCATCTTCGCTACGGATGGTAACATCGACGACATCTTTGTCATACCTTGCAATTGCATTGATTATCATCATATACCATCTTTTGCGTTGCTTACCCACCAAGACTAGCCATTGAGTATTGCCGGCAAAGTGACTTGTGCACATTAGTTGCATACACCATATCATACATACCCTTGAGGTGCATATCTCGGAATCAACTTGTGTGTCACAAAGTTGTCATCGCATACACAATTGCTATCTTAGTTTGTCAAGTTTGCATAAGAGAAAGAGCCACTCAAGCTTTTAAGCAAAGAGGAAAGATAAGCAAAGAGCTTATAAGCAACAAGCATAGCATCATACAACATTAAGATTGTCATATAAGATCATCTTGGATCATTGCACCGAAATACCATACATATAGTATACTTGGGATAGAGATCGTTGCATTTTTGCCTAGTAGGTTGTGCACAAGCTCCGTATCCGCCTATTGTGCAATCGTGCTAGCGTCTCTCTAGTATTGTGCAACAAGAGCATTTTCGTGGATTCCACATTTTGGCTCACTTTTGGTTTGCACAATCCCATTTATCTATTTGCGTGTGTGTTTTCGTGTACCACTACTTGCTTGGTCTACTTGTTGCATATGCGAATTTGCGAATCTTCTTCAACATTTTTGAGTCAAGCTAACGATTGCAATCAATTTTGTGCCACCATCCTAACCAAGCTCCACCAAAAGCTTTTACTTGTGTAGGTGTGAGAATCAACAAGGATCGGTACCAATAGTGCTATTTCATTGTCCGCATTTGAGTGAACTTGATTCATCTTCAACTTCGGTCAAAGGTACATTGGTATTCATTCTTCTCCTTCTACCACTCGCAATTTGCTTGCAATGATGGATAGGCCAAGTTCTTCAACAAATCCACTCTTCATCGAGCAAGGCGACGACATGTCATCATCGTCACCAAGAGCCACCTCTTTGATGCAAGAACGAGCTCTCCATCAAGAGCAACAAGCAATGAGCTTAACGATCGACAACCTCTCCACCGACTTGCGACTCTCGAGAAAGCGTACACGCGATTACTTCGACAACAAACTCGACGCGCACAAGAAAGAAACGATGCAAGAATGGGCGAGATCCGCGCCTTGTTGGTGAACCGCGTACTTCTACCTCTTCACACTCAAGACGGAGCCACTCAAGTCGCCACTCCGACGACTCCTTCTCCGACACAAGTACACCGTCATCGAACATTCTTCGTCGAGCCGCGCGTCAAGACCGTCATGCATCTCGCAACCCGCTACACGACAAGAATCTCCAAGAGCAAGTTGATGAAGAAGTTCCACGTCCTCAATCGAGCCAAATGGCGTTTGCTCAAGCTCAAGAACGACAATGTCTTCGTCACCAACAAGAACAAGAACGAGCGCGCCTACACCAAGAGCAACAAGACGCCGAGGCTCAACGTCTTCAACAACAACAACGAGAAGCACAAGCTCTTGAGGCGGAACGCGCCCTTCAAGCATCAACTCGAGCTCTCGCCAACCGCAATCGCGAAAGGCGCAATCAAGAGGAAGCACTTCGAGAAGAAATACAAGAGAGGAACTACCATCCGCGTGCGCAACGTCAAGTTCCTCAAGCTCATCCTCAACCTCAAGGTCAACAAGAGCAAGTTGATCATGGACTTCCTCCTCGCCAAGAGCAACATGAGGATGATTACCCTCCACGTCAAGAACGCCATCATCAACATCGACCTCAACACAATGAAGAACAACGCTATGGCAAGCTCAAGTTCACAATGCCCAAGTTCAATGGAACCAATGATCCCGAAGAATACCTCTCATGGGCATTGAAGGTCGACAAAATCTTTCGCTTGCACAACTATGATGAAGAAAAGAAGATCGCTATGGCATCACTTGAGTTCCAAGACTATGTGCTCATATGGTGGGAACAAATCCTTGAGCGCCGACAAGCAAGAGGTGAACCTCCAATCACCACTTGGGCTCAAATGAAGGATGTCATGCGAGCACGCTTTGTGCCCACCTACTACAACCGTGATCTCTTCAAGAAGCTACAACTCCTCAAGCAAGGAACAAAGAGTGTTGAAGAATACTACAAAGAAATGGAGATTGCCATGATTCGAGCCAATGTCAAGGAAGATGATGAGCAAACAATGGCACGATTCTTGAATGGACTCAACCATCCCATCAAGAAGATTGCCGACTTCCAACCCTACTCCAACCTCATTGAGCTCGTGCACCAAGCCACAAAGGCGGAACGACAAGTGCAAGATGACTTCAAGTACGCCAAGTACTCATCCAAGACATACGGCCTCTCCAATAACCAAGCTTCAACAACTACTCCAACTTCGACATCAACTAAGCCTTTTCCAAGCAACGACGACAAGTCAAGTTACAAGAAAACTTCTACAAGTTCAAGTCGTCCTCCTCCTACTACAAGCAACTCCAAACCGCGTGCTTCATCATCTACTCCAACCGATGAGACCGTCAAGACAAGCTCCTTCAAGTGTTTTACTTGCGGCGGCCGAGGCCACAAGTCATATGAATGCACCAACAAGCGTACCATGATACCCAACGACGATGGAACCTACGACTCAATGAGTGAAGATGAAATGGACGCTATTGAGCAAGTGGCCATGCACCGGCGCATCAACGAGGATGAAGATGATCAAGTCTTTTGTGATGAACATACAAGCCCCGCTCTTGTTGTCTCCAAAGTCTTGACACTACAACATCACCAAGAAGAAGACCAACGATGCCACATCTTCCACACAACGGCAGGCATCCACGGGAGATCCGTCAAGGTCATCATCGACGGAGGTAGTTGCCACAACTTGGCAAGCGAAGAACTATGCTCCAAGCTACAATTGGTCAAGAAGAAGCATCCGCAACCCTACAAGGTTCAATGGCTAAGTGACTCCGGCACTATACGAGTTGAGCATACGGTCCAAGTATCCTTCAAAATAGGCGCATAAGAGGACACTTTGGAGTGTGATGTGGTCCCAATGACCGTTTGCCACCTCCTCCTTGGTCGGCCATGGCAATTCGACCGTGGTGTCTACCACAATGGGCGTACAAACCACTATAGCTTCAAGATGAAAGGCAAAGAATATGTCCTACGACCCATGTCTCCTAGTCAAGTGATAGCCGACAAACAAGCCACCAACCAAAGAGAGAAGAGTGAGAAAGTGAGCCACCAAAAAGTGAGTGAGAGCCACAAGCCAAATTTGGCGCCTCTTAGCCTAGAGAGAAAAACCTCATACTATTAAGCCACCAAACATGACATGAGAGAAGTGTGTGAGAACCCATCAAGTGTGATGCACTTTGTCCTTGTGTGCAAGGATGGCGAACCAAAACTAACACCACTCATGAGCTACCTTTGGTGTTTCAATCTCTTTTGCAGGAATTTCAAGATGTTTTCCCGATGAGCTACCTCGGGTCTACCTCCTCTTGAGGCATTGAGCATCGAATCGACCTCATCCCCGGAGCGCCACTTCCAAACAAAGCTCCCTACCGTGTCAATCCCGAAGAAACCAAGGAGATTCAACGGCAAGTACAACAACTAATCGACAACGGTCATGTACGTGAAAGCTTAAGCCCTTGTGCCGTTCCTGTTATTCTTGTGCCTAAGCCCGATGGAACTTTCCGCTTGTGCTCCGATTATAGACCCATAAATGCTATCACCGTGCGCTATAGGCATCCCATTCCTCGCCTATATGATATGCTTGATGAACTTAGTGGAGCCAACTTTTTCTCAAAAATTGATCTTAAAAGTGGCTATTATCAAATCCGCATTCATGAGGGTGATGAATGGAACACTGCTTTCAAAACAAAATTTGGCTTATATGAATGGTTGGTTATGCCCATGGGTTTGTCGGAAGCTCCCGGAACTTTTGTGCGCCTCATGCATCATGTACTTCGTCCATACATTGGAATCTTTGTTGTGGTTTACTTCGATGACATTCTTGTGTTTAGCAAAACCATGAAAGAGCATCTTGATCATGTTAAGCTTGTTTTGCAAACACTTCGAAAGGAAAGTCTTTATGCAAACTTGAAAAAATGCACTTTTGGAGTTGACAAAGTGGTTTTCTTGGGTTTCGTTGTCTCTTCCAAGGGTGTCCATGTTGATGAAACTAAGATCAAAGCAATTAAAACTTGGCCCCAACCCACCAATTTGCAACAAGTCGAAGTTTCCTTGGTCTTGCAGTTTTTATCGCCGCTTTGTGAAAAACTTTAGCACTATCGCAGCTCCTTTGCATGCTTTGAGTAAGAAGAATACTCCTTTTGTTTGGGGACCTTTGCAATCCAATGCTTTTGATGAGCTCAAGTCTTTACTTACTCATGCTCCGATTCTTGCTTTGCCCAATTTTGACAAAACTTTTGAGGTCCATTGTGATGCAAGTGGTACCGGAATTGGCGGAGTTTTAATGCAAGAAAAATGAGTCATTGCTTATTTTAGTGAAAAATTCTCCGGTGCTCAACTTAACTATCCCGTGTATGACAAAGAATTGTATGCTTTAGTGCGTGTCCTCCATGTTTGGGAACATTATCTTAGACCTCATGAGTTTGTCATCCATACCGATCATGAAACGCTGAAGTACTTAAAAGGTCAAACTAAATTGAACAAGCGTCATGCCAAATGGAGTGAATTCATTGAATCTTTTCCATATGTGATCAAGTACATTAAGGGCAAGGAAAATGTAGTTGCTGATGCACTTTCACGCATATGCACGCTTGTCACCCAACTTGAGTTGAATGTTATTGGCTTTGAGCACATAAAAGAGTTGTATGCTAGTGATCCATATTTTGCACCTCATTATGCTAAATGTTTGACGCATACATCTTGGAACAATATTACCTCAAGGATGGTTAGCTTATGAAAGCTAACAAACTTTGCATACCCGAGTCTTCTCTTCGTTTGCTACTTTTGCAAGAGGCTCATGGAGGTGGACTCATGGGACACTTTGGACGCGACAAGACTTTCCCCACGCTCTCCAAGAACTACTTTTGGCCAAAGATGTTTCGAGACGTCTCACGCTTCACCACAAGATGCTCAACATGCCGCAAAGCTAAGTCAAAAGCTCAATCTCATGGTCTTTACATGCCTCTTCCTATTCCATATCAACCATGGGAAGACATTAGCATGGACTTTGTACTTGGTTTGCCTAGAACTCAAAATGGAAAGGACTCCGTATTTGTTGTTGTGGACAGATTTTCCAAAATGGCACATTTCATTCCTTGCAACAAAGTAGACGATGCTTCACATATTGCAAATCTATTTTGTAGGGAAATCTTGCGCCTCCATGGAGTACCAAAGTCAATCGTCTCCGACCGCGACGTCAAGTTCTTGAGTTACTTTTGGAAAACTCTTTGCGCCAAGCTCGGAATCAAGCTCTTGTTCTCCTCCGCATACCATCCTGAAACCAACGGCCAAACGGAGGTGACAAACCGGACGCTCTCCACTCTACTTCGCGTGTTGATCAAGAAGAACATCAAGGAGTGGGAGGCGTGTCTACCCATCGCCGAGTACGCCTACAACCGCGCAAGACATTCGACGACCGGCAAGTCCCCCTTCGAGGTCGTCTACGGCTTCAACCCATTGTCCCCATTGGACATCCTACGTACCCTACCTCTACAAGAGCGCACCAACATCGACGCAAATGCCCGTGCAAGCTACATCGAGAAGATGCATGAAGATACAAGAAACACTATCGAGCGCCAAGTACAACGACTAGCGACCAAGCTCAACATCAACAAGCAACCCATGATCTTCAACATAGGCGATCTCGTGTGGCTACACCTTCGCAAGGAACGCTTCCCCAATGAACGCAAGTCCAAACTTCTACCTCGAGCCGATGGACCCTTCAAGGTGTTAGCATGCTACAACAACAACACCTACAAGCTCGACCTACCAAGCGACAAGTACAACGTGAGCGACACCTTCAACGTCAAAGACCTCTCGCCTTTCCATGGTGATGAAGATCTAGATCCGAGGTCGGATCCTTTCAAGGAGGGATATGATGCGAGCATCCTTCCATCATCCCCATGGACTCTACATCAACACCTACAACACCACAAGGACCGATGACTCGAGCACGTGCAAGAGACCTTGAAACCGAGGTGACATCACTCCTCTCACAACTCTCCTTGATTCACATGAGACATGGTTACTACCTCAAATGGAAACTCTATGCATACTCAGCACCAAGGAGTCGACCATGAAGAGGCTAGGAAGCAAGGAGAATCGAAGCGGAAGACATCTGCTGAAGACGAAGAGGAGAAAGCAACCAGGACCGAGAGGCGGACGATCCGGACGGAGGTCCGAATGATCCGGACAGAGCCGGATGATCCGGACCCGGTCCGGACGATCCGCTTCATCGATCAAGGCAACAGAACCTCCACGCTGAAGCGGATCATCCGGACCCCGCCGGATCATCCGGATCCCGCCGGACATCCGGACCACCAGCGGACGTCCGCCCACGCCGTCACCAGCAGAGTACCGGACCATCCGGGCCCCACCGGATCATCCGGACCAGCCGGATCATCGGACCGTCGCCCGGATCATCCGGCCGATGCTGCAGCAGCGTGTTGGGCTGAGCCCATGTACCCCTTCGCCCCAGACTCTATATATAGGACCCCCTCTCCTCACTTTGAGACTTAGCATTGGATTAGCTCATATTTGTGTGTGAGAGCCTTTGCTCATCCACCGGTACTTCTCCACGGAGATCAGGACCTCCGTCTAGGAGAAGATCCATCGGATTCAAGACCCCTATAAGGGAAGATCCCCTCATGGATTCAAGACCTCCTCTCGGAGAAGAACGGCTACCTTTGTATCTTTCCTTTGTTGATTTTGGACCATGTATCACTCATGCTTCGATGATCTAGACCTTGTGTGATCGATCTCTTGTCGGTTGAGTGTCTCTCTCGTTCTTCCCCGTGATTTCCTCTCGTGCTTCCGCGTGTTCTTCGTGTTTCCTCCGTAGGATCCCCTCCAAACGTGAAAGATCGACGAATTAGGGTTCCACCCTACATCAGATGGTCTCTTCTCGGGGAGTCCGGGAAGTGAACATGGTCTTTGGGTTATGATTGACGTAAGTAGGAGTTCAGGATCACCTCTTGATCATTACTAGTTGACGACCGTTCCTTTGCTTCTCTTCTCGCTGTCATTTGCGTATGTTAGCCACCATACTTGCTTAGCCGCTGCTGCAACCTCACCACCTTACCCCCTTCCTTTCCCATTAAGCTTTGCTAGTCTTGATACCCATGGTAATGGGATTGCTGAGTCCTCGTGGCTCACAGATTACTACAACAACAGTTGCAGGTACAGGTTATGCGATGATCATGATGCGAGAGCGATGTTTGCTTGTTTGGAGTTCTTCTTACGCTTCTTCTTGATCGGGGATAGGTTCGGTCGGCAGCCTGGGCTAGCGAGGTGGATGTCATTTGAGTTTCTGTTTGTGTTTCATCCATAGACGGATGTTGATCTTATGTATGATGATGTTGTATTCGTGTGGCATTGTATGACTTTTGTATGTATCCCCATCTATTATGTAATGTTGATGTAATGATATCCACCTTGCAAAAGCGTTTCAATATGCGGTTCTATCCTTGGTGGGACCTTGAGTCTCTTTAGGATAGTATCGCATATTAGGCGTGTTCAAGTTGGTATCGAGCCTCGACCAAACCGGAGGAGCCCCTTGATTGTTGGCCATTGTTGAGTCTAGAAGAAAACTATTTTGAGTCTTAGGATTATATATATCGGAGAGTAGGATTCTTTTTACTCCTCAATCCCTTCGTCGCTCTGGTGAGGCCTCCTGAAGTAGATGCTTTGTCTTTCCTCTCCTCAAATTTCACTAATTTTTTTAGGATCACGCGGGTATCTTGGAATCGTTCTGATGGGTTTGTGACGAGAACATTGTTCTTGGTGCCTCCTGACATTTAGGGGTTGTGGCAGTGTCCCGAGGAGTTGAGCTCCGAGGTGTTGTCGTCACAATTTTATTGTTGCAGTTCTGGAATACCTGAGTTTTGTCGACATCGAAAATCTCTTTTATGTAGTTGTTGGTGAGATAACCTCGACGTCACCCAGTACTGGGGAGTTCGGGAGTATTGCCATAGCTCGTATAACGGATGCTTTTCGAAGATTGAGGTACACGATTTCCGAAGGTTTCTTGGTTATGTGTTGACGGATGGATACAGCTAGATGTAGGGATTGTTAGTTTGGGTGAAATATATTGCTTCCCCTGTATCCCCAACACCAGACTGCATAACCAGAAAGTTTCGGGAGTTTATAGGTGGGAATTCAAGTAGCTCCTAGAATATCTTTCCGAAAGATGCATGATATGGGATTGGGTAAATCTCTATCATATGTATTTGTTTCGGCTTATTTCTGCAAGCCAATCCTTTGTTTTGTTTTGAGTTGTGGTATTTGAGTTGCTTCAATGTCAAGTGTTGATTCCATACCTTTCAAGCGGTGTTCTCATATTTCTATGGGAGTACTAATCCTTTTTGATCATTGAGGTTGTCATGTTAATTCTTTCCAACCGGTGTGCTTCTCTTCAAGTGGATACGATCATTTCAACATTTGTGAGATCAATTCTAAGTTTTCTCAACGGGATCCGTTTCATCCGTCCCCAAGTTGCCTTTGTTCTCCTGCCCTCCCACCCTTTTTCTTCAAAGACTCAGATTTCTTAATCATGTATCCTTTTAATTGTGGGATGCCTCTGCATTCTTTTCCGTCAAGGTTCTTATCCGGTGATTCTCAAGAAGATGCTCAGGAAGCTTCAAGTTTATCATTCTTTGCTCTCTTTTCTTCTCAGGTGGATTCAATTCAAGCTTTGTCGATCATATCATTTCCTCGTTTCAAATGTTTTCTCATGCCGTGCACCTCTTAATCATTCACTTCTTCCTATTCATTTATTCTGGAGTGCTCAAGATATCTCATAAGATTCGTGTTTTCCATTCTTAATCCGTTCAAGCTATTTGGAGATTATTATCCCATTCAAGTCATTTAATTCAACCGGTGCAATCCCCCCTTTCAATCAATCGTTCAACGGTGTTTCCTTTTGAGTGGGCCCTACCCACATGTCTTTTCCCAGGATCTTACCTGACTCTTCTAACTTTTCCGGAGTTGTTCTCAATTTCATTGCAAAGTTTGACGTAAGAGTGAATCTCATCAGTCAGCTGTTTTCCAAGATGATTTCAAACTATTATTCATTATTGGCTCAACCTCTTTGTTTTTTTATTCTCCCGGAGTATCTCAACAATTCATGGTGGTGTTTCTCGTCGTCATTCTCGAATTTCAAAGACCGAAGAAGAGTTCCTCTTAAATCCTTACCCGTTCTTCCAGAGATTCATGGTTCTAGCTTCATGCCATCCTCATAATTGTTTTTATTGTGACAATTCTTTTCTTACCATCCGGAGCATTTCATGAGTTGTTTCCATTTCTTTCCTCCGAAGGCCATCATGTCATAATTCTTCATTCTCAGCGTGTAGCTATCATTCTCTAAATCTTACCGGTGAATCGTTCAAATAACCTCTAATCAGTTCATGGCCTCTTCGTTCTCTCCCCTCAAGTATCTTCATTCGTTTTCCAATTCTTCCCGTTGAATTGTGCCTTTGCTACTTTCATTTTCAATTCTAATGGTGGTTCGTTCAAGATTTCACTTCCTTCGTTATCATATCAAATATTCATTGTTTCCAAATCCTACCGGTGGTTCATGAAGACCTTCTCAAGTTTACGCTATATCCCTCTTAATCCTTTTTTTCAATGGGAATAAGTATTATGTCAAATCCGTTGTCTGTCATCAATTAAATTTGATGAAGGATAAGCATACAATAAATCTTATTCTTATTTCCTTGAGGTTACTCAATTCTTTTTATGGAGATTATTCATGATGAATAAATTCTTGATTACAAGTGATTCATCTTTCTTTCCGGAGTTGGTCATCATATCACATTCTCGGCTCGAGAGGCTTCATCTTTCTTTTCGGAGTTCTTCATGGAGGCTCTACATGGTGGCTCATCAAGGATTCTTTTCATTCTTCAATTGTTCTTCAAGATTTCTCTCGAAGTTATGACCCACCAAGCTATACTAAAAAAAATAAACATGGTGCCCAACACATGTTTTTTCCTAAGGAGTTCAAGTATTCTTCTTCTTACATTTCAAAGTGCAATTCTTTCTACCTTATCTTTTGAGGTGGTGTTATGTCACTCTTGACAATTTCCTTCATGTTTCATGAGTCACATGTTGTCAAGAATGAGGTACTCTATATCCATTAATCCCTCCATTGGAGTTATCTTGGTAAAGATTTCACCTAAAGCCTTCCCTAAGGAATGTTGCTATTTGTGGTGCTTATCAATGATCTGAAATTTCTCCTTCTCATCTCGACAAAGAAGTTTTTCATCTCTTTGGTGCTCTTAATCAAATCAATGGTTTCCATTAGTGGTCGGTTGTCACCTCATAGTCTCGAGATGTTTTCCACAAGCCCACAACAAGCTTATCCTTTCGTTGTTGATAATCCAACAACTCCGTTCTAGCATTTCCTGTAAGCGTTCTCTTCAAGATCAAGTTTTCCTCCATTCATTCCATTCCATTCTTTCATTTCTTCCGGAGGCATTGTGATGTTATGCTCTTCACCCATCACCTCGTTTGGTGAGGATTGTCTTCTTTTCTGGCTTATCCATTTAACCGGAGTGTTGTATCATCTCTTCAATATCTTTTCATCTCATTAAGTTTTCTTCTCTTTTCTACCGGAGCGCTGTCCAAATTCTGTCATTTTTGTTCCTTGGCTATCTCATTATACCGAGGTGGTCATATTCTTTCGTTCATGAAGCTCTTTTTTTCCATGTCTTTCAACTTTCAAGTCCTCGTAATACTCCTTGTTCCTCTTTTCTAACGGATTGTTTGCAATCTCGTTCATCTCTGTTGCACTCTTTCTTTGAAATTGCTCAACCTCTCAAGGTTCATGGTTTCACTCGTTCGTCAAAGAAGCAACTTAGTTTTACCTCTTCTCTTCCTCTTTCATTTCACTCCGGGGCCATCCCAGATCTCGGGACGAGATCCTCTCGTAGTGGTGGAGTGTTGTAACGCCCCGGATACAACTTTCCGTATTCGTAACTCCAACTCTTGCCTTTTCCGGAGATGTGATTTGATATTTCCTTCGTGGTTGGGTTTTTGTCGTTTGTTTTGCATTTTGTTCATGTCTTGCATTTCATCTCATAGCATCATGCGCATTGCATCTGCATCATTTTCATAAAACATGCATCCATTGTTAGTTGCCGCTTCTTCCCCGTCTCTGTTGACCTTTCTCAGACCGACCCTTCTGTTGTTGCCTGACCATTTGACCCTCTTTGCACAATACTCAAACGCCTCGCGCGTGTCCGAAAGCTGTCCTGAACTCGACCTGGACAGTCATGACCGATGGGTCCGGATCATCCCCCAACATCTATAAAACATCTCCGTTTTCTTAATTGGACTCTCTAACCTATTTTTCCTCAGCCGTCCGATTACGATCCGAGGGTCATTCTAGCCCCTTCCTAAAACTCTTTTGCTATATAAAAAGACCAACCCTAGATCCTAGGAGCCTTGTCCCATCGCGCCGCCACCACTCCTCCAGTCCCCTCTTCCTTGGGATCTCCTCTCGATCCAAAAATCCACCCGCTCTCCCTCGATTTCCCTAGCGAGCCAACCACCACAGCACAGCCCCCTCCATCCACCAGTGCCTCCTCTGCTCGATCCCGAGTGGATCGTGAGCACTAGTGCCTCCCCGTCGCCTTGCGCGTCCACGCCGCCGGCTGCAGCACCAGCAGCAGGTCATGCCGCCGGCCTCATCCCGCTCCTGTTTTTCCTTCCCTGCCGCGCTTCTTCCTCTCTAAGCCCTCTCCCTCTCTGCCATGGATGACCCCAGGAGCTCCCACTGATGCCATGGTTCCTGGACCTCAAGCCTTCGCCGAATCCGACTGGGAAACGGGAGAACCAGTCCATCCCCAACCTCCGGTCGTCCCCTGCCTCACCGAAACGCTTCCCCGCCATGGCCGCCGAACCTGAAGTCCATCCTGACTCGTCCACGCGTCGGCTCCGGCCAGAACGAGCCGTCCCCGGCCTCCTCGTCAGGCTGGCTCCCCCCATCAAGTCCTCGCGTCACCGGAGCCTCTTCAGCAGCCGCGCATGACCGCATCGACCTCCCCTGCTTCCTCTTGCCTGCGCGTGCGTGTGTTGACTGCTGCCCCGAGCGGCCGCACGATCCTCCCGTCGCCCCAGCAGATGACCAGGCGCCTCCTCCCGAGCCTCCTCACGCCGGCGCCAAGTCCCGCATCGCCAGCCGGCCGTCCTCACCGCCCCTGCCTCTCTGCTTCGAGCAAGCAAGCCGAGCGCTTGCGTTGACCGCGCCCCTGCATCCTGCGTCCCGCGCCAGCCACAGCGCCTCAAGGCCCAGCCAGCGCCAGGAGGGCCCAGCCTCCTCCGCGGCCTGCCCGGCCTCCTCCCCACCAGCAGGGCCTTGGCCCATTGTGAGCAGCCCAGCCGCCTCAGTGCACTGTTCAATTCGGCCCGATGTTTTTTTTCCTGCTGCGAATTTAGCTATTCTCCAGGTTTTACAGATTTGCAGAAAAACCCTCCATGTTCATGCATATAATAACTAATAAACGGTGTATCGGATTAAAATGGTTTAAACATGTAAAAAGCTTAGAATTTAGTGTGGATTAATAATATCCCACTTTCATCCATGTTTGAAATGTTTAAAATGCTGTTTGATTAAATTTGCTCAAATGCCATATTAAAATGATTTATTTCATAACTAAATAACCGTAGCTCGGTTTTAAATAAACTTCATATGTAAATGGGGTGGAAAAATGCCTAGTTTAACATGGTCCACTTTATTTTCCTTTTTAACAACTTTAAAATATGTTTTAGGGCAGAACAGTAGCAAATTTATAAATTGCATATGAGGATTTTCCGGAAATGTTGTTTGTTGTTCCGGTCTCATTTAAATTTGCCTAAATAGTTAGTTTACTTATGCCTCACCTCTTGCCATGTTAACAACATTTAATATTGTTGGGTATCATAAACGAGAGGGAATTAAATAATTGGATGTGGGGTTTTGTCAATATGCAACTCGTTGCATATTGAGCTCCACTTAACTTGTAGTATTGTTTGTTGCGTTTTGCCATGCCATGCCTCTTTAAACCGGACATGCATCATACTTGATTGTGCATCATGCCATATTTACGTGTTGTGTGTTTACCTTGTTGTTTGCTTCTTTCCGGTTGTGCTCCTTCTCGTTAGTTCCTGTATCGTTGCGATCGTGAGGATTCGTTCGTCTACGCTTGGTTCGTCTTCGTGGCTTCGTCTTCTTCATGGACTCGTTCTTCTTCCTTGCGGGATTTCAGGCAAGATGACCGCTACCCTGGATCTCACTACTATCATTGCTATGCTAGTTGCTTTGTTCTATCGCTATGCTGCGTTACCTATCATTTGCTCTTCAAGCCTCCCAAATTGCCATGAACCTCTAACCTTTGACACCCTTCCAAGAAAACCATTGCTTGGCTATGTTACCGCTTTGCTCAACCCTCTTATACCGTTGCTAGTTGCAGGTGAAGTTGAAGATTTCTCCATGGTGGACAGGGTTTATGTTGGGATATCACAATATCTCTTATATTATTAATGCATCTATATACTTGGTAAAGGGTGGAAGGCTCGGTCTTATGCCTGGTGTTTTGTTCCACTCTTGCCGCCCTAGTTTCCGTCATACCGGTGTTATGTTCCCGGATTTTGTGTTCCTTACGCGGTCGGGTGATTTATGGGACCCCCTTGACAGTTCGCTTTGAATAAAACCTGTCCAGCAAGGCCCAACCTTTGTTTTACCTTTTGCCTCACCACCACCTATACCCTTCCCTTGGGTCAGCCAACCCAAGGGTCATCTTTATTTTAGCCCCCCAGGGCCAATGCTTGTCTAAGTGTTGGTCCGAACTAGAGTCCTTTGTAGTGCCCCCTCAGGGAAACTTGAGGTCTGGTTTTAGTTGTACGGAGTGCTCATCCGGTGTTGCTCTGCGAACGAGATATGTGCAGCTCCTATCGGGATGTCGGCGCATCAGGCGGCTTTGCTGGTCTTGTTTTACCATTGTCGAAATGTCTTGTAAACCGGGATTCCGAGACTGATCGGGCCTTCCTGGGAGAAGGTATATCCTTCGTTGATCGTGAGAGCTTATCATGGGCTAAGTTGGGACACCCCTGCAGGGTATAAACTTTCGAGAGCCGTGCCCTCAGTTATGTGGCAGATGGGAATTTGTTAATGTCCGGTTGTAGATAACTTGACACCAGATCCAAATTAAAATGCATCAACGCGTGTGTAGCCGTGATGGTCTCTTCTCGGCGGAGTCCGGGAAGTGAACACGGTCTTTGGGTTATGATTGACGTAAGTAGGAGTTCAGGATCACCTCTTGATCATTACTAGTTGACGACCATTCCTTTGCTTCTCTTCTCGCTCTGATTTGCGTATGTTAGCCACCATAGTTGCTTAGTCGCTGCTGCAACCTCACCACCTTACCCCCTTCCTTTCCCATTAAGCTTTGCTAGTCTTGATACCCATGGTAATGGGATTGCTGAGTCCTCGTGGCTCACAGATTACTACAACAACGATGCAGGTACAGGTTATCACGATGATCATGATGCGAGAGCGATGTTTGCTTGTTTGGAGTTCTTCTTCTACTTCTTCTTCGATCGGGGATAGGTTCGGTCGGCAGCTGGGCTAGCAGGTGGTGGATGTCGTTTGAGTTTTGTTTGTGTTTCATCCGTGAGCGGATGTTGATCTTATGTATGATGATGTTGCATTCGTGTGGCATTGTATGACTTTTGTATGTATCCCCATCTATTATGTAATGTTGATGTAATGATATCCACCTTGCAAAAGTGTTTCAATATGAGGTTCTATCCTTGGTGGGACCTTCGAGTCTCTTTAGGATAGTATCGCATATTGGGCGTGACACTCCAAGCTTTGAGCACTTCCCTAGAGCGGCAAGTGGAGCTGCGCGAGGCCGCCCTTGCATCGCTGAAGGGGACGCCCGTGTGATGCCCCCAATTTAACCGTACACTAATCATACACGCAAATGTGTACGATCAAGATCAGGGACTCACGGGAAGATATCACAAGACTACTCTAGACACAAATCAAAATAAAACAAACTTTATATTACAAGCCAGGGGCCTCGAGGGCTCGAATACAAGCTCGATACACAAGAGTCAGCGGAAGCAACAATATCTGAGTACCTACATAAGTTAAACAAGGATGCCTTAAGAAGGCTAGCACAAAAACAACAACGATCGAAGAGGCAAGCCCTCCTGCCTGGGACCTCCTAAACTACTCTTGGTCGTCGGCGGTCTCCACGAAGTAGCATCCATCATCGGTGGCATCTGGCTCCAAGGCCTAGCCTATTGAAGACTAGCATCTTCAAGCAGCTCTGAGCATATTGCAGCATGTAGAAGAGTAAAGAGTAGCAGTTTATATTTGACAAACATGTTGTAACATCAACGCCCAGAGATCCTTCCTCGACTCCCTCGAGAAAGCTATCCCAGAGCCACATATCCATCACATATCTCAAGTATCCATTCTAGTTATATAAGATCAGAATATAAGTCTGAACGTCCATTACCGTGGACACGGTATTCGAATATATATCTTCCCTGTAGGGGCGCACCACGTTACCCAACACACTCGATCACTCTGGCCGGACACACCTTTCTGGGGTCAATGCCCGCCCTCGGAAGATCAACATGTCGCAGCCCGACCTAGGCTCAACAGAGAGGTCCCCGCCGGTCTACATCCTAAGCCCTCCGGGGTCTGGCCCATCGCCCGCAGCACTCCGGGTCGTTGTGTGCAGGGTGGATACTAGCACCGCCTTGGATGGCCAGCATGATCCGACCGTGCCACAATGCTGAACTGGACGTCTGACAAAGCTTCGGCTGATACCACGACGTCGAGGCCCATATCTATTCTCGTGTGGTGGTTAGTGCGTAAAGGCCAGAGGCCAACTTAGAACAGATACCCAAACCTGTTAGTGCATTGGGTGCACGCGGAAATGAGCAGAGACTCACGATAAGGTGACCCCGTCGCCCCGTCTCATGGACTTACGGCAAGGGCCCAGACTGCCCGGCCGTGCCACGTGGAAAACTCGCGGGTGCTCAACGGGCCCGCCCGACTTTCATATCAACTTGCGGGTACCCCTCAGGGCCGACCCGACTTCAACAATGGTCTCAAGTAAAGTCAAGGTAACTGTGTGTCCAAACATCAAGGGGAAAACCCGAGGAATCACCCCCGGTGGATTCCACTCAATGTAATCATCAAGGTGAACGTAAGAGGGACCACCCTCGAGGTTCACACTTGAGGTGTTGAACGACAGAGCCGTATCGGGTATGGTGAAAGAGGAAATCACCCTCGATGACCACGACCGAATAGCTACACTACAGAATTATCATCAGGAGTGCGTTTGTGGGGACCCCGACTCACGAGTCGAGATCACCAAATGCACGTGTACAGTGATCCCAGAGATCAATGCTCACTGAACACACAGAAGCTGAATAACAAGAGTCTTACATCCATACATACCGTCTTACACAAATTATGACCATTATGGTCAAGTCTTACATTGATAAAGCCTTAAGGGCTGAACATAAGATGAAACACAAACAGCGGAAATCCTCGTCGATCATAGAGCCCATGCCATCTGCCTTAACCCTACGGGCATTCTGACTGGGAAACGTCCTAGTTCGCATGTTCGTCTCCAAAGAACTCTTCTTCGAACTCTGGTTCTTCCATGCCTGGTCAATTAAATAACCAGTGGCAAGCCAATGAGTACTTTGAATGTACTCGCAAGCAACCCATGTTTTGGTTCAAGATACAACAGTGCATGATATAGGTAAATTTTTGCAGAAAGCTAGTTTTGAGTGCAATGACATGTTCAACAACTTGTAAGACATGCATCAAGAGAAATCAAGTAACCATGAGAACAGGCTACAGATATCAACATAAATAGAGTGGGCACCAACCCAACATGAATAGAGAGGGCCCCAACCCAACATGAATAGAGTGGGCACCAACCCAACATGAATAGAGTGGGCACCAACCCATCTCAAACATGTCAAGTCCCTGGACCCAAATAGTTTTATCAACACACACACACACACGGTTGTAAACATGTGGACTTAGCCCAAGAGCGGTTACCCAACTGTCCTTGACCGTGGACACGGCTATTCGAATAGTTTTACACTCTGCAGAGGTTGCACACTGTACCCACTAGATTCGGGGAACTTCCGTGTCATCCACGACCCGTGATACCTCAAGTACCCGGGGTAAGCACCCGATCACTACCTTTCCCTAGACGACACTAACATGGAGTCCACTCGATTGGTAGTAACCCCCGTGCCTAACATTTCACATCATAAAGTTGTGGAGCCTCGCTCCCATATTCATCATATACCACAAGCACGGGGTACCAACGGTGTGTTCGGTGCCCTGTGAAAACAGTCATGGCCGCCCTACCTGGCACGACCCCGTCCCGAGAGAGAGCACCAACTCTCCCCCGTCACTAGTAATGCGGGCTCCAAGCTAGTATCGGCCTAGGTAATCAATAATGCCCTTTCCCATATAAGGGTAGAGTGGTTGCGCATGTAAGGTTGGAATAACGGTCGCAACTTCGACCAATCCGTTTTCAAAAACAACACACACACTTGCCTCGGTACACCACTTCGTCATCAAGTGGTTACCCATTTCATCATCTCCCTCGGGCATAAGTGGCACCCGACGGGGTTTTCGAAAAAGTCCTTTGAAAAATACTTTGCCTCCTTCACCATGCATATACCCGTCCCTTTTTGCGTAGCACTACCTTAGCATCCTATCTACTCCCACCGGCATAACCCTCATAAGCAGGTAGGGTCATGCGCAATGCAAGTATCAACGAGGAGGTACGGTGGCAACCATCGAAGTGGTTATCACCCCATCATGATTCCATTGCAACAATGATAAGGTAATATATGACATGCATAAAAAGGTGCCATAGACATGGTCAAAGGGCTGCTTGCCTGGCTCAACAAAGTCTTCTGGGTCTTCAAAGTCTTCTGGTCCAACTCCTTCGTCAGCAACGCAATCTATCGTCGCAAAGTAAATAACGAGAAAATAAGGCAATAGTAAAACAGAAAAACCAAAGTGCTCAGAATAATGTCAACTTATTTTTCTAAAATACCAGGCTGAAAACTAAGAAGGGGAAAATTATTAGTTTTGGATTTGGAGTTATACAAGAGGGGATATGAATTTCCAAACAAAGATTAAACTGCTCAAATTTGAATTTAAATTTGAACAGTACATAAAAGTTGGTTGGATTTGAATGAAAGTTGCACCATTAAATAGGTTGCAATATTCTAGGAATTTAGGAATTGGAATTATTGCATTTGGATTATTATTTAATTGACAGAAAAGAAAAAGGAAAAAGAACCTTTGTGCCTTTGGGCCGAACAGCCGTGAGGCGTGAGCCTGAGGGGAAAAGAGGCCCAGCGAGCCAGCCAGTAGCGCCAGGTTTTAAACTGACGGGCGGGGCCCAGCTGCCGATGGGGGAGAGAGAGGCGAGAGAGGTGAGGATGACAGGCGGGCCTGCTGTCATCTCCGACCTCGCGACAGAGGGCAGCGTGCTCACCGGGCGATGCGAGCCATGGCGAGCTCTGGCGAGTCTGAAAAGGGATGGCCGAGGGTCGCCGCCGCGTCGGTGGGTGGTGGACTTGCCGTGAGGATGCTGGTTCGCCCGGCGACGAGGTCTCATGGCGGAGGAGCTTGGGAGGCGGTGGTTCGGTCGTTTCCGGCTGCAAGAGAGGGAAAGCGGAGGAAATGATCAGGAGGTGAGGAGAGTCAGATTGGGAGAGAGAGATGGCAACAGAGGCCTGTACCACGAGTTCGTTGAGTCCGAGGCGGCGGAGCTCGAGCTCGATCTGGAGCTCAGGCGCTCGAGAAGAACTGGGGTGCGGGGGTGACTTGGTGGTGCGAGGAGTGATTGGCGAGGAGGAGGGGCTCGGGGATGCCGTGAACGGCGGTCCATCGTGGGCTCGTGCACGTGAGCTCGTGCTTTCGTCGCTTCTGAGACCTCGGGAGGTGCCTTGCTGTGTCTAGGGCGTTGTAAGGGTCGACTCGCCCGGGGAAAGAAGAGGGGAGCAGGAAAGGTCGGGGACGCCCAGCGTGTGAGCAGCGCCATTGGCGCCTTCGGGCGGCAGTGTCGCTTAGCGCGAGGCGTGGGGAGGAGGAGAGAGAAGGGGGACAGCGCCGTGGCGTGTCGCGGACGTCGAGGCGTATCGGTTGGCGTGAGGGGGAGGGCCGAGGTGGCCGGAGGTGGTTGGAAGGGGGCGGCTATAGTGCTGGGGCGCACTATAGCGCTCGAAGCGTGCATATGGCGGCATGGCCATTTTCCCAGCTCTGGCTTGGCCTCTAGTGTCTGGGGGCTCTAGGGGAAGTAAATAAATGGGGAGGGCATTGGATGCCTGGATGGCCTTGGATGGAGGAGGAGGTGAGGAAGAGGGAGAAGTGGGCTGTCCAGAGAGAGGAAGAGGGGTTTTACCCATCCAATAAGAGAGCTATGGATTTGCCATTGATACTAGAGGTGAAAGGGGGCTAGGAGGAGCTGTGGTAAAAATTTGAGCTCTCCAAGAATAGTGAAAGGGGTCCAAATAGTGGTTTTTGCAAAATGTCAGAAGGTGTTTGATGCTTGTTTGGTTGAGCAAATGAACTCCAAATGCCATGAGACTCCACAGGGTTAAATGACTCATAAAAATATGGCCTTCCACCAATTTGGAGATTATTTGGGCAAAGTTGCCAATGCAACTTTTGTAAACCCTAGAAATGAGCAGAAATAGACTTGAGTAGATCTAGTTGAGAAAATCACTTCTTGATGCACCACTTTGTGTAGTGGCCTCATTTGGTCATGTGAACATGCTCACAAAAGTTGGGGTCAAGGGGAGAAAGTTGGTAGTACAAAGTTGCTCAAACTTGATTCTGGTCAGAGAGGGTTTTGGGGCCTTTTGGTGAACCAAAATGACTTTGATTGTCATGAGGCTTTGCAAGATCATCACAATATGCATTTGTGACTTTCTGGATTTTTCTTGGATTTTTGTGAAAATATTTCCTGTAGAAATATTTCAAATCCTTGAAATGGGCAGAAATGGTTTTGGGAGGTTTTGTCCAATATTTTGAACATGACCATGTGTTGAAACTCTTATATATGGAAAAATATGTGTCCACTGAGTTTCCCTGATTTTTGTCAAATATTTTTGAAACAATAAAATATTTTTTCCCTATTAAAGACCATTTCTGGCCTTAAGAAAAAGCTTTTAAATAAAATAGAAAAATAGCTTTTAAAATTATATTTTTGTGGTTTCTGGGTATCCTATATCTAATAGGTTTCAAATATACCCTTTGAAATATTTTTCACACCTCAAATCAAGTACTTGCAGTGCAAATCTTAATTCAAGGGTTTTTGGAAAACTAATTTTAGAAAATACTTTTTAGCCAAATTATTTTTGTAAGAAAATACTATATTGCTCTATACACATGGCATGATCATTGGACAGAAGTTTGGGGTAAGGAGATGAAGTATAGAAGGTGGAGTAGTTGACTATTAAGAGCACTTGAAAAACCACATAGAGAAAACCAACTTCAAAATAAAAGCCAAATAATGCAAAAGTTTTTGTTGGTCCAAATTTTCATGCTTTACTAATGCAAATGAAGTGTTACAAAATGCAGGGTGTGACAGACCTACCCCCCTTACAAGAATCTCGTCCCCGAGATTCCTAAACTAAACTTTAAAGAGATACGGAAATTCGGATCTAAGGTAGTCTTCACGTTCCCGGTGGCCCGGCTTGGTGTGGTTGCTCCTTTGGACCTTGAAGTACTTGATGGTGCGGCTTGAGTGTGTCGCTCGGCCTCATCGAGAATGCAGATGGGCCTCTCACGGTAAGTCAAATCAGGTGAAGGTCAATGGCTTGGTGATTGGCGTCGTTGTAAAGATCGAGCTTATGCGGAACTTGGAGACACTTCGGAGTTGTGACACATGGAATACGTTGTGCACATTGGATAGTTCAGGTGGCAGTTCCAACTGGTAAGCCACTTCTCCTCGTCGGTCAGTGATCTTGAAGGGGCCGATGTATCTTGGTGCGAGTTTTCCTTTGACATGAAAGCGCTGGGTTCCCTTGAGAGGGGTGACCCGGAGATATACATGGTCTCCAACTCGGAAGGTCATGTCCCTCCGACGTGAGTCAATGTAGCTCTTCTGCCTTGTCTTGGCAGTCTTCAAGCGCTCTCTGACAAGCTGGACTTGCTCTTCTGCCTCACGGAGGATATCGGGCCCAAAGACAAGTCCTTCTCCGGTCTCTGACCAATTGAGGGGTGTGCGGCATTTCCGTCCATATAATACCTCGAATGGTGCCATCTGAAGGCTTGACTGGTAACTGTTGTTGTAGGAGAACTCCGCAAAAGGGAGGCAATCTTCCCACTTAGCTCCATATGCTAAGACACGGGCTCGGAGCATGTCTTGAGTATCGATTCACTTGTTCCGTCGACCTCCGATGCGTGGGTGAAAGCGATCTTGAAGGACAACTTGGTCCCCATGGCCTCTTGGAACTTCTTCCAGAACCTTGAGGTAAACTGGGTTCCTCGATCTGACACAATCTCCTTGGGAACACCATGAAGGCTTACGATTCTGTTGATGTATAGAGTTGCTAGCTGGTTTCCCTTGTAAGTTGTTTTGACCGGAATGAAATGGGCTACTTTGGTCAAATGGTCGACTATGACCCAGATGGAGTCATGTCCCTTATTAGACCTAGGAAATCCAGTGATGAAGTCCATTCCGACTTTATCCCATTTCCACTCGGGAACCTTGAGTGGTTGAAGCAACCCAGCGGGTCGCTGATATTCAGCCTTGACTCTTTGGCATACATCACACTTTGCAACATAGGTGGCAATCTCCCTCTTCATCCCGTGCCACCAAAATCTTTCCTTCAGGTCTTGGTACATCTTGGTTCCTCCGGGGTGAATGGAATACGGGGTGTCATGAGCTTCTTGCAAGATCAAATTCTTGAGCTCAATCTTGTTGGGTACGCAAATGCGATTCCCAAACCACACAATTCCTTGCTCATCCTCTGAGAACCCGGGGGCCTTGCCTGCCTTGATCTTCCTCTTGATGCCTTCAATACTTTCGTGTCCCTTCTGAGCTTCCTTAATATCATCCATCTGGGTAGGCTTGACTTCGAGGTTGGCTAAGAATCCCGGTGCAACCAGTTCCAACCCGAAGCTTTCAAGTTCTTCATACAAGGCGGGTAGCTTGTCCTTAAACATAGCATTCAAGGAACAAGCCTTCCTGCTCAATGCATCCGCTACCACATTAGCCTTTCCGGGGTGGTATTGAACACTGAGGTCATAATCCTTGATCAACTCTAGCCATCTTATTTGCCTCATGTTCAATTCCTTCTGAGTGAAAATATACTTCAGACTTTTGTGGTCCGTGTATATCTCACATCGTTTCCCTAGGAGGTAATGTCGCCATGTTTTCAGGGCATGAACCACTGCTGCTAACTCAAGATCATGAGTAGCATAGTTCTCTTCATGAGGCCGTAGTTGCCTTGAAAGGTAAGCTACGACTCTGCCTTCTTGCATCAGAACACCTCCCAGTCCGGTTCTTGACGCATCACAATATATCACAAATTCCTTGTGTATATCTGGTGTGGCGAGAAGCTGGGCGGTGGTCGATCTCTTCTTCACTCTGGAAGCTCTCTTCGCACCGGCGTCCATTCAAACTTCTTGTCCTTCTTCAAGAGCTGAGTCATGGGTGGGCAATGCTTGAGAATCCTTCAACGAACTTGCGGTAATATCCATGAGTCGAGGAAGCTTCGACTTCCTTCACATTGCTTGGGGATTGCCATTCAGTCACGGCCGCAATCTTAGCGGGATCGACTGACAATCCTTCTTCGGTCAAAACGTGACCCAAGAACCCGACTTCACGCAGCCAAAATTCACACTTGCTGAACTTGGCATACAGTTGGTGCTCTCGAAGCTTGTCTAGGACCATTCTCAAGTGTTGCTCGTGCTCTTCCTCCGTCTTTTAGAAGACAAGAATGTCATCAATGAAGACAACAACAAACTTGTCCAAATATTCCATGAAGACCTTATTCATGAGATACATGAAGTAAGCCGAGGCATTGGTCAATCCAAAGGCCATGACCGTGCACTCATCTGAGCCATATCGGTTACAAATACCGTCTTGAGAATATCTTGGGTCTCGATCTTCATTTGGTAGTACCCAGATCTGAGGTCGATCTTGGAGAACACCTTGGCCCCGTTGAGTTGATCAAACAGATCTTCAATCTTGGGAAGTGGATATTTGTTCTTGATTGTAGCTTCATTGAGGGAGCGGTAGTCAATGCATAAGTGGATGGTACCGTCCTTCTTTGCCACAAACAGAACAGGCGATCCCCAAGGGGAGGCACTAGGGCGGATAAATCCCTTCCTCAACTGCTCTTCCAGTTGCTTCTTCAACTCTGCTAACTCCTCTGATCCCATTCTATAAGGCTTCTTATAGATGGGTCCTGCTCCGGGCATGAGCTCGATGATGAATTCAATGTCTCGGTCAGGAGGCATTCCCGGTAGCTCATCAGGAAAAACATCGGGGTATTCGCATACTACCGGAAATTGCTCCAATCCCACTTCAGTCAGACAGTTGAATTGGTTGGCTTGAGTAGAGGAGGGGTTGGAGGAAAATTTAACTTCGACTCCTTGGTCATTAGTCACAGTGACAGACCGGTTGGCACAATCTAACAAGCCTTGGTGCTTGATGAGCCAATCCATTCCCAAGATCACATCCAAGCCTTGCGATCTTAAGATGATGAGATCTGCTAAGAAGTCTACCCCATTAATAACAATCCCGACTCCTTTACATCCTATCTTGGCTCTCATCTCTGCTCCGGGGGTTTGTACCACCATAGGGTTATTCAGGTGTAGGGTCCTGCCACTTTTAATGCAAACTTTTGGGTGACAAATGAATCGTGGCTCGAGAATCAAACAAGGCAGATTGCAGGTGCAGAATTGACAAAGGCATTACCCGGCCTGACGTCCGGGTCTTCCTAGGCTTCTTCTGCAGTGACATGATTCACACGACCCTTACCGTTGTTGGGCAGGTTGCGGGGAGCTTGGTTCCTTGGTGGCATTCCACGGCCTTGCCCTGGGTTCTGCGCATTGGGGCGCGGGGCGTCGGGCTTCTTGTTGGGGCAATTCTTGGAGTAATGTCTGGCTGTCCACATCGAAGCAAGTGACTTGGTTGGGGTTGCTGCTCCTGCCAGCATTGTTATTGGGGTTGTTGTAAGCTGGCCTGGGGTTGGCATACTGCGAGGTGGATAGTTGGCGCGGGGTGCGGAGCTCGTGGCTGCCGATAGGTTGGCTTGATGGGGCTGGCTGCCACGCAGGCGAGGCCTCAGTTCTTGGAGCTACCCTTGCGATCATCTTGCGCTTACGGGTATCATCCAAAGCCGTCGCTTGTCCTCAAGCATGAGTGCCTTGTTCACCAGATCGAGGAAAGGTCGGGCGGTCACACACAACAAGTGAGTACTGCAGAGTGCAGTTAAGGCCTTCCATGAAGCGCTCCTTCTTGGCAGCATCGGTCTTGACATCCTCGAGAACATACCTTGAGAGAACACGAACTTCTGCATGTACTCCTTGACAAGTGCTACTACCTTGCTTGAGGCTCGGAACTCACGCTTCTTGATGGCCATGATTCCGGAAGGAATGTGGGCCTTGCGAATTCTGCCTTGAAGTCATTCAAGTGATGTTTTGCTCGGCATGCATGGCCTTGAATCCATCCCACCAAGCTCTGGCGGTTCCCGAGGCGGTGGGCAGCATATGCCACCCTCTCACGGTCTTGATTGCAGCCGACTAGGTCCAACAAGTCCTCAATGGTGCGGACCCGATCGTGCGCATCCGAGGGTTCAGCAGTCTCGATGAAGGTGGGTGGTGCATGCTTCTTGAACTCCACCAGCGTGGACCGTCCATTGCCGTGTCCCGCCGGTGGCGATTGACAGCTTGAGCAATCACGGAGGGCTGCGGTGTTGGCTTGGCGTTCCTCTCGAAGGCTTGGAGAAGTTGAGCCATGTCCATGATTGGAGGAGGTGGTGGGGTGGAGTCGTCCTTGGGCTTGGTCTGGCTGACTCGCTTCAGCAGAACCTCCGCTTCTTCTTCTTTGGGTAGAGGTACCGACGTGTTACAACAGGCATCCTGTTGGAGTGGTCAAGGTTTCATGATTGGGGAAAGATGGGGAAAGCAATATAGATGGAATGCCTAGTAAGGGGGTTGGTATGACACTAATTGTTTTCATGCAAGGGCCAAAAGGCCAAACACATTCATTAAAATCCAAATGGATGATGTAGTCGTTTACAAGTTACCGAAGGAAAGCACGACATCCATGAAACACAACAAAAGCAAACACAACACTACATGGTTTCATAAGAACCATTACATGGACTCGACTTCGCATAGGGGTACACGACCTATCCTACCGTAGGGTTACTAATGGGCATATCCAAGTTGTGAATGATGCCTAAGTGGTGGAATGCTCGGTCGCGTAGTCTGGCTCTTCTGGGTCTTCCTCCTCGTCATCGGTGGCCTGGATTTCTTCATTGCTTGAAGGGGTGGGGGAGTGGAGGAGCTCAACACGGCGTTGCTTTGCTGGTGGGGTGAAGAGCTTGCGGTATTCCTTTGCGCTCATGCGGTGTTGCTGTGGTGATTCTCCATCCTTCGGGGGTCTTCCGCCTCTGTATGCGATTGCGGGCTGTCCATGGGGAGCACCTTCCTTCTTGATCCTATCCGTCTTCTCTTGTGCTTGGCGAAGAAGTGCCTTGGTCTCATGAAGTTCCTTTCGTAGTTCCATTGATTCCGTGGCCAAGTGTTGTGCCAAACTATCGGCACAAAGGCTGAAGTAGGTCTGGAATCGGAGTGGAAGTCCTTCTTCTAATGGTGGAGCTGGTGCATTGCTCTCATCCTCGCCTTCCTTCCGATAAGGCAAGAAGCGGGTTGCCAACTCATCTGCCATCTCTGGGAGAAGGTCTCGGAGGCGGGTGAGTGCCTTGAGGGTTGCCGTCTTGACGGCAAGGACTAGTGTTGCCATCTTGGGTCCCTCAAAGAACCAGCTTGTTGGAGAGTCATTGGCCTTCACGATCACTTCCACATGATACTCTGTCTCGGTGTCGTTGATCCAATGCTCATTGTAGGTGAAAATGGGGGCTCGGTGGTACTGGCACTTCTGGAGGCTATCCTCGAGAAGCACGGGAAATCCGGTGGTCAGCAAGTCTTCGGGTACAGCAGCCATCTACAAAAGTTGAATGGGAGAGGTCAATAAGGGAAATGTAACTTGGGTTGGGTATGCTTCAGAACAGAAGAGAAGTTTAGATGGTCTCAAGCTAACTAACGTCCATGCTAACTAAGGCTTCCTACAGTCAGGATGGCTCTGATACCAGCTCTGTGGGGACCCCGACTCACGAGTCGAGATCACCGAATGCTGCGTGTCTGTGATCCCGAGATCAATGCTCACTGAACACCTGAAGCTGAATAACAAGAGTCTTACATCCATACATACCGTCTTACACAAATTATGACCATTATGGTCAAGTCTTACATTGATAAAGCCTTAAGGGCTGAACATCGAGATGAAACACAAACAGCGGAAATCCTCAAATCGATCATAGAACCCATAACATCGCCTTAACCCTACGGGCATTACATTTGAGGAAGCGTCCTAGTTAGCATGTTCGTCTCCAAAGAACTCTTCTCCGAACTCCGGTTCTTCCATGCCTGGTCAATTAAATAACCAGTGGCAAGCCAATGAGTACTTTGAATGTACTCGCAGGGAACCCATGTTTTGGTTCAAGATACAACAGTGCATGATATAGGTAAATTTTTGCAGAAAGCTAGTTTTCAGTGCAATGACATGTTCAACAACTTGTAAGACATGCATCAAGAGAAATCAAGTAACCATGAGAACAAGCTACAGATATCAACATAAATAGAGTGGGCACCAACCCAACATGAATAGAGAGGGCACCAACCCAACATGAATAGAGTGGGCACCAACCCAACATGAATAGAGTGGGCACCAACCCATCTCAAACATGTCAAGTCCCTTGACCCAAATAGTTTTATCAACACACACACACACGGTTGTAAACATGTGGACGTAGCCCAAGAGCGGTTACCCAACTGTCCTTGACCGTGGACACGGCTATTCGAATAGTTTTACACTCTGCAGAGGTTGCACACTGTACCCACTAGATTCGGGGAACTTCCGTGTCATCCACGACCCGCGATACCTCAAGTACCCGGGGTAAGCACCCGATCACTACCTTTCCCTAGACGACACTAACATGGAGTCCACTCGATTGGTAGTAACCCCCGTGCCTAACATTTCACATCATAAAGTTGTGGAGCCTCGCTCCCATATTCATCATATACCACAAGCACGGGGTACCAACGGTGTGTTGGTGCCTGTGAAAACAGTCATGGCCGCCCTACATGCACGACCCCCCGAGAGAGAGCACCAACTCTCCCCGTCACTAATGTAATGGGCTCCAAGCTAGTATCGGCCTAGGTAATCAATAATGCCCTTCCCATATAAGGGTAGAGTGGTTGCGCATGTAAGGTTGGAATAACGGTCGCAACTTCGACCAATCCATTTTCGAAAACAACACACACACTTGCCTCGGTACACCACTTCGTCATCAAGTGGTTACCCATTTCATCATCTCCCTCGGGCATAAGTGGCACCCGACGGGGTTTTCGAAAAAGTCCTTTGAAAAATACTTTGCCTCCTTCACCATGCATATACCCGTCCGTTTTTGCGTAGCACTACCTTAGCATCCTATCTACTCCCACCGGCATAACCCTCATAAGAAGGTAGGGTCATGCGCAATGCAAGTATCAACGAGGAGGTACGGTGGCAACCATCGAAGTGGTTATCACCCCATCATGATTCCGTTGCAACAACGATAAGGTTATATATGACATGCATAAAAAGGTGCCATAGACATGGTCAAAGGGCTGCTTGCCTGGCTCAACAAAGTCTTCCGGGTCTTCAAAGTCTTCTGGTCCAACTCCTTCGTCAGCAACGCAATCTATAAATCATAAAGTAAATAACGAGAAAATAAGGCAATAGTAAAACAAAAAAACCAAAGTGCTCAGAATAATGTCAACTTATTTTTCTAAAATACTAGGCCGAAAACTAAGAAGGGGAAAATTATTAGTTACGGATGCGGAGTTATACAAGAGGGATATGAATTTCCAAGCGAGAGATTAAAGCTGCTCAAATTTGAATTTAAATTTGAGCAGTACATAAAAGTTAGTTGGATTTGAATGAAAGTTGCACCATTAAATAGGTTGCAATATTCTAGGAATTTAGGAATTGGAATTATTGCATTTGGATTATTATTTAATCTGTGGAATTTTGGAATATTGATGAGAAAAGAAAAAGGAAAAGAACCTTTGTGCCCTTTGGGCCGAAGCACCCATGAGGAAGCAGGCCCGGGGAAAGGGCCAGGCGAGCCAGCGTCTTGCTGGGCCAGTTTTAAAACCGTGGCGAGGCCCAGCTGCCGATGGGAGAGAGAGGGGCGAGAGAGGTGAGGATGACAGGGCCCGCTGTCATCTCCGACCTCGCGACCAGAGGGCCGGCGTGCTCACCGGGGGCGATGCAGGACACGGCGAGCTCCGGCGAGTGCGGGGATGGCTTCAGGGGGTCGCCGCATGTCGGTGGGTGGCAGACTTGGCCGGCGGGGATGCCTGGTTCGCCGGCGACGAGGTCTCGCAGCGGAGGAGCTTCGGGAGGCGGTGGTTCCGGTCGTTTCCGGCTGCAACAGACAGGGAAAACGGAGGGGAAATGATCAGGGAGGTTAGGAGAGTCTAGATCGGGAGAGAGAGAGATGGCAACGGAGGCCTGTACCACGAGTTCGTCGGAGTCCCGAGGCGGTGGAGCTCGAGCTCGATCTCGAGCTCGGGCGCTTCTGGAGAAGAACTGGGGGTGCAGGGGGGTGACTTGGTGGTTCAGGGAGTGATTGGCGAGGAGGAAGGGGCTCGGGGATGCCCTTAAGTAGGCGAACGGCGGTCCACCGTGGGCTCGTGCACCGGCGAGCTCGTGCTCGTCGCTACGGGCCTCGGGAGGGTGCCGCGCTGTGTCTAGGGCGATTGTAAAGTCGACTCGCCCGGGGAAAGAAGAGGGGAGCAGGAAAGGTCGGGGCCTTGGCGCATGTGAGCAGCGCCATTGGCCTTCAGGCGACCAGTGTCACTTCATGTGAGGCCTTGAGGAGGAGAGAGAAGGGGACAGCGCCGTGGCGTGTCGCAGACGTCAGCGTGTCGGTTGGCGTGAGGGGAGGGCCGAGGTGGCGGAGGTGGTTGGAAGGAGGCTACTGTCTTGAGGCGCCTCAGTGGCCTCAAGCGATGCATATGGCGGCATGGCCATTTTCCCAGCTTTGGGCTTGGCCTCTAGTGTCTGGGGGCTCTAGGGGGAAGTAAATAAATGGGGAGGGGCATTGGCTGCCCTGGATGGCCACTGGATGGAGGAGGGAGGTGAGGAAGAGGGAGAAGTGGGCTGTCCAGAGAGAGGAAGAGGGGTTTTACCCATCCAATAAGAGAGCTATGGATTTGCCATTGATACTAGAGGTGAAAGGGGGCTAGGAGGAGCTATGGTAAAAATTTGAGCTCTCCAAGAATAGTGAAAGGGGTCCAAATAGTGGTTTTTGCAAAATGTCAGAAGGTGTTTGATGCTTGTTTGGTTGAGCAAATGAACTCCAAATGCCATGAGACTCCACAGGGTTAAATGACTCATATAAATATGGCCTTCCACCAATTTGGAGATTATTTGGGCAAAGTTGCCAATGCAACTTTTGTAAACCCTAGAAATGAGCAGAAATAGACTTGAGTAGATCTAGTTGAGCAAATCACTTCTCCTTGATGCACCACTTTGTGTAGTGGCCTCATTTGGTCATGTGAACATGCTCACAAAAGTTGGGGTCAAGGGGAGAAAGTTGGTAGTACAAAGTTGCTCAAACTTGATTCTGGTCAGAGAGGGTTTTGGGGCCTTTTGGTGAACCAAAATGACTTTGATTGTCATGAGGCTTTGCAAGATCATCACAATATGCATTTGTGACTTTCTGGATTTTTCTTGGATTTTTGTGAAAATATTTCCTGTAGAAATATTTCAAATCCTTGAAATGGGCAGAAATGGTTTTGGGAGGTTTTGTCCAATATTTTGAACATGACCATGTGTTGAAACTCTTATATATGGAAAAATATGTGTCCACTGAGTTTCCCTGATTTTTGTCAAATATTTTTGAAACAATAAAATAATTTTTCCCTATTAAAGACCATTTCTGGCCTTAAGAAAAAGCTTTTAAATAAAATAGCTTTTAAAATTATATTTTTGTGGTTTCTGGGTATCCTATATCTAATAGGTTTCAAATATACCTTTTGAAATATTTTTCACACCTCAAATCAAGTACTTGCAGTGCAAATCTTAATTCAAGGGTTTTTGGAAAACTAATTTTAGAAAATACTTTTTAGCCAAATTATTTTTGTAAGAAAATACTATATTGCTCTATACACATGGCATGATCATTGGACAGAAGTTTGGGGTAAGGAGATGAAGTATAGAAGGTGGAGTAGTTGACTATTAAGAGCACTTGAAAAACCACATAGAGAAAACCAACTTCAAAATAAAAGCCAAATAATGCAAAAGTTTTTGTTGGTCCAAATTTTCATGCTTTACTAATGCAAATGAAGTGTTACAAAATGCAGGGTGTGACAGCGTTATGAGGGATCACTCTCGGCACTCGATAGTAGCTCTGTAGAGTCGAGCAACTAAAGGGGTGTGATGTGATGTGAGTTGTTAGGCTCTGGTCATCGATCACGTTGATCGAGTCGTCGAAGATGAAGCAGGGGCAACAAGGACAAGGTGAGGGTCACTGATGGATCACTAACCAACCTATGCTAAGCAGTTTAGGATAAGCAGGTAAGGTACAATGAGCAGGTTACAAAAGCAGGCTATGCATCAGAATAGGAGCAATCAATAACAGTAGCAAAATTTAATGCATGCATGAGAGTATAGAATGGGCGATATCGGGATGATCAAAGGGGGGCTTGCCTGGTTGCTCAGACAAGAAGGATGGTCGTCGTCGATGTAGTCGATCACAGGGGCATCAGCAGTGGTCTTGGGGTCTACCGGAGAGAAGAGGGGGAAGAAACAGTGAATACACGCAACATATGCATAACAAGACAATAAGCGGTGCTAGAGGTGATCTAACGTAGCGTTAGGCGATACTGGCGAAGGGGGAAAACATCCGGGAAAGTTTTCCCGGTACCAGACGTCTGTCAGACAGATGAACCAGAGGGAAAGGTTCATCGTTTGCTATGCTAGGGACGTGTGGCGGACGAATGAGCCACATATTCAGATTCGACTCGTCGTTCTGAGCAACTTTCATATACGGAGTTTTTCGATCCGAGCTACGGATTATTTTATATTATTTTTCAAAGTTTTAATATTATTCTGAAATTATTTTTAATTCGAAAAAAGTGCTAAATTGCTAGGCGCACCCAGCACAGTTTACACAAAAGTGTACTCAGTGGCTGACAGGTGGGCCAGGGGGACCCAGTTCACCAGTCAACAGGGGTGGGACCCTCCTATCATGCACTCATTCAGCTAATCATGGATTAGTTAGACTAACTAAGTAATTAGTTTGATTAAACCATTTTAATTAAGTTAATTACCTTTTAGTTAATTAATTTATTAATTAATATATATTTTTGTCATTCATCACTTTTTTTACAGGGGCAGGCCCCATCGGTGATAGCCCAGCCGAGGCGATTAGCAACGGGCAAGCAGGCACGGGCGCCATGAGTGCGCTCAAAGCCACCGGGAGGGCGACGGCCACGGCCATGGGTCGGAGCCACGCGACGCGGTGACTGGGGAAGGCGGATGGCGTGGCGCCGGCGTGTGGCATCAAAGGAGAGGTGGGGCGGCGGCTGTGACCGGCCAGCCACGGCTGGGCCGACGACACTGATCCTTGGCGAGCCGTGGCACGCAGTGGTCGGACGGAACAGTGGCCAGGGCTCCAGCGGCCAGGGGCGGAGCAGCAAGCCGCAGTGGCGGGGACGCACGGGGACGATGGCCATGGGGGGTGCGGCCATGGAGCCTCGGGCGCGAGCGGAGCAGCGTGCGGGTGATGGAACGACGCGGCGACGTGGTCGGGGGCGCGGGTGCATGCCCGGAGGCACGGCCGGATCCGATAATGGGAGAGAGGGGGAGGGGAAGAGGGCTCATGAGGCCCTTTAGATGTGCGAAGGCATGCTCGGGGAGGTGCCGAGGCTCAGGGCGGCGGTGGTCGACGACGAGGACGGCTACGGCATGATGGAGCCGCTGGGGAGGAGGATCGGGATGATCCGGCAAAGTCGGGGAGGCGGTCCGGCGAGGGGGGCTTCGCGCGTCGGCGGCTGTCGGGCGACGGGAGAGCGCCTGGGCGCAACGGGGGCCAGCGGGCTCGGGCGCTCTGCCCAGATCCAGACGGGAGGAGGAGAAGGGGATCGTGGGAGACGTGGTCGTGCGGGGGAAAAGATCCCAAGGATCTGACAAGGAGAGTGGGGGGGGGGCTCGGTATTATCCCCACGCGGTGTGGGCTGGTAGGCTAGCTGGGCCAGTTGGCCCAGTGGGGGAGGTCTTTGTTTTTTTCTTGTTATTTTATTTACTATTGTTATTTGATTTAATTTTGAATTTTGAAATTGAATGTGATTGAATCATCGTGAGTTTAACAACAGTAATTGCGATGACGCAGCATCATTAGCATGGGATTACTGTAGCATAATCATCTGGGCGGTACAATTCTCCTCCACTACAAGAAATCTCGTCCCGAGATTTAAGAGGTAGAAGGAAACAAAGCGGGGTATTCATCACATAGGCGATCCTCACCTTCCCAAGTGGCTTCGTCTTCAGAGTGATTCAACCACTGGACTTTCAAGAACTTGATCGCCTTCTGACATGTGCGGCGTTCATCTTGGTCGAGAATGCGGACCGGATGCTCTTTATAGGAGAGGTCCTGTTGCAACTCGAGCACATTCATGATCCACTGCTCGGATTGGGTCTTTGAAGCTGCGGCGGAGTTGTGACACGTGGAACACATTGTGAACCTGAGAAAGGTTCGACGGTAGTTCCAACTGGTATGCCACTTTTCCACGCCTTTCGAGAATAGTGAATGGACCAATATAGCGAGGAGCCAGCTTGCCCTTGATCCCGAAGCAGTGTGCACCCTTCATTGGTGTGACTCGAAGATAAGCCTTTCGCCAGGTTGATAGACCATGTCTTTGTGATGACGGTCATAATGACTCTTTTGACGTGACTGAGCAGTCTTGAGATTCTCGCAAATGACGCGGACTTGTTCTTCGGCGTGTTGGATAATATCCGGACCGAAGAGTGGACGTTCCCCGGTTTCTGACCAGTTTAGAGGGGTTCGGCACTTTCTTCCATATAACACTTTGGAACGGAGCCATCTTCAGACTAGCTTGATAGTTATTGTTGTAGGAGAACTCGGCATACGGGAGAGATTTCTCCCATTTCTTGCCAAACGAAATGACACAAGCTCGAAGCATGTCTTCAAGAACTTGGTTGACGCGTTCAATTTGTCCGTGAGACTGAGGGTGAAAAGCGGTGCTGAATGACAGATGAGTTCCCATAGCTTCTTGGAAACTTGCCCAGAATCTTGAAGTGAATAAACTGCCACGGTCTGAACTGATTACCAATGGGATACCGTGAAGTGAGACAATTCTGGACATGTAGAGGGTTGCCAGCTGACTAGCAGTGATCATTTCTTTAACAGCCAGAAAATGTGCAACTTTAGAAAGCCGGTCAATGACTACTAGAATAGCATCATTACCATTCTGCGATTTGGGGAATCCAGTGACGAAGTCCATTTCGACATGGTCCCATTTCCATTCAGGAATAGAGATAGGTTGCAGAGTTCCAGCAGGCCTTTGATGCTCTTCTTTGATACGACGACAAACGTCACACTCAGCAACATAACGAGCAATGTCTTGCTTCATATTAGACCACCAGAATCTCTGACGAATGTCTTGGTACATCTTGGTGCTACCGGGATGAATAGACAAAGGTGTATCATGAGCTTCTTTCATAACTTTTGGAGTCAGATACAGGTTTTCACTCGCACATGGCACCACTAGGCGGCCCTTGAAGTACAAGGCGCCATCATCAGCAATAGTGAAGGATGAGGGCTTTCCTTCTGAGAGATAGTGTTTAATCTTCTCGACTTCAGAGTCATAATGTTGAATAGTCTTGATATCGCCGACGAGATCTGGCACGAAAATGAGGGTATTTAGAGAACCCTGAAGAACAACACGAAGATTCATCTTTTGAAACTCTCGGGGAGGGGGTGCAAGTGCACCAGGAGGAACAATATGGAGGTTCAGCTTTCTGAATTCTTCAACCAGCGAGGGATGAACTTTTCGAACCTCGAGGTGATTGCAATATGACTTGCGGCTCAGAGCATCAGCCATTACATTAGGCTTGCCTGGTGTATAGGAAATACCCAAGTCAAAATCTGCTACCACCTCCATCCATATCTGCTGATGGAGGTTCAGGTCTGGATGGGTAAACAGATACTTCAGACTTTGGTGGTCGGTGAAGATCTCACAATGATTACCGAGAAGGTAATGTCGCCACTGCTTTAGTGCATGTACGACAGCAGCAAGCTCGAGGTCATGAACTGGGTAGTTCTCTTCGTGAGGGCGCAATTGACGAGAGGCATGGGCAATCACTCTGCGCTCTTGCATTAGGACACAGCCTAATCCGTGTCGTGAAGCGTCGTAGTAAATGACGAAATCCTTCTTAGTATCCGGCGGAGCAAGCACTGGGGCAGAAGTCAGCTTGTCTTGGAAACTTTCGTGACACTTTTCTGTCCAATCAAACTTGACGCCTGAGGGAGTCCTGGACTAGGGGGTGTCCGGACAGCCAGACTATCATCGTCCGCCGGACTCCAAGACTACGAAGATACAAGATTGAAGACTCCGTCCCGTGTCCGGATGGGACTTTCCTTGGCGTGGAAGGCAAGCTTGGCGATACGGATATGTAGATCTCCTACCATGGAAAACCGACTCTGTGTAACCCTAGCATCCTCTGGTGTCTATATAAACCGGAGGGCTTTAGTCCCTAGGACACAACATACATTACAACAATCATACCATAGGCTAGCTTTAGGGTTTAGCCTCCTTGATCTCGTGGTAGATCCACTCTTGTACTACCCATATCATCAATATTAATCAAGCAGGACGTAGGGTTTTACCTCCATCGAGAGGGCCCGAACCTAGGTAAAAACATCGTGTCCCTCGTCTCCTGTGGCCATCCGCCTAGACGCACAGTTTGGGACCCCCTACCCGAGATCCGCCGGTTTTGACACCGACATGGGTGCTTTCATTGAGAGTTCCTCTGTGTCGTCACCGATAGGCCCGATGGCATCTTCAACCAACAACGCTGTCCAGGATGAGACTTTTCTCCCCGGACAGATCTTCTTATTCGGGCGGCCAGATGCTGCGGGCTAATTAAGCTTGGCCATCCGGAGCAGATCGAAGCTACGCCCCTGGCCATCAGTCGATTCGAAGTCTAAACTTCACGGCCGATGTCCGCGGAGACTTGATCTTCGACGCACTCGAGCCACAGCCAAGCGAGCCGCACGGTTACGATGGGCATGATCTAGCTCTGTCACCAGACAGTGCCTTGGTGGCCGCACACGAATCCTCTTCGGCCTTTAGTCCGTAGGCGATCACCCAGATCGAGGATCGGTGGATGGACACCGCCTCGGGGGCTTCAACTTCCACGGCGATGGAGCCGAACACTAATCTTGTCCCTCGCGAAACTCCTGATTCCGAGGTGCCGGACTCCTTTCCGGACTCCGAACCTCCCACACCCCCACCAATCAATTCGGATTGGGCGCCAGTTATGGAATTCACCGCCGCGGACATCTTCCAACACTCGCCCTTTGGCGACATCCTAAATTCGCTAAAGCATCTCTCGTTATCGGGAGAGTCCTGGCCGGATTATGGCCGAGACGGTTGGGGTACGGACGACGAAGAAATTCAGAGCCCACCCACCACCCACTCTATAGCCACTGTCGACAATCTAACCGACATGCTAGACTACGACTCCAAAGACATCGACGGTATAGACGACGATGCCAAAGACGAACAAGAAACAGCGCCTATTGGGCACGGGAGGACCACCTCGTCATTTGACATATACATGGTGGATACCCCAAAAGAGAGCGATAACGAGGACCAACGGGCCACGGCAGGAGATAACCCCGCCGATAAAAAACCAAAACGGCGGCGCAGCCGCCGCCCTAAGTCCCGCTTCGACAACAACAACGCTCCTAAGGACCCCACAATACAGCAGGGCACACAAGTGGACGACGAACATGCAGATAAGCAACCGTCCGAACAGGACGAGTCAGATAATCAGTCCAGGCCCGGCGAAGACAGTCTGGACGATCTCATGCCGGACACGCCGCCGGAGAGTAAAAACCTTCGAAAAAGACTCGTCAACACTGCAAGAAGCTTGAAGAAGGAAAAGCGGAAGCTCAAAACAGCGGAAGACACACTCAGAATGAGGTGGAGCAAAGTGCTCAAAACCGCGGATAAATACGGCAATGGCACCAATCAAAGAGCTACCGAGCGCAAGCTGCTATCGAGAATTGACGAGGAGGCCATAGAGCCCCACAGTCAAAAATAAAGAGGCTGCCAGTCGGATAGGCGGATGATAGGCCAAATTCTGAAAGCGGCGCGCACATAAACCAACTAATGAACACGGAAAGGCAGATGGCCCAGCCAGTCCATCTACAGGCCAAAGAAGAAGGCCCCAAGAAGCAAGGCAACACGTCAAGTGTCCGAAGATAGTGGCACACCCAAATCTGAGGCGCCAGACACCCACTATGTTTCACCAATGAGGTGCTGGACCATGAATTCCCAGCAGGATTTAAACCCATAAACATAGAGGCCTACGATGGAACAACAGACCACAGATGCGGATGAAGATTACATACTACATATACACATGGCTAGAGGAGATGATCTCACGCCATAAAATACCTACCCTCAAGCTCAAAGGGCCAGCCCGTCATTGGCTTAAAAGCCTCCCGAAAACACTGTGGGAAGTTGGGAAGAGCTCGAGGACGCGTTTAGAGCAAATTTTCAAGGGACTTATGTCCGCCCTCCGGATCTGAGATGATCTAAGTCATATAACTCAACAGCCCGGAGAGTCGGTAGCATAAATTTTGGAACATGTTTCTCACCAAAAGAACCAAATAGTCGATTGTTTGGACGCCAAGCCTCGAGCAGCTTTTAAACACAATGTCCGAGAGCGAATGGCTTGCCGGACACCTCGGCCAAGAGAAACCGAGGACAATGTCCGCGCTAACAAGCCTCATGACCCGCTTACATGCGGGAGAGGATAGCTGGCTAGCAAGATGCAGCACCAGCTGACCCAAGTACATCCGAGATAAGAGATGGAAGCGGAAAATTACGGTAGCGAGAAAAGAGCAGCGTTGGAATAAAGAGAAAAGCCCAAAAGCACGGCAATCGCGCGGATTCAAAAACTTCGCGCCAAACAACAAAACACCGCCTCTTAAGGATGACGGCGATGAGCTGTCCAACTTAAACAAGATTTTGGGTCAGATATGTCAAATCCACAGTACCCCTGGATGGCCTGCAAACCACACCCATAGGGATTGTTGGGTTTTTAAACAGTCCGGCCAACTAAACGCCGAACACAAGGGGCTCGACGCATCAAGCGAAGACGATAAACCCCACCAGCAGAGCACCGGCAAACAAAAGACTTTCCCACAAGAGGTCAAAGCAGTAAACTCACTTCATATGATAATACGGAAAAATAGTGCGGCACTTCCTAAAAAGAGCCTCGCACGGTCCAACCCAGCAGACCATAGAGATTGGATATCAAAACCAATCACTTTCGACCACCTGGACTATTCCAGAAGCATTCGAAACGCGGGACAGACTGCCCTGATATTGAATCCCATAATCGACGGACTACAATTTACCAAAGTCCTAATGGATGGAGGCAGCGACTTAAACCTGCTGTATTCAAACACAATCCGCAAGATGGGGATAGACCCTACCAAAATTCGACACAGCCGCACTTCCTTCAAAGGAGTGACACCAGGCCCTCACGCCAAGTGCGCAGGCTCCCTATTACTAAAAGTTGTGTTCGGATCACCGAACAACTTTCGGCGCGAAAAACTAATTTTTCATATCGTCCCATTTAAAAGTGGATATCAAGCACTCTTGGGACGAACGGCTTTTGTCCGTTTCAACGCCATACCGCATTACGCGTCTCTTACACTCAAGATGCCCGGTCCACGTGGCATCATTTCAGTGCGAGGGTCACTTAAAGACCCCGGACTCGGATAGACGAGTCGGGCTTCAGTAGGCTAGGGGCTCCCTAGCCGCACACCCCTTCACAAGGGGCTGCGCGCACAAACAACCGCGGGTTCATTCAAACCCCGCTTTACTTATTTATATTTTTTCTTTCACACATAACTTTCTTCGCACGGATTGTTTTCAAACTAAGCGTTCCTCTATTTTTACAGATGAACAACGTGCATACCCGTCCAGGATAACGGCACAATGGAGACACAGGTGCAGACGTGCAGTAGGGACCCGTTGCAAGGATTCTTTTCAGATTAAGACCCTGCGTAAAACTTTTTTACTGTCTCTTGTTGTTATTCTCCCTTGGTTTTTTTCCTATAACCAAAGCGGAGCCTGACGTTTTGGCGTTGGCCGCGTCAGAAGACCATGCCCGTACCTGGACACTAGGGGTTTAGGGCATTATTCTGCCCATTATTATAAAGACCGAACACCTTAGGGAGTGTTCGGCGTCTCGAGTTAGGGATTATATGCATCAGCTCGGAATCATGTCTTTGGTCAAATTTTGGGTTTGCGGCTGCCACGTGTTTTGCTGCCTTACGTTCCGTATCATCGCTAACGCGGCACCGGAGAACTCTGCGATTGTGCCCAGTTCGGTGGCGAGCACCTCGAGAGAAAGCGGCTTGTGTCATGATATAGCGAGACTGGTCAACCACTCGATCGATTGCGGAATGTTTAGAATTCCCGCTTTGACGAAGGACCGTTTCGGTCAGCACACCGTGCCCGAACTTCGGAGAAGTGCGGTGCCCCTGTGGGCTATATCGTAGCCCCACCCTCGAACTCCACCGCTAAGTGAAAGTGATAAAGCATTATAGTCCGGATTGTCTCGTTTGCTACGCTACCACCTCCTTAATAGGACCGAGGCGTCGGATTAAGTGAAAACGCAGCTATTTGCGAACACCCCGCATCTTGTGCGTGGGGCTGAAGTCAAGACGCAATCTTTCGGGTTATACAAGCGTATCGTGGCGGCCGTATAGGAGAAGTTTTACTACTTGGGACACACAAGTATAAAAAGCAGTTATAGCATAATCATCGTTTTACAAGCTAAAATGTTCATTTGAACGTGACATTTTTTGAGCACTGCGACTCTATTACACGAGCGCCACGCATAACTTCCCTGAAATAGTGCTCGGCGGGGAGCCGGCTTTCATCCGAACCCCGGGCGGCAACAGCGATGGCATCCATCTCTGTCCAATGCGTCTTCACGCGGGCAAGAGCCATCCGCGCGCCTTCGATGCGAGCCGACCGCTTCATCTCCTTGATATGCGGCACCGCTCAAGGAATTGCTGCGATAAACCAAGTAGCTCGTCGCCTTGGGCCTCTCTCGGCGGACATGAGCCACGATGTCGGTCATGGCAAGTCCGGACAATCTATTTAGCTCGGCCCATTTGGCCAACCGGTCGGTCAACGGAAGTGAGCGATCCGGACTATGGAATTGAGACCAAAATAGCTCTTCCGTCTTGTGATCCTTACGGCTCCGGAAGTGCTCAAGCGGCATCACCAAGACTTGCCGCTAAGTCCATATACGGATCCTCCGGACTCCACAGCTGGCCAAATTGAGCATACTTTTGATCCATAAACCGGCATCGCAGCAGAAAAGGCTTGCCAACCACGATATCTCCGGCCTGGCGCAACTCCTCCTTCATGGACCGCATTGCAGAACGGGCGTCCTTGGCCTCGGCGGTGGCCTTCCTCAGGTCTTCCCGCTCTGATAAGCGCTCCTTTTCCAGAGCCTCATTGCGGTCGGCAGCATCTTTTAATTTCACGGCCAATTCGCCATCTCTTCCTCGCTTAGGCAGTGTGCAGCCCTTTCGGCTTTCAACTCCTTGGCCGCCCTCGAGGCAGCCGCGTCACTCCTTCGGGCTTGCTCCTTAGCTTGAGCAAGTTCGGCCCGAAGACTCTCCATAGCAGCAGCACCGTCTGTATCACAGCATACAATTTATCAGAGGAGGGCTTTGACCCCCTTAATTAGGCGACTGCGGAGAACTCATTTACCTTGCGACTCGTCAAGTCGCCGGTTGACAAGTGCGATGTCCGCATCCGCCACGTCAAGTTGCCGCATTAACTCGGCAACTCCACTAGTCCGGCTAGCCCTCAGACTATCCGCCACCTGCATAGGAACGGCGGCATTCATTACTTGTGATTTTGATCCTCGGCACGCTGTCGTCTTCGACAACCTACCGAGTCTCAGGGGCTACTATCTATACAGGGCGCACTCTTATGTGCAAAACTGTCAAAAAACAAGGTGCGTCATTCTCGCGTACCTCAAATCCCGCCAGCAAACTCGTAGCAGCATTACGCAATCCGCTCTCGGCGGACGAAATCCTTCCAATCACCATACGCATCAAAGCACGGTGATCTTCTGAGATGGAGGCCCTCTCAAGCAGATTCTTCAATTCTCCCGGCCGAACACTAGTAGGCGCCGAACTCTCCGGCCCCTCCGGACTCGGGGATACCCTCCATGACGATACTTCAGGCTCGTCTGCCTTATCTGATGGCGCAGCAGACGGAGGCGTTTCGCTCTCCATCATCTCCAGAAGAAGGTCCCCCGAAGACGAACTCATCTGAGAAGGCTACAAATCCGAGCTGCAAGACAAAAATTTCGGTTACCCACAGAAGCACAAATGGAGGTATTTTAGTACTAATGAACTCCCCTTTTCATACTCACGGCTCCTTGGAGGGCTGATCCTTTGGCAATGATTGTACATCCGGATTTTCCTCGGACGCCGGACCCCCCGGTGAAGATCTCTTCCCTCGTTTAGGGGCTTTGGCCTCCGGATCTTCGGAGGCGATCCTCTTCTCCCCCTGGAAGGAGGGGTTTTTTATTCCCCTCTCTTCGGATGCCCCTTTGGGCGAAATAATAGCTCCTCTATTTTCCCCATCGCTCCCTTCCGTGGGCGCGACCTCCAACATTCTAACCAGCACGGGCTCCAGTGCGGTCTCTAGGAGGGGAGCCGGACACCTTATCAGCCTCGGTCGCGCTACCCACTCCTGTGAAGAGTAATGGGTCAGGAGGCGAACTCTAGAAAAGCAGATAAACAGAACGTCCGGACTCTGAGCTATTTACCTGAGTATTCGGGCGATTGCGGCTTAGGCCTGCGTCCTCGGTCAATTCCGGACACGCTACCTGCGGTCCGAAGAACAACCTGAACATCTCCTCGTGTGTCGCACCCATGAAGTGTTGGAGAACTCGAGGTCCCTCTGGATTGAACTCCCATAGACGGAGAGGACGGCGTTTGCAGGGCAGAAGATGCCTGATTAGCATAACCTGCATCACCATGACCAGATCGACCTCCCTCGCCTGGAGGTCTCGAATCCGGCCCTGCAATGAGGGCACGTCTTCGGACAGCCCCCAATTGAGCCCTTGGTTGGCCCACGACATCAGTCGGGGTGGAGGTCCCGGGCGGAATGAAGGCGGCGGCTTTTGCTTGCTGCCCTTCGGAGCGGTGATATAGAACCACTCCTGCTGCCACAGTCCGAGTTCTTCTTGGAAGGAACCCACGGGCCACGGGGCATCGGCCCTTTTGCTTATGGTCGCCCCGCCGCACTACGCTTGACGCCCCCCGATCATCTTCGGCTCCACATTGAAGGTCTTCAGCCACAGGCCGAAGTGGGGAGTGACGCGGAGGAAGGCTTCACAGACGATAATGAATGCGGGGATATGGAGGATGGACTCCGGAGCCAAGTCGTGAAAATCCAGCCCGTAGTAGAACATGAGCCCTCTCACGAAGGGGTCCGTCGGGAAGCCTAAACCCCGACGGAGGTGGGATACGAATACAACGAACTCACCGGGCTCGGGGGTGGGCACGGCCTGCCCTTGGGCAGGCAACCTCTGCGAAATCTCGTAGGACAGGTACTTGGCCTCACGCAGCTTCAATACATCCTCCTCCGTGACGGAGGAGGGCATCCACCGGCCCTGGAGGTCGGAACCGGACATGGTTGAGAATCCGAAGCGCTTGAATCTGAGGCTCTGGGTGTTGGAACTGGGAGCGAGGAGGAGATTTGATGCGAGATTGAAGAAAAAGAACGAGCCTTGGTCCTCTTATAAAGGGGAAAAATACCAAGAGTCGTCTCCGTGACCGTTTGGGATTCACCTTCGATAGAGGAGGCGTGGCGATGGGCACGGTTGTGTTACCCACGCACGTATTGATGAGAATCCCAGAATAAGGGGAACACGATCTCTGCTTCGACAAGACGTGCCAAGGAAACCGCTTCGCTAAACGTGCTAAGGTGGTATAATAAAAAATGATTCAAGTAAAAGCCTAGTAGCGGTGTGATGTCACGCCGCATAATACGTCAGCAGATTGGACTAGTGTACATTTTATTCTCTCTAAGGTGGAATGTGGAATTTATTTTGCAGAGCTGGACACTATCCTGGTGTTCATGATCTTCTCTGGATTATTTAAGGGAGGAACCCGCCTTGCAATGCCGAACATTATGTGCGCCGGACTTATCGCCATTGAAGCCTGGTTCAGGGGCTACTAAGGGAGTCCTGGCCTAGGGGGTGTCCGGACAGCCGGACTATCATCGTCCGCCGGACTCCAAGACTACGAAGATACAAGATTGAAGACTCCGTCCCGTGTCCGGATGGGACTTTCCTTGGCGTGGAAGGCAAGCTTGGCAATACGGATATGTAGATCTCCTACCATTGTAACCGACTCTGTGTAACCCTAGCATCCTCCGGTGTCTATATAAACCGGAGGGCTTTAGTCCGTAGGACACAACATACATTACAACAATCATACCATAGGCTAGCTTTAGGGTTTAGCCTCCTTGATCTCGTGGTAGATCCACTCTTGTACTACCCATATCATCAATATTAATCAAGTAGGGCGTGGGTTTTACCTCCATCGAGAGGTCGAACCTAGGTAAAAACATCGTGTCCCTCGTCTCCTGTTACCATCCGCCTAGACGCACAGTTCGGGACCCCCTACCCGAGATCCGCCGGTTTTGACACCGACAACGCCTTTGTGAAGCAGACTAGTCAGGGGCTTGGCAATTTGAAGAAGTTCTCGAAAAATCGCCGGCAATAGCTGGCGAGTCCGAGAAAACTTCTAACTTGCTTGACATTGTTCGGAGGAGTCCAATCGAGAATAGCCTGAACTTGCTCGGGGTTGACGGCAATACCATCCTTGGAGATGACGTGCCCAAGGTAGGTCACTTCAGGAAGCCAGAATTCACACATGGAATACTTAGCATACAGTTGATGCTCTCGAAGTTTTTCTAGAACAAGTCGAAGGTGTTCAGCATGTTCTTCTTTATTCTTGGAATATACAAGGATACCATCCAGATAAACCATGACGAACTTGTCGAGGTATTCCATGAATATATAGTTCATCAGAGAGTCGCCGGAGCATTTGTCAAACCAAGGACATAACGGTGTACTCGTATGAACCATAGCGAGTAACGAAGGCAGTCTTGGGAATATCCTCTTTACGAACCCAAATCTGATGGTAACCCAACCTCAAATCAAGTTTAGAGAATACTGACGAACTAGCAAGTTGATCATATAGATCATTGATTCTGGGAAGCGGATACTTAGTTTGAATGGTTGCCTGGTTTATAGGTCGGTAATCTTGGACCAAACGATTAGTACCATCCTTCTTCCTGACAAAGAGAGAAGGTGCTCACCAAGCAGATGAACTTGGTCGAATGAATCCCTTGTGAAGAGATTTGTCGATTTCCTCCATAAGTTCAAGGAGTTCATGTGGCGGCATCTTGTAGGGTCGCTTGGCAATAGGAGTTGTGCCCGGTTTCAACTCTATGATGAATTCAACAGCTCTAGTTCCTGGAAATTCTTCTGGGAAGACATCTTTGAAATCTCGAACAACTGGAATGTTCTCTATGCCCTCAAGAGGCGAAGCATTTAATGCATTCAGAACATATATCTGGTTCTCGGCATCCTGAGCTGCTCGTGCTGAGTATTTAACTGTCTGGCCATAAGGGTGAGGGAGTTGGACTGTCTTGGTAGCACAGTTAATCAAAGCATTATGAGCTGTCAACCAATCCATACCAAGAATGATGTCTATGTCGGAAGGCCCAAGCACCATGAGAGAAGCCGGAAAGAGTAGAACTCCAATCTCGATTTGGTTGCGAGGGCTTACCATTGAGGTTTGCCGCTTGGATCCCGGGGACTGAACAATTAGAGGAGTGGGTAATTTTTCTAGGTATAACTCGTGACTGAGCAAATTGTTGGGACACAAAAGCATGCGAAGCTCCTGAATCAAAGAGGAAGAGGCTGGTACTGCATTAACAGAGAGAGTTCCCAGTACGATAGTTGGTTCCTCCTGAGCCTTATCAGCATCGACATGATTGGAATGGCCAAGTACAACAGCAGGCATTATGATATTACGGTTTCTGAACCGGCGGTTTCGGCAACTCCTCTTACGGCCAACAGGAAGACGCGGTGCATCTTGAGACTAACCCTGGTGACAATCGAGGGTAAGGTGCTCTAGCGGTCCACCCTGAATCGTTAGCTGTCTCGGCGGCGGAGGCAGACGAGGTGCCACATAAGACGGCCTTGGTGTTGGAGCAGGTTAGTGATGAACATTGTGTGGGATCCAGACTCGACGTTTCTGAGCAGGCTGACTCGAGGATGAGCCAACATCTCGAGTACGCTTGAGCGACTCTTGGTACTCAGTAAGACCAGTTTCAGTTCGGAAAGCTTGGCTGACAAGCGTCGCAAAGTCTGCACAATCATGAGCAACAAGTGCGAGCTTTATATCGGGATGCAGTCCCTCACGAAATTTCTCCTGCTTGTGAGCATCAGTGCAGACGTCATCCGCAGCATAGCGACATAATTCAAGGATTTCCTCTAATATTTTTCCACAGTCACTGGGCCTTGTGAGAGTTTGCGGAACTCCTTCTTCTGGTCCATCAGACCTTGAGGAATGTGTCGTGCACGGAATGCTAACTGAAATTCCTGCCAAGTGGTTACAGTCTCTGCAGGCAGCATACCGCTATGGCTTTCCCACCATTGAGCAGCTGAACCCTTCAGGTGAAATGTCGCAAAGGTGACATAACTGGCAGGGGCAACATTAGCTGACTCCATCTCAAACAGGATGTCATGAAGCCAATCATCAGCATCCATAGGATTAGTGGAGTTGCGGAAAATGGACGGATTGAGGCGCATGAATTCTTGTAGTGTTATTGGGGCAGGCTGTTGATGACCATTCTGGTTTGGAAACTGAGCCATTACTCCAGTCATAAACTGACGATTCAGCTCAAACTGCTTCATCATTGCGGCCATATAGGGTGGAGGTGGAGGATCGTCAACCATCCTGGTAAAACATCAGGAAGCAATATAACAGGGGTGGAGCAGGTGTATGGAGTCATTCATGTTGTAACTTAAACGATGAGTAAAGGCACAGTATGTACAAAGTAGTAGTCATTAAAGACTTACGTATACATATACAGAGCCAATTGCACGTTGTTAGTAGGAGTTCAGACAAGAGAATCATCCTAGACATACTAGGCGGCACACATGCTCGCGATGGAGGGATACAACAACGAGACATAGCAAAGGCTACATCATTGTCGGAGAAAACCACTAGAGAGAGGAATCTGCAGGGGACGATGCAGGGTGCCCTCTATAGAAGGATTTCTGCGGCCCGTGGACAAAGTGAAGCAGATCCTGGCTCCCAATTCAAGAAAGGCATGATACAAATCTTCGAGTGGATGTGATCACGAGAACCTAGGGTAGATTTAGCAAAACCATTTAACCCGAATAGAAAAGAGATCACAGTCCTAGAGTATAGACGAGGATTAAAAGATCCTAATACCACCCAATGGCGACGTAGGTCCGTAAGCCACACAGCCATGTTAGTAAACCAGTTTTTCCAAAGACTAGACTCAACTTCAGCCAAGGAGTTGGAAAAGGGGGATCTTATAGGCAGTCGGCTCTGATACCAACATGTGACGCCCCCGATTTAACCGTACACTAATCATACACGCAAATGTGTACGATCAAGTTCGGGGACTCACGGGAAGATATCACAACACAACTCTAGACACAAATCAAAATAAAACAAGCTTTATATTACAAGCCAGGGGCCTCGAGGGCTCGAATACAAGCTCGATACACAAGAGCCAGCGGAAGCAACAATATCTGAGTACAGACATAAGTTAAACAAGGATGCCTTAAGAAGGCTAGCACAAAAACAACAACGATCGAAGAGGCAAGGCCTCCTGCCTGGGACCTCCTAAACTACTCTTGGTCATCGGCGGTCTCCACGAAGTAGCATCCATCGGCGGTGGCATCTGGCTCCAAGGATCTACCATCTGGATGCATCAACCGAAAAGACCAAAGAAGGGGGAAAAGGGGGGAGCAATGCAACCATGAGTACTCATCCAAAGTACTCACAAGCATCAGATCTATACTAAGCATGCACTGGTATCAACTGGAAGGTTTGTATCTGTGCACTGAACTGCAGAATGCCAGAATAGAGGGGGAAGGCCTAGCCTATCGAAGACTAGTATCTTCAAGCAGCTCCGAGCATCTTGCAGCAAGTAGAAGAGTAAAGAGTAGTAGTTTATATTTGACAAACATGTTGTAACATCAACGCCCAGAGATCCTTCCTCGACTCCCTGCGAGAAAGCAATCCAGGAGCGACATATCCATCACATATCTCAAGTATCCATTCTAGTTATATAAGACCAGGATATAAGTCTGAACGTCCATTACCGTGGACACGGTATTCGAATATATATCTTCCCTGCAGGGGTGCACCACGTTACCCAACACGCTCGATCACTCTGGCCGGACACACCTTTCTGGGGTCAATGCCCGCCCTCGAAAGATCAACACGTCGCAGCCCGACCTAGGCACAGTAGAGAGGTCCCCGCCGGTCTACATCCTAAGCACTCCGGGGACTAGGCCCATCGCCCGCAGCACATCGGGTCGTTGTGTGCAGGGTCGATACCAGCACCACCTCGGATGGCTAGCACGATCCGACCATGCCATAATGCTGAACTGGACGTCTGACAAAGCTTCGGCTGATACCACGACGTCGAGGCCCATATCTATTCTCGCGTGGTGGATCACTAACCAACCTATGCTAAGCAGTTTAGGATAAGCAGGTAAGGTACAATGAGCAGGTTACAAAAGCAGGCTATGCATCAGAATAGGAGCAATCAATAATAGTAGGAAAATTTAATGCAAGCATGAGAGTATAATGGGCGATATCTGGATAATCAAAGGGGGGCTTGCCTGGTTGCTCAGACAAGAAGGACGGTTGTCGTCGACGTAGTCGATCACAGGGGCATCAGCAGTGGTCTCGGGGTCTACCAGAGAGAAGAGGGGGAAGAAACAGTAAATACACGCAACATATGCATAACAAGACAATAAGCGGTGCTAGAGGTGATCTAACGTAGCGTTAGGCGATACTGGCGAAGGGGGAAAACATCCGGGAAAGTTTTCCTGGTTCTGGACGTCTATCAGACAGATGAACCTGAGGGAAAGGTTCATCGTTTGCTATGCTAGGGACGTGTGTTGGATGAAAGGGCCACGTATTCGGATTCGTCTCGTCGTTCTGAGCAACTTTCATATACCGAGGTCTTCGATCCGAGCTACAGATTATTTTATATTATTTTTCAAAGTTTTAATATGGGTTAATTATCCTTTTGCCCTTAGTGGTGTCCATCTGCTTAGTTTTGCCCTCAGATGCAAATTTTGCTCAGTTTTGCCCCTAGTCCGTGCGCACCGACTCGTTCTCTGAACTTTGGCGTCTCCGTTAGGTCAACGTTTTGACTCGGCCCTTACAGGTGGGACCAGGCGGCAGAGGCGGCCAATTTTATTCAGACCGTTGCACGCGTGGCTTGTGGGACCCAGCAGAGAGCCGTTGAGCTTAGAGTCGTTGCGGGTGTGCTATATTAGCGGGCGACAGCGGCGGTGACCACGGCGACAGAGAGCACGGCGCTGACCACGGCGAGAGAGCGAGAGCACGACGGCGGTGGGAAGCTAGCTGTGGAGGGCACGGCGGTGGGAAGCTAGCTGTGGAGGGCGCGGCGGCGTTGAGATCCCATTCGGCTCCGGCGGTGGGAAGCTAGCTGTCTTCGTCTGTCCGCGGTGCCGGGCGAGCGTTGATCGGAGGGTTTCTCACACTCCGAGGAACCACAATCGTCCGTTCTACGTGTGTAGAGAGAATGGGGAAAGAATTGGGGCAATTGCACCATTTTCGTGGTCGGGATCTTTGAGCAATCGGTTGATCTGTTCCGTGTTCATGCAGGTGACATGCTTCTTTCTTTGGGTCGATTCTCTGGCCAAGACTCTGATAAATGAACTGCAAGAAGAGCATGGCGAATGGTTGTGCATGCTGCCCCAAACCGCAGTGGCCGCAGCACGAGCTCCGGGAGAAGAGATGGAGGGCGAAGCACGCACTGACAGAGAGCTAGCTGTTGAGCTTAGGATGTTGAAGAAGAAGGTTAGGAGGCTTTAAGATCAAGCACTACCAATACCCATTTGCAAATACTTTTGGGCATTTGTAGGTATGGTAATCGCACTGGTTGTAATGTTGAAAATGTATGGAAAGGCATGAATTATGGAGGAATTTGTAATCTTGAAATTGTATGAGAAATTCACCTAGTTTAAATGTTGGTCAAATTTGTTTAAATGTTGAAAAAAAGAGAAGAAGTGGCCAACATTTAAATATGTTGAAAAAAAGGAGAAGAAATGAAGAATTCTGAAACTTTTGATCAATGAAATGCAGCTAATGAATTATTCCAGAGCCAAACAATTAAGGTTAGAAATTTTTTGGAGCTGTTAAATATTTAATAGCAATTTAAGTAATCCAATTCAAATACACCGTGATTTAAATCAAAGACCAAAATGTCATGGAAAATGTTCCTCACTCACGGTAGATGTTTACACCTAGTGCGAATAAATGAACATTTTAAGGGCATTACATTGAGTAGAAACTAATTTGTCTAAAAATGAAGGGTGGAAAATGCAAAAAAAAATATTGGTGCGGTGGGGACTCGAACCCAAGACCGCGTGGGTTTAATGGTGTTTAGGGCTCTTGTTGGTAACCGCTAGGACAGATGGCAAGAGTTTGACATGGAAGGGAAGCAATGTATACATAGTGAGACTGTGAAATTTGTAGAAAAAAATGAAGGTTGGAAAAATAGACAAAAAATTGGTGCGGCTGGGTACTCGAACCCAAGACCGCGTGGGTTTGTGGTGTTTAGGGTTGCGCTGGTAACCGCTAGATGGCAAGAGTTTGACATGGGTAGGGAAGAAACGTATACATAGTGAGACTGTGAAATTTGTCAAAAAAATGTGAGACCGTGAAAACGTATGTTTGCACTTGGTTAGAGTGGCACTTGGTTTAGTGTTAGAGTGTCACTTGGTTTAGGATTTAAACGGAATAAATTTGCATGTTAGTTCATGACTTTTTTTTGAATAAAATGGAGGGCTTCTCACCCCCTCTTTTGGATGACAACCACAAGTTCTCGAGCTTCATGACTTGGTTTAGCGAAGAAATTATATGCTTGGGCACGGACATTTTTTAACACACATAATCAACCCTAATAAATGACTTAGATAAGATGCAACACAAGTACCATTACAATAATATAAGTTCACGGACACATGATGAAACATGACACGACACGACATGACATAGAAAAGCAACAAATAAAAAACGAAAAAATATTCATCTTGATCTCCTCCTTCCACTTTGGCCGCGCGCGCCCCTTCAACACCATCTTCATCTTCACACCTCCTCCTCGTCGTCGTAGGGAAGGGAGTGCATCCCGGCTGGAGTGGGGAAGATGTTCTCGTAGTTGGTGTAGATGTTGTAGACGGTGAAGAAGATGGCCTTGCAGCCGCACCAAAAGACTTGGCCGAGGAGCTCAGCGCGTCAAGCGGGTTGGTGAAGGTGACCGTGAGCGATGGGAGGATGCCGCCACGGTCACGAACCTCGTTGAGGTGAACATCCTCGGCGAGCCCGTGGGAGGTGGGCATAGCCGGCTCTGAGGAAGGCGCGGGTGAGTTTGACGGAACCCCTCCACCTTGAAAAAGCCCACACGCGGAGCTCCCTCTCCACGAGCACACCCAGTGGGTAGCGCCGCTCCGGCACGACAGACGGACGGTTGAAGGTCTGCCCGTTGAACTGCATGGTCTCGCTTGGGGAGGGCTCGGTCGATTGGGTGTTTGAAGTTGGAGAGAATGGATCGGATCTGGCTTATGGGTGGGAGAGGAAGATAGGCACCCCATTTATAGGCCTGTGGGTGGGAGAGGACGAGAGAAAGGGTGAGAAGCAGTGCGTGTGTGAACCCGAGCGCGTGTGTGTATCCGTTCGCTTTGCACTCTTAAATTTTTGCACAAAAGCGATGCATGCATGGGGCGCGTGCGTGCATTTGAATCACTGCATAGCTCTTTGACCGGACGGTGCATCTGACTCGTTGAACCACCTAGCTGGCCTCGCTTGCCTAGCACGCCTAGCACGCCTCGCTTGCCTTGCTCGCATGCATGCACGTCGCAGCCTCCCGCGCATGCAAACCCACGTCGCAGCCTATGCACGTCGCTGCATCCCGTGCATGCATGCAAGGCCTAGAAAGGTGAGACGGGCTATTTACTGCGGTCTCGAGCCTGCATAACGAGGCGCCCAACAGTCCATCCAGTAGCGCCCGATATTTGTTTTTAAAAAAAATCTCCCAGCCAATCAGATTGCATCTCGCGGATCGCCCCCTCCTCCCCATGCATTCCTTCTAGAAGGGTTAGATCGACGGCCCTTGTTCGGCGCTAGGGTTAGATGAACGGTCCTGGTTCAGCGCTAGGGTTAGCGAGGTTTGGGAGGGGTTTGGAGCAGTCAAAGCTATGTTTGACCATATTTCAAACGAGCATAATAAATTAAATAAAAATCAAAAAAATAAAAAAACCAGCGCACATAGTCTTCTTATGTCATGTACTAACGATTTAAGTTGATTAACAAGGTTTACAAACATTTAAACGATAAGTTCATGTGTATTTGTATGATATCTCGAGTATCTCAAACTCTTTTGTATGAAATGAAGAGAAGTGTTTTGGGAAATAAACATGAAAATTTCAAAAACCCACCATGATTCATTTTAGAGTGACTAAGAAGGATCCAGGCTTAGTTTTTCATTTTGATGTTTTACACTTATTTAAATCTTGGTCAAAGTTAAGTTTGACCAGAATTCAAATGAGCAAAACAAATTTAAAAAAAATCAAAAAATGGAAAAACCAGCGCACATAGTCCGTATATATAGATATGTTTAGGAAAGTTATTTGGCTGATTTAGACAAGGTCGAAAAAAACCTTGCTTAGAGATGAGGCCGTTTACCCTACCTTTAGACACTCATTTTAGCACATTTTTCATGAAAAGTTCAAAAACCTCACCACAGCTTCGTTTTGGATTGACTAAGAAGGATCCAGGCTTAGTTCTTCATTTTGATGTTTTAGACTTGTTTAAATCGTGGTCAAAGTTAGGTTTGACCAGAATTCAAATGAGCAAAACAAATTCAAAAAATCAAAAAATGGAAAAACCATGTGCTCATTCAAACATCATCCAACAGATTTAACCATCATGTCAAACATAGTTCTAACATCATCCAACAGAAATACAACATTATTCATAATGTTTCGTAATTATTCACATATAGCGTTCGGGCTTCTGTCTGTTCCTTGAGCTTCTTGCCATCACTTTGGTCCTCGTGCACCTTGTGCTCATTGCTTCTTCTCTTCTCCTCTTGGTTGTCGGTACCTTGTGCGTCTACTTCAAACCTATCATAGAGCTGTGCAAAGCATAAATGGTAATGAGATCATGTCAAGTGACCCATAAATGTACAGTAGTATTTGACCCTTGCAAGATTTACATACCTAGCAGAACTCACAACAACAGAAGGTTGGTCACCATTTAGAGCCTCACTTGGATCATCATTTGGAGCCTCACTTGGATCACCAAGATCATCATTTGGAGCCTCACTTGGATCACCAAGATCATCATTTGGAGCCTCACTTGGATCACCATGATCATCATTGGGAGCCTCACTTGGATCACCATGATCACTATTTGGAGCCTCACTTGGATCATCGTCAAAATCATGCGGTTTGTTGACCATCATCATTTGAACCTCGTCAAAATCCTCATCCGATGCAACCGGCTGTTGTCCATCATTTTCATCGAAGCCTTCATGAAACTCTCTCCGAGCGCTGGATCTCTTGTGTTATCACAATACTTACCGAAATGACCGGACCCACCACATCTTGTGCACTTACGCTTCCTCGCTCCAAGTCCAGCTCCTTGCTGCGAGGTCTGATTTGACTCTTCCTTGGTCTACCGCTGCTCTTTTCGAGCTGGAGCCCAAAGCTTGAATCCGGGGTCCACCATGTCCCATTGTTGTTTTCCCTCCATAGCAGGCAAGGCATAAGCATATGTGGCTTTGAACCTTGCTGTGAGTAGTAATCATGCACATCTTCGCTGAATGTTCCTCTTGGACCGAGGAGAGAAGTGATGAAAACAAGGCATGAATGCATGGCAACCCGATTATCTGCCATTGCCTACAAGCGCAAGTTCTAGCTTCTAAATCCACGGATATCTCCATTCCCTCTTCTCTTTATCCAAATATGATATCTCTGCTTTGTGGTACCCGAGCAAAGAGTCATGTTCATTTCCAAGCCTGTTGTTTTCTGCATCAGCTCATTCATCACGGCAGGGATGATAATGTGGCAAATGAATTTTGCCTCGGCTATTCCTGCACGATCATGAAATTTCTGCATGTATTCTATCCTTATCCTGTCCAGACCCTTTAGTTTCCGGATCGTTGAGTTGAAAGAATCTGCTAAATTATTGTGCACATAGTCAACTTGGCTCAGTTCACTGAATTGGCTTCTGGCCCATAACTTGGAGTGGTGTGTTTCCAAGTATTCTTTCACTTTGGGATTCATGTATAACTGCCTCAAGTGGTAGTTGTGCTTCTTCACACTGCAAGTCAAAGATGCTGGCCATAAATTGTCGGTATACACCTTTCCTTTGAATTTCTTCATGAAATCTGCAGCAAGGTTACACATGCATTCCCTATGCTCTACTCCAGGGAACACATTGTCCATGGCCACTTCTAAACTGTGACGCCCGGATAATCAAGCTACAATAACCTCTGCTAATGATGCCATGTCACTTCTGTTACTGTCACTAATCTCGCTTAGTTCAAAACGATTCATATTCAAAATTTGAATTTTTGGCAAACAAACAAAGTTTTCAAACTTTAAAACAAAAATGTTCGGAACGTGTCAAATATTGCATACATAATTATGGTGAAGTAAACACATTTTTAGAAAATGCATAAATATTTTAAATTGAATAAAACAGAAAGGAAAATAAATAAAAAGAAACAAACGAAAGGAAACCAAAACAAAACAAAAACAACACACCCCCCCCCCGCTGGGCCAAGTGACCCACCTGGCCTCCGCCGCCTGAACGGGCCGGCCCAACCGCCCCACACCCCCACTCCCTATAACCCCGTGGCGACCGGAACCCTAACCCACTCGCTCCCACTCCCTCCCCACATTGCCACTCCCTCTCCCCCTCCCGATCCGATCGGGATCGGGGATGAAACCCCACTCCCCCTCTCGCTCCCCATCCCCCACGATCCAGAACTGGATCGGGCCGAACTCCGACGCCGAAGCCTGCTCGCCGGCCCCCGCCCTCGTCATCGCACCCCGTCCTCTCTCCCTCTACGGCACCCCTCGCCGCGCTGACGGCGACCATGACCCCGCTACCGATCGACCGCCACGGGCGCCGCCCAAGACCACCACGCCGCCCACGGACTTCCCCACCGCCTCGCCTCCTCCCCACGTCGACGTCGTCCCGTCCTCCTCCACAGCGGACCTCCCGAGCCTCCCCGAGCACGCTGCCATTACCCTACCGGCCCTATGAGCATCCCGCGCCTCCTCTCTCTCCCTCGCCCGCCCGCGTCCCTCACAGCCTCACGGCGCCGCACCACGCCCGATGCGCCCGTGCCCTCGCCGGCCCGCTCCGCGCCCTCCAAGACATCCTCGCATGCGCGTTCGCGCTCACTGCGGCAACGCAACGCGTCCGTCACAGGCGCGCGCCCGCCTTCTTTCGCGGCCACCACGGCCACGGCCGTTCCCACTCGCGACCTTGTCCTTCCTCTCGTCGGCCGTGCTCGCTGCCGCCCTTCGCGGCGTCCCATTCGGTGACCGCCCGGTTGCGCCGTCGACCAGCGCCCGCCCCTCTGCGCCCGCTCGGTCCTCTCCTGGGTCGGGCGCCCCGCAGCGCCTAGCGCCCGCACCTGCGGCGCCCGCAGCACCCGAACCCACTATGGCCCCTAGGGCCTATGACAGCCGGGGCCCATGCCCCTGAGAACGTTTAAAAAAAACATATATAAAAAAATAATAACAATATTAAAATTAATTAATTAATTAACAATTAATTAATTAGTGAATTAATTAAGTTAATTAATCCTATTAAATTAATCTGATTAACTTGTTAGTTTAATTAAACAGTAATTAGTTTAACTAAACACTAATTAACCTAAACAGAGTATGACAGGTGGATCCCAATGGACCCACACGTCAGGTTGCCCAGTCAACCCTGTTGACTGCTGATGTCAGCATGACATCATGCTGATGTCATAAATACATTTTTGAATTAAAATAAATCATTAATTAAATTCCGGAAATTATTAAAATCTTTAGAAAATCATATCTTTTAATCCGTAACTCGGATTAAATTATTTTCAACATGAAAGTTGCTCAAAATGACGAGACGGATCCGGATACGCAGCCCGTTCATCCGCCACACGTCCCTAGCATAGTGAACCTGCAACACTTCACCTCCGGTTCATCTGTCCGAAAACACGGAACACCGGTGATACTTTCCCGGATGTTTTCACCCTTCACCGGTATCACCTCATACTGCGTTAGAACACGTCTAGCTCTGCTTGTTGTCCTGTTATGCACTTGCTTGCTATATATTTACTGTTTCTCCCCCTCTTCTCTCCGGTAGACCCCATGACGATGCTGATGCCCCTGTGGTCGACTACGTCACCGACGACCCCTCCTTCTTGTCTGAGCAACCAGGCAAGCCCCCCCCCTTGATCACCAGATATCGCCTATTCTTCTCTATACTGCTTGCATTAGAGTAGTGTAGCATGTTCTTGTTCGGTTACTCCTATTACATTACATAGCTTTGTCATTGTTGCTCTGATCATTGATACCCTACCGCAATCCTAAATGCTTAGTATAGGATGCTAGTTTATCATCATTGGCCCTACATTCTTGTCAGTCTGCCTTGCTATACTATCGGGCCGTGATCACTTGGGAGGTGATCACGGGTATATAATATACATACATACATCTTTATGCAGATGGTGACTAAAGTCGAATTGACAAGATGAGTACCATAAGTGATTACGATGAAATTTGAAAGGACAGGTGGCTCCATCCCGGTAGAAGTGGGCCTGGGTTCCCGACGGCCCCCGACTGTTACTTTGTGGTGGAGCGACAGGGCAGGTTGAGACCACCTAGGAGAGAGGTGGCCTAGCCCTGTTCAGCGTTCACGAATACTTAACACGCTTAACGAGATCTGGGTATTTGATCTGAGTCTGGCTATTTGGTCTATACGCACTAACCATCTACGCAGGAGTAGTTATGGGTATCCCGGCGTCGTGGTATCAGCCGAAGCCTTCTTGACGTCAGCGACGGAGCGGCGCGTGCCGGGTTGGACTGCGTTAACGCAACTTCCTTTGTAATGGAGGTTGCTAGGTCTGCTCACCGGCCGTGTACGCAACGTGCAGGTGTGCAATGGGCGATGGGCCCAGACCCCTGCGCGCAAAGGATTTAGACCGTGGTGACCTCTCTGTTGTGCCTCGGTGGGGCTGCGGCGTGTTGATCTTCCGAGGCCGGGCATGACCCAGGAAAGTGTGTCTCGCCAAATGGGATCGAGCGTGTTGGGTTATGTGGTGCACCCCTGCAGGGAAGTTTATCTATTCGAATAGCCGTGTCCCTCGGTAAAAGGACGACGCAGAGTTGTACCTTGACCTTATGACAACTAGAACCGGATACTTAATAAAACACACCCTTCCAAGTTCCACAGACAACCCGGTGATCGCTTTTCCACAGGGCAACGAGGAGAGGATCGCCGGGTAGGATTATGCTATGCGATGCTACTTGGAGATGCTACTTGGAGGACTTCAATCTACCCTCTTCTACATGCCGCAAGACGAAGGCTGCCAGAAGCGTAGTCTTCGACAGGATTAGCTATCCCCCTCTTATTCTGGCATTCTGCAGTTGAGTCCATTGATATGGCCCTTTACACATATACCCATGCATATGTAGTGTAGCTCCTTGCTTGCAGTACTTTGGATGAGTACTCACGGTTGCTTTCTCCCCTTTTCCCCCTTTCCTTTCTTTACGGTTGTCGCAACTAGATGATGGAGTCCAGAGGCGAGCGCCACCGTCGGCGATGACCCCTACTACACTGGAGGTGCCTACTACTACGTGCACCCGCGGCGGCGACTGGGAGTAGTTTAGGAGGATCGAGCAGGAGGCATGCGCCTCTTCGATCTGTATCGGTTTGTGCTAGCCTTCTTAAGGCAAACTTGTTTAACTTATGTCTGTACTCAAATATTGTTGCTTCCGCTGACTCGTCTATGATCGAGCACTTGTATTTGAGCCCTCGAGGCCCCTGGCTTGTATTATGATGCTTGTATGACTTATTTATGTTTTAGAGTTGTGTTGTTATATCTTCCCGTGAGTCCCTGATCTTGATCGTACACATTTGCGTGCATGATTAGTGTACGATTGAAACGGGGGCGTCACAAGTTGGTATCAGAGCCGATTGCCTGTAGGAATCCCCCTTCCACACTCTTTGGCCGAAGTCGAGTCTAGACATTTCAAAACTTTTACTAACATGGCTGTGCGGCCCATGGGCCCACGTCGCCATTGGGTGGTATTAGGATCTTTTACTCCTCGATCTTTACTCCGGGATTCTGAACTCTCTTCTATTCGGGTTAAACAATTTTTACTAAAATCTAACTTTAGGTTCTCAAAAATACTTTTCTCTGGAGAGCCCCTTCAGTCCAGATGATCGCCGGCTGCACCAGAAGATTTCGGAGATACTCTCTGATTTTCTCTCGAGACCTTGTGCTCGTTGCTTTTGCAATTCCCTACCACCGAAATATCCCTATGGATAAATACTTACACCTGTCGTGCTTACTTTTATTCCCAGTTGATCTTGTGATTACAAGATACCCCGAGAATATTTTGTGCCTACTGCCTTGCAGTTCTTTGCCTCCTGAATACCCCTAAGAATAATTTCTCGCACCTTCCGAGTATCCGCTCATCCCAGTTGTTCAGGTGTTTCACAAAAGCCTTTGAAATACTATTCAATCTTCAAAAAAATCCTTAGCAGCTTTATTGCTCTGCAAATACTTGTCTACTAGCATTATGGATGCTTCCCATATATTTGGCAATATTCACTAGTATCTTTTGACACCGTCATTTTGATCCTATTGATTCAACATGTGTGCGAATGCACACAATCATCTATCAACCCTTCTAAATTATCTTTCCTGCTCAGACATCATTTTTGAACATGAGCTGGTTCTCTACCAAACTATTTGTCGCCAATTGTTCCTCTGGTCTATCCAAATTATCCATCCTTGATCAGAGCGACTGCCTTTGATCCTTTGTTTTGGAAATCGTAAGTCCTTTGTTATCTAAGCATCGAATTATTCAGATGTTCTATAATATGATGCACGTGCCTTCTTCTTCCTCTGGTTGAGTACTGATGCTCACATCAGATCCCTTGTGGACCATCGGTTCCTTTGTTGGATTTTATCCGACAGTGTCCTTCATATTGAATAACCTTGAGAGCCTTTCCATGGGTATATAATGCTTTTGGTAAATTGTATCATCTACTTTTGAACAATGCTCTACTTTTGAGCTTGTATTATTTACCCCGAAGTTTGTGGTATATGTTCCTAAGATGCCCTGCTATGCCTTCCTTAATATGTGTGAACTCGGAATTTTTCACGGGTCATACTCATCTGGTATTTCACCAAGTAAAACTTTCAACACTAATGCCATTATCGAAACGAGAAGTGACTGTAAGGTTATGCTTTGGAGAAGTGGGAGGCGACCTTGAACCTTTGTGTTCATGCCCATGGACACGAAGTAGATCCTATCATGGAATCTTCTTGTAATAATAACTATTTCCTTGATATAATATCCTTGGTATCAGTGAATTGATCCTTTGCAATCGTGGTTCCGAACATATGTTCTTCTTTGATCCCATTTCCTGGGCAAGTTTAAGCACTTGTCTTCTGTGGATCAATACACCCGTCCAACCTTTACTTTGATCTTTCGTCGAGTATTACACCCTAGTATATCGAGATCATCACGGGACTGCATAACTTCTTATGAGTTCTCCATCAAGTACTACATCCTCGCTGATTCCAATTTTTCACGGGCTTTGAGTTATTAAACACTCAAAGACACCGATAACTGAACCGAGTCTGCACTACGGTTCAACAACTTTTAGTAATCTTCTTTACTTACGAGTTTGTACCCGATCACGCCATTCCTAGCCTGATTGGCTATATCATTGTGCTAATTTTTAACTGTGCTACCGGGTCCTTCTCAGAGCACAAATTTCGACGGTGAGCTAATCTTACAATCGATCTTCCTCGTCATATCGTTTGTCCTTGAGCAGCAAGCTTGATTTCGAGTTTGTGTCGTATCCATGGTCCCAATGACTTTTGGCTTCATCATTTCCGTTGACTTGATATCATCACCGATCAGTTACATCTTTTCGAAACCTCTCGACAAATGTGTCGTGATCATCATCAACATTCTGAGGTCTTCCAAGATATCTATCGAATTCTTGATGAGAAATAGCATCCTTTGCCCTCGATGGTTTGGGTTATCATCCACAACATTATTGCATTCCTCCAACACAAAATTGTTCCTGTTTTGTGTTGTACCTTGAGTTCCTTGTTATCCAACTTATGTTATGATTCTACCGCAGAGTATTACCATCTTTGATGTCAAGAATGTTGTGAGGATTGCTCCACCTCTTAAGAATTCTTGCTATAGTGATACTTCTCATAATCACCATTCTTTCTTGGTCCTTGCATTGATCCCAAACGGGGTACCAACAAGTGAACGGTGCTGTTTGGATTCTGCCTATCTAGCAACCCTATTGCTTTGAAGTTAATTGTCGGCCGTTCATTCTTAGACTATTGATTATTGAATCACCATTCCAGGTTAGCCGTGCAACCCACCCATATTTCGGGCACACCTTTCAACCATTGTTAAATTGTGTATGTTTTCCTCAAGCATACATCAATATATCATTTTGATCTGACAAATGTTATCTCCTTGTTCACGTAATGGTGGAAATCCATCCTTTGGAAATTTTGGTGAATTGTCGCTGAGTTCATCAGCCACCTCCTTGTCCTCTCCTTGGGTTAATGATGAACTCTTGTTAACGGTAATCACTTCATAGTTCATTTCCCGAGAATCGTACAGTGTCATCCCGTCAATTTGTGTTGCACCTTTCTTCTCAGGCATCCTGAGTCTGAGGTATCCTGACACCAATCATATCTGAATCTCGGTCAGATATGATGGTTGGAACATGTTTCCAAGAGTTATAACATTGGTCCTTTATGACCCGGTAAGGTGATGTCATACCTGGCACACCTGGCCGAAGGACCTAGTGTTATAGTTTCCTTTTTAACAAGGTTAACCTTTTTTCCATGAGGGAATTGAATGCCTTGTTTAATAAGTTTATCGTGATGGATCGTTTGTGTATCCAAAGTCTGACCTTGGCTTGAAGACCATGTCAATGCTATCTCGAAGCATGTCTGTGGTACTTCGATTTTCAACAAGAACATTTGAAGTCCAATGCTAAATGTTTCCTGCTCAATTATCCAAACACCGTTGTATGGGTAATGTCATGAAATTTTCCCTCCCCTTACCTACCGAGTTTTCTACATTATATCCTGTCAGGATATCATGCTCCACTTGTCCTTGGGAAGGAAATACCCTTGAAATATGTGTGTTAACACATTTTCCTTTCCATTGTTCTGTTTAATCTGATAATCATATTTTCCTTTCCATTGTTTGGTTTAACCTTTCTTGTGATCTATATGACCTAAGCAGTAATATTCTCCTGCTTATGTAAACACCTCGTGGTACCGCTCTGTCAGTAAGACCCTGTTACTATTGTTGATGACATTTCGGTAGCCACCGATGGACGAGAACCTTGCCTATTGGCCCGCCTCGTTCAACGAGCAGGGAAAATGGTTCTCTTCATCCCTCGCCCTTGGTATTGATGTTGTTGCTGACATAACTGATAGGCTACCCTCTGACACGCCTTACTATCATGACCAGCAAGATGTCGGCCCCCTTCCTACTTTTGAACCACATGGTGGGCCCATAACCCACAGTTCCACAGGATCGAAACCTGACTCTCCTGCACCCCCTGTTCCCAAGGTTGCTCCTCGCGTGTGGCCTCGTATGTAATTTACGAGCCATCTTCCGAGGGATCATCAAATCTGATGCCGGACGCAAAACTTATTCTTGATTGCTTTGAGCCCTTTCACGCCCTGTTTCAGGCATCAAACGATTGTCTGCCCGCTTGAAACTTCACATGATACCTCCTTACCTTGCTCTCGATATTTTCTTAAGTTTAAATTCGAGAGTTACTTCCGCCATCTTCCTCGATGTTACCGACCACATAGTCGACCTTGTAGAGGTCCGTACTCCCGGAATGCCCACCATTTATCCTTTCCGTAAGTACGATGAAGATCCCGAAGAAAGGATGTGTACTACATCATGATGGCCTGAAGCAGAGAAATGAAGACATCAACATAATGGATCGACCGCTTCGAGAAGAGCAACCAACACCGAGAACACTCGTTAGAATTATCGTAACCCAATCCCTCCCCCCTTAGCTCCCCTCATAAATCTCGGGACGAGATTTCTTGTAGTGGAGGAGAATTGTGACGCCCGGATAATCAAGCTACAGTAACCTCTGCTAGTGACGCCATGTCACTTCCGTTACTGTCGCTAATCTCGTTAGTTCAAAAGCGATTCAATTCAAAATTTGAATTTTGGCAAACAAACAAAGTTTTCAAACTTTAAAACAAAAATGTTCAGAACGTGTCAAATATTGCATAGATAATTATGGTGAAGTAAACACATTTTTAGAAAATGCATAAATATTGTAAATTGAATAAAACAGAGAGGAAAATAAATAAAAAGAAACAAATGAAAGGAAACCAAAACAAAACAAAAACAACAGACCCCCACCCCCCCGCTGGGCCAAGTGGCCCAGCTGGCCTCCACCGCCCGAACGGGCCAGCCCAACCGCCCCACACCCCCACTCCCTATAACCCCGTGGCGACCGAAACCCTAACCCACTCGCTCCCACTCCCTCCCCACATCGCCACTCCCTCTCCACCTCCCGATCCGATCGGGATCGGGGATGAAACCCCACTCCCCCTCTCGCTCCCCATCCCCCGCGATCCAGAACTGGATCGGGCCAAACCCCGACGCCGAAGCCTGCTCGCCGGCCCCCGCCCTCGTCATCGCACCCCGTCCTCTCTCCCTCGATGGCGCCCCTCGCCGCGCTGACGGCGACCATGACCCCGCCGCCTGGATCGACCGCTCGCCAGCACCGCCCGAAGACCACTACGCCGCCCCGCCGGACTTCCCCACCGGCCTGCCTCCTCCTACGTCGATGTCGTCCCCGTCCTCCTCCACAACGGACCTCCCCGAGCCTCCCCGAGCACGCTGCCATTACCCTACCGGCCCTGTGAGCACCCCCGCGCCCCTCCTCTCTCTCCGTCGCCCGGCGCGTCCCTCGGCCTCACGGCGCCAAGACCACACCGATCGCGCCGTGCCCTCGCCCACCACGCCCGCGCCCTCCCCTGCACGTCCCGCATGCGCGTTCGCGCTCACAGCGCGGCAACGCGCGCCCGTCCGCAGCGCCCGTCTGCGCCGCGCCCGCTTTTGTTTCGCGGCCACCACGGCCACGGCCGTTCCCGCTCGCGACCTTGTCCTTCCTCTCGTCGGCCCGTGCTGCTGCCGCCCTTCTGCCGGCGTCCCATTCCGGCGACCGCCCGTGCTGCGCCGTCGACCACGCGCCCGGCACGGTGCCCCCTCTCGCCCGCTCGGCCCTCTCTGGGTCGGGCGCCCCACGCCTTAGCGCCTGCCTGCGGCGCCTGCAAAGACCGAACCCACTATGGCCCCAATGGCCTATGACAGCCGGGGCCCATGCCCCTGAGAACCTTGTTTTTAAAAAAACATATATATAAAAATAAAAATAACAATATTATAATTAATTAACTAATTAACAATTAAATAATTAGTGAATTAATTATGTTGATTAATCCTATTTAATTAATCTGATTAACTTGTTTGTTTAATTAAACAGTAATTAGTTTAACTAAACACTAATTAGCCTAAACAGTATGGCGGTGGATCCCTTGGACCCACACGTCAGTTGACGATCAACCCTGTTGCTCTTGACGTCAACATGACATCATCTTGATGTCATAAATACATTTTCGAATTAAATTAAATAATTAATTAAATTCCAGAAATTATTCAAATCTTTAGAAAATCATATCTGGTTGCTCAGAACGACGAGACGGATCCGGATACGCAACCCGTTCATCCGCCACGCGTCCCTAGCATAGTGAACCTACAACATTTCACCTCCGGTTCATCTGTCCGAAAACACGGAACACCGGGGATACTTTCCCGGATGTTTTCCCCCTTCGCCGGTATCACCTCATACCGCGTTAGAACACGTCTAGCTCTGCTTGTTGTCCTGTTATGCACTTGCTTGCTATATAATTCTTGTTTCTCCCCTCTTCTCTCCGGTAGACCCGTGGCGATCTTTGATGCCCTGTGGTCGACTACGTCACCGACGACCCCTCCTTCTTGTATGAGCAACTGTGCAAGCCCCCCCTTGATCACGGATATTGCCTATTCTTCTCTATCTTTGCTTGCATTAGAGTAGTGTAGCATATTCTTGTTTGGTTACTCCTATTACATTACATAGCTTTGTCATTGTTGCTACAGTCATTGATACCCTACCCGCAATCCTAAATGCTTAGTATAGGATGCTAGTTTATCATCATTGGCCTTACATTCTTGTCAATCTGCCTTGCTATACTATCGGGCCGTGATCACTTGGGAGGTGATCACGGGTATATAATATACATACATACATACTGTACATATGGTGACTAAAGTCGGGTCACTCGATGAGTACCCATAAGTGATTCGATGAGGGGCTGAAAGGACGGTGGCTCCATCCGGTAGAGGTGGGCTGGGTTCCCGACGGCCCCGATTGTTACTTTGTGGCGGCGGCAGGCAGGTTGAGACCACCTAGGAGAGGTGGCTGGCCCTATTCGGCGTTGCGGATACTTAACACGCTTAACGAGATCTGGGTATTTGATCCGAGTCGGCCATTTGGTCTATCGCACTAACCATCTACGCGGGAGTAGTTATGGGTATCCGGCGTCGTGGTATCGGCCAAGCCTTCTTGACATCACGACGGAGTGCCGCACCGGTTGCGCCGGGTTGGACTGCAACTTCCTTTGTAATGGAGGTTGCTAGGTCGCTCACCGTCACGCGACATAGCGTGCGGTGTGCAATGGGCGATGGGCCTGACCCTTTGCGCGCATAGGATTTAGACCGTGGGCTGACCTCTCTGTTGTGCCTAGGTGGGGCTGCGGCGTGTTGATCTTCCGAGGGCGGGCATGACCCAGAAAGTGTGTCCGCCAAATGGGATCGAGTGTGTTGGGTTATGTGGTGCACCCTGCAGGAAGTTTATCTATTGAATAGCCGTGTCCCTCGGTAAAGGGCGACCGGAGTTGTACCTTGACCTTATGACAACTAGAACCGGATACTTAATAAAACACACCCTTCCAAGTTCCACAGACAACCGGTGATCGCTTTTCCACAGGCAACGAGGAGAGGATCGCGGGTAGGATTATGCTATGTGATGCTACTTGGAGATGCTACTTGGAGATGCTACTTGGAGGACTTCAATCTACCCTCTTCTACATCTTTGCAAGGCGGAGGGCTGCGAAGCGTAGTCTTCGACGGGATTAGCTATCCCCTCTTATTCCGCATTCTGCGATTCGGTCCTTCGATATGGCCCTTTACACATATACCCATGCATATGTAGTGTAGCTCCTTGCTTGCGAGTACTTTGGATGAGTACTCACGGTTGCTTTCTCCCCCTTTTCCACTTTTCCTTTCTTTACGGTTGTCGCAACCAGATCTTTGGAATCCGAGGCGACGCCACCATCGGCGGCGACCCTACTACATTGGAGGTGCCTACTACTACGTGCAGCCGGCGGCGGCGACACGTGAGTAGTTTAGGAGGATCCTGAGGAGGAGGATCTGCGCCTCTTCGATCTCAGACGCGGTTTGTGCTAGCCTTCTTAAGGCAAACTTGTTTAACTTATGTCCGTACTCGGATATTGTTGCTTCCGTGACTCATCTATGATCGAGCACTTGTATTCGAGCCCTCGAGGCCCTGGCTTGTATTATGATGCTTGTATGACTTATTTATGTTTTAGAGTTGTGTTGTGATATCTTCCCGTGAGTCCCTGATCTTGATCGTACACATTTGCGTGCATGATTAGTGTACGATTGAAACGGGGGCGTCACATAAACCTTTGCAGGCATCTGTATGAATGACCAACCCATTGGGATGTGCAATAGCCCGGCGCAGATTATGCAAAAACCAAGTCCAGCTCTCCTCAGACTCTGTCTCCAGCACACCGTAGGCAACTGGAAATACAAAACTGTGTGCATCAACTGCACAAGCAGCTACTAACTGTCCTTTAAACCTCCCTGTGAGTGGCATCAATAGCCAAATAAGTCCTCCAACCTGCCAAAAAACCCTGACGACAAGCCTCAAAGCAGACAAAAACCCTCCTGAAGCATTCCTTGGTCTTTGTCACTCCCCTGAATGTGTACTCCACGGTGTGGTGATCAATATCTATAATACTACCTGGGCTTGTCCTCTCCACTTCACCTTTGAATGAATACAACAATTGAAAACTTTCCTGCCAGTTACCATACATAGAATCCATAGCCTGTTGTTTACCATTGAACAACCTCATGTATGGTAAATTTATCTTGAATTTATCTTTTATGTTCTTCTGCAATTCCTTTGGACCCACTTGCTGGTTTTCTTTCACCCACTTCTTTACTTCTTCTGCCACCCATCTTAACTTGGCTCTACTGATTATATCCTTCCTAAGGGTTGATTCCTGGCATGTTTGCTTAAAAGGGTTCACTTTGACCTGAACATTAGTGCTATTTCGCATTTTAGATGCGAGCAGCCTCCATGGACAACCCTCAGTCGGACAGTGCACTCTGTAATTTACTTGATCGCTCTTGTCAACTTTGAAAGTACGTTCTACCTTGATGTAGTATGTCACAACTGTATTTCCACACTCATTCATGGATGCAAAAACTGTACCTTCTTCCAAATTAGGGTTCAAAGGGTCCCATTCAACAGCTGCAAGGTCTTCGTCCTGACCCACCGCGTCATCATCCACACGGACTGCATTGTGAGCCTCATCTTGGTTATCAGCCCGAGGTGCCCGTCGTGAATTCCGAATAACATCAGAATATAGCTTCTCTTCATCAACCCCAGAATTGTAGTCATCATGCTCCACTTCAAGGGGGACCCTACTGCTGTTTCCCACACTTGTCGAGCCACCACGTCGTCGTGCACCAACTGAGCTGTTCTGGCTAGAGATGCCATTACGACGACTTGGTTCTCCCCGAGATGTTGCACTCGTCATCCTAGGTCCAATTGCCTGCTCAAGCACATCAACTTGCAGCCTCACATGAAAATTATATTTCTCTTTATGCCTAACAAACATGGTAGCTAGCTCTTCATCATTACTAACTGTCACCCATTTCTTTTCCCCATCATAATATTTGTATACCACTTCATCAAGCAAACCCCAAGGATATTGGCTACAAATTACCTCCCCAAATTGTCTGAAACTCCAATTACTAGCCATTGGCAACCGATAATCAAAACCTCCTTGGTATTTCTTTGATCCTTTGCATCGAACGTGTACGGTCCTTCTAATGTGCATCAAGAAAGCAAACCGCAACTCCATCCTAACCGGCGAAAAACAGAGACGCAATCAGCACACTAATTGGGCAAACCTACTCGAATCGAGTGTTCAAATGCACAACTAAGCTCAATCTAAATAGGAGGCAAGACTTACCCATCGGGAACCCAGTCGTGGATGCGGCGGATCTCCGGCCCGATGCCTGCCTCGCCAGATACTCCGGGGTCGCCTGTAACGCCCCGGATCCGATGCGCCAGGTGTCCACCAGTTATTTGCTGTTGTTGCCATGTCATTGCTTGCATGTTGCATTTCTCATGTCATCATCTACATTTCATCCGCATGTTTTTCAAAACTTGCATCCGCTCGTGTTCCGCCGGTACTCTCCGTTGTCCGTTCTGAGCCCGACCACACTGCGACGCGCCGCTGCACCTCCAAATATTATTTTATAAGTGGCATAAAAATGTTCTCGGAATGGGTTGCAACTTGTCGTGCGGTCTTATTATAGTGTAGACAGACCGCCTGCCAAGTTCCGTCGCATTCGGAGTTCATTTGGTAGCCCAACCGTCATCTGTAGCGGCACCCTTGCCGGTTTATTCGTCGGACGTTTTCAGTCTCCGGAAATAGTTGCCGGGCCGCACGTTTTTCTCTCTCCTCTCAGCCCAACCCTCTCTTGACAGCCCACCTAGGCCTTCCTAACCCCCCTCCGTTCCGGACCGTCCGATCGAGATCGAACGGCTCCGAAACCCCTCAAAACCCCAAACCCTAGCCTCTTTGGCTATATAAAGACCCCTTCTCTCCATTTTTGGCCTCCTACCTACCCCCTCCTCAATTCCCGCAGCCGCCAGCCTCCTTCTTCCTCAAATTCCGCACCAGCCCTCTCCCTCGCCGCCACTTGTCACCAGCCCAGAGGCCGCCCCGCCACCTGAGGCGTCGTCCCGGCCAACCGGGCGCCGCCACGTCGCCTACCCCGCCTCCAGCAGCCACTCGCAGGCTTCCACGTCGCCCCTCCTCTCTCCCCGCGCCGCGCAACCGCCGCCAGGCCCGCCCGAACCCGGATCTGGCCACCCTGTCCCGGCCTCCTCCGCGCCCCTCCGGTCTCCGGCGTCGTTGCCGGTCCCCTCCACCATCCTCCGCTCGACCGCATCGTCGCCGGCTCGCCGGAGCACCGGCGCGCCGCTCGTCTCGATCCCGATCGGATCGGGAGAGCCACGCCTCCTCGCTGCCGTTGCGTGGGCCGCACCACGCTGAAGGCCCAGCCCAGCTCCTCCTCGGCCTCGTCCTCCCAGCCTGCCTCCTCTCCAAGCCGATCCGGGCCTTGGCCCAGGGTGAGCAGCTCCGCCCCCTTCTCCTGTACGCCGCTGGCCCAGCCAAATTTGGCCCATGCTTGTTTTTTTTCAGATCTGCGAATTTAGGATTTTTCCAGGGATTTACAGATTTGCAGAAACCCCCTTGCACTTCATGCATCTAATAACTCACAAATGATGCATCGGATTTAAATAATTTATACATGTAAAATGCTTAGAATTTTGTGTAGATTAATAATATGCCATTTTCATCCATGTTTAAAATGTTTACCTTCCTGTTTATTTAAATTTGCTCAAATGCCATGCTAAAATGATTTAATTCATAACTAAATAACCGTAGCTCGGTTTTAAATGTTCTTTATATGTAAATGGGGTGGAGAAATGCCTAGATTAACTTGGTACACTTTATTTTCCTGTTTAACAACTTTAAAATATGTTTTAGGTCAGAACAGTACCGAATTCAAAATATGGACATGAGGATTTTCCGAAATTGTTGTTTGTTCTTCCGGCCTCATTTAAACTTGCCTAGTTAGGTAGTTTTGTTATGCTTCACCCCTTGCCATGTTAATAAACATTTAATATTGTTGGGTAGCTTAAACAAGAGAGAACTAAATAATTGATGTGGTGTTTTGTCAATATGCAACTCGTTGCATATTGAGCTCCACTTAATTTGTAGTATTGTTTGTTGCATGTTGCCATGCCATGCCTCATTAAACCGGTCATGCATCATACTTGATTGTGCACCATGCCATATTTATGCTTGTGTGTTTACCATGTTGTTTGTTTCTTTCCGGTGTTGCTTCTTAGTTCCGGTAATGTTGCGATTGTGAGGATTTCGTTCGACTGCGTCCGTTTGTCTTCTTCATGGACTCGTTCTTCTTCCTAGCGGGATTTCAGGCAAGATGACCGCTACCCTGGATCTCACTACTATCATTGCTATGCTAGTTGCCTCGTTCTTTCGCTATGCTGCGCTACCTATTACCTGTTTGTCCAGCCATCCCAAATTACCATGAAACTCTAACCTTTGACACCATTCCTAGCAAACCGTTGTTTGGCTATGTTACCGCTTTGCTCAGCCCCTCTTATAGCGTTCCTAGTTGCAGGTGAAGTTGAAGATTTCTCAATGGTGGACAGGATTTTGGTTGGGATATCACAATATCGCTTATATTATTAATGCATCTATATACTTGGTAAAGGGTGGAAGGCTCGGCCTTATGCCTGGTGTTTTGTTCCACTCTTGCCGCCTAGTTTCCGTCATACCGGTGTTATGTTCCCGGATTTTGCGTTCCTAACGCGGTCGGGTGATTTATGGGACCCCCGACGGTTCGCTTTGAATAAAACTTGTCCAGAAGGCCCAACATTGACTTTTACCATTTGCCTCACCACCACCTACTTTTCCTTGGCAGTAATTAACCCAAGGGTCATCTTTATTATAGCCCCGGGCGGTTGCTTGTCTAAGCGTTGGTCCAAACTAGAGCACCGTCGGGACCATCCCTTGGCAACTTGGGTTACGTCGGTACTGTGACGCTTAGCTCATCCGGTCGTGGCTCGAGGCGAGATCTGGCGTGGCTACTATCGGGATGTCGGCATGCCGGGCGGCTTTGCTGGTCTTGTTTTACCATTGTCGAAATGTCTTGATGTACCGGGATACCGAGTCCGATCGGAGTGTCTCGGGTGAAGGTCTATTCTTCGATGATCGCGAGAGCTTGTTATGGGCTAAGTTGGGACACCCTGCAGGTATAAACTTTCGAGGCGTGCCGCGGTTATGTGGCAGATGGGAATTTGTTAATGTCGGTTGTAGATAATTTGACACTTGATCCGAATTAAAACGCATCAACCGAGTGTGTAGCCGTGATGGTCTCTTCTCGCGGAGTCCGGAAGTGAACACGGTTTCGTGTTATGTTTGGCGTAAGTAGGTGTTCGAGGATCACCTCTTGATCATTGCTAGCTTCACGGCCGTTCCGCTTGTTCTCTTCTCGCTCTTATTTGCGTTGGTTAGCCACCATATTATGCTTAGCCGCTGCTGCAACCTCACCACTTTACCCCTTCCTTTCCCATTAAGCTTTGCTAGTCTTGATACCCATGGTAATGGGATTCTTTGAGTCCTCGTGGCTCACGGATACTTCAAAACCAGTTTTGCGGTGCCTATGTTAATGAAAGCGGTGGCGCAACCAAGCTCAAGGAGGAGCTCGTTGAAGATCTTGCCCTTAGTGTTGTTTCGTTCTAGTTGATCAGTAGTGGAGCCCAGTTGGGGTCGATCGGGGACCTTTGTCGCATTTGGGGTTCTTCTTTTATTTTGGTTCCGTAGTCGGACCTTGATTGTATCTGGATGATGTAATGCTTTATTCATGTATTGTGTGAAGTGGCGATTGTAAGCCAACTATGTATCTCTTTCCCTTATGTATTACTTGGGTTGTGTGAAGATTACCTCAATTTGCGACATTGCTTTCAATGCGGTTATGCCTCTAAGTCGTGCTTCAACACGTGGGAGATATAGCCGCATCGAGGGCGTTACAAGTTGGTATCAGAGCCTTCCCCGACCTTAGGAGCCCCTTTGCTTGATCATTTTAGCGGCGAGTTGTGTCTAGAAAAATGTTTTGAGTCATTTAGGATTATATATATCGGAGAGTTAGGAATTCTTTTTACTCCTCGGTCCTTAAATCGCTCTGGTGAGGTATCTGGCGTAGAGTTTTGACTCTTCTCTTCTCAAATTTCACTAAAAAATTTAGGATCACGCTGGTATCTTAGAATCGTTCGATGGTTTTATGATGACAACATTGTCTTGGTTGCCTCCCGTTAGCAGGGTTTTTTTTTCTTGGAGGTGTCGGGGAGTTGAGCTCCGAGGTGTTGTCGTCATAATTTTATCGTTGCAGTTCTAGAATACACGAGTTTAGTACGCCGACATCGAAAATCTCTTTTATGCAGTTGTTGGTGAGATAACCCGCTAACCCAAAGATCTTGAGGTGAGTACGGAGTATTGCCATGACTCGTATAACGGATGCTTTTCGAAGGTTGAGGTACATGATTTCTGAAGGTCTCTTGGTTATGTGTTGACGGATGGATACAGCTTGGATGTAGGTATTGTTAGTTTGGGTGAGATATATTGCTTCCCCTGTATCCCCAACACCAGATTGCATAACCAGAAAGTTTCGGGAGTTTCATAGGTGGGAATTCAAGTAGCTCCTAGAATATCTTTTCGACAGATGCATGATATGAGATTGGGTAAATCTCTATCATATGTATTTGTTCCGGCTTATTCTGCAAGCCAGTCCTTTGTTTTTGTTTTGAGTTGTGGTATTCGAGTTGCTTCAATGTCAAGTGTTGATTCCATACCTTTCCGAAATGGTGTTCTCATACTCCGATGTGAATACCAATCCTTCTCGACAATCGAGATTGTCATGTCAATCCTTTTTCAACCGGCGTGTTTCTCTTCAAGTGGATCCGATCACTTCAACATCAGCAAGACCAATTATCATTTCTTCTCAACGGTGTTTGATTCATCCGTCTCCAAGTTGCCTTTGTTTTTTTTCCCGTCCACCCACCCTTTTTCCTCAAAGACTAAGATTTCTTTACCAAGTATCCTTTTATTTTTGTGAAGTTTCTCCATTCTTTTCCATCAATGTTCTTACCCGGTGGTTCTCAAGAAGATGTTCTACTAGTTCGTCATTCCTCATTCCTTTCTCTTCTCCGGTGGATTCAAGTCAAGTTTTGTTGATCATACCTTTTTCCTCATTTCAATGTCTTCTCATACCGGTGCACCTCATTATCATTCTACTTCTCGCTATTTGTTATTCTGGAGTGCTCAAGATATCTCGAAGATTCGTGTTTCCACTCTGCATTCGTTCAAGCTCTTTCGAGATTGGTATCTCATTCAAGTCATTTAATTCAACCGGTGCAATTTCTCTTTAAAATCATTTCCAACGGTGTTTTCTTTTGAGTGGGACCTAACCCACAGGTCTTTTCCCAGGATCTTACCTGACTCTTCTAATTATTCCGGAGCTATCCCAAATTCATTTCCAAGTTTGACGTAAGAATGAATTTTCATCAGTCATATCCCTTCTCCAAGATCTTTCAAATTCTTTTCATAGTTGGCTCAACCTCTTCGCTTTTGATTCTTCCGGTGTGCCTCAATAATTCTTGGTGGTGTTTCTCATCATCATTCTCAACATTTGAAGACCGAAGAAGGATTTCTCTTTAATCTTGCTCTATTCTCTTCAAGATTCATGGTGCTAGCTTGTTGCCACCCTCTCATAATTGTTTTCGATTGTGAGAATCTTTTTCACCCATCCGGAGCATTTGAGGAGTCTTTTCAGTTTCATTCTTCGAAGGCCATCATGTCATAATTCTTCATTCTCAGATTAGAGCTTTCATTCTCCGAATCTTACCGGTGATTCGTTCAAATATCCTCTAATCAGTTCATGTTCTCTTCGTTCTCATGTATCTATATCCCTTCAAGTATCTTCATTCATTTTCAAACTCTTCCCGGTGAATTGTGCCTTTGCTACGTTCATTTTCAATTCTTACGGTGGTTCGTTCAAGATTTCTCTTCCTCCGTTATCATATCAAATATTCGTTGTTTCCAAATCCTACCGGTGGTTCCACCAATACCTTCCCAAGCTTGCGCTATATCTCTTTTAATCCTTTCAACGAGAATAAGTAGTATGCAAAATCTGTTGCTTATCATCAATTTAAATTGGTGAAGGATATGCATAACATAATTCTTATTCTTGTTTATAAGTGATTAATTTCTTCTTTCCGGAGTTGTTCATCATATCACATTCTTGGTTCGAGATGCTTCATCTTTTCTTTTCCGGAGTTCCAAGTTTTCCGCTTTATCTCGTCGTGAAGCTATATCTAAATCATTGCAAGGATTCACCTTGTGTTTTCAATTTCTCTTTCTTTTCATTCCTTTTTATACCGGATTTCTTCATGGAGGCTCTACATGGTGGTTCATCAAGGATTCCTTTCATTCTTCAATTGTTCTTCAAGATTTCTCTTGAAGTTATGATCCGCCAAGCTATACTCAAAATTAAACAGGGTGCCCAACACTTGTTTTGTTTTGAGAAGTTCAAGTATTCTTCATCATGCATTCCAAAGTGCAATTCTTTCTACCTTATCTTTTGAGGTGGTGTTATGTCACTCTTGACAATTTCCATTCATGTTTCATGATTCATATGTTGTCAAGAAGGAGATATTTTAAATCCATCAGTCTCTTTATTGGAGTTATCTTGGTATAGATTTCACCTAAAGCCTTCCCTAAGGAATGTTGCTTTTGTGGTGCTTATCAATGATCCAAGTTATCTCTTTATCATCTTGGTGGAAGCAGTTTTTCATCTCTTTGGTGCTCTCAATCAAACCAATGGTTTCCATTAGTGGCCGGTTGTCACCTCTTAGTCTTGAGATGTTTTCCATAAGCCCACTACAAGCTTGTGCTTCTCGTTGTTGATTTTCCAACAACTCCGTTCGATTCTTCTTTGCAAGGATGCTTTCCAAATTCAATTGTGGTAGAATTTGGCATTTTCTGCTCCATTCTTTTATTCCAATGGTCTATCTTCTATTCTTTCGTTACGGAGGCAATATGATGTTGCTCTCTTCACTCATCATCATCGATTGTGAGGGTCGTGTTCTTTTCTTGCTTATCCATTTAACCGGAGTGTTGTATCATCTCTTCAATATCTTTTCATCTCATCAAGTTTTCTTCTTTTTTCTCCAAATTCTGTCATTCTTGTTCCTTGGCTATCTCATTATACCGAGGTGGTCATATTCTTTTCGTTCGTGAAACTCTTGATTCATGTCTTTGCAACCTTCAAATTCTCGTAATACTCCTTGTTCCTCTTTTCTACCGGATTGTTTGCAATCTCGTTCATCTCTGTTGTACTCTTTCTTTTAAATTTTCAACCTCTCAAGGTTCTTTGGTTTCACTCTTTTGTCGAAGAAGCAACTTAGTTTTACCTCTTCTCTTCCTCTTCCGTTTTCCCTCCGGTGCCATCCTAGATCTCGGGACGAGATCCTCTCGTAGTGGTGGAGTGTTGTAACGCCCCGGATCCGATGCGCCAGGTGTCCACCAGTTATTTGCCGTTGTTGCCATGTAATTGCTTGCGTGTTGCATTTCTCATGTCATCATCTACATTTCATCCGCATGTTTTTCAAAACTTGCATCCATTCGTGTTCCGCCGGTACTCTCCGTTGTCCGTTCTGAGCCCGACCACACTCGCACGCGCCCGCGGCACCTCCGAAATATTATTTCATAAGTGGCATAAAAATGTTCTCGGAATGGGTTGCAACTTGTCGTGCGGTCTTATTATAGTGTAAACAGACCGCCTGCCAAGTTCCGTCGCATTCGGAGTTCATTTGGTAGCCCAACCGTCATCTGTAGCGGCACCCTTGCCGGTTTATTCGTCGGACGTTTTCGGTCTCCAGAAATAGTTGCCGGGCCGCACGTTTTTCTCTCTCCTCTCAGCCCAACCCTCTCTTCACAGCCCACCTAGGCCTTCCTAATCCCCCTCCGTTCCGGACCGTCCGATCGAGATCGAACGGCTCCGAAACCCCTCAAAACCCCAAACCCTAGCCTCTTTGGCTATATAAAGACCCCTTCTCTCCATTTTTGGCCTCCTACCTACCCCCTCCTCAATTCCCGCAGCCGCCAGCCTCCTTCTTCCTCAAATTCCGCACCAGCCCTCTCCCTCGCCGCCACTTGTCGCCAGCCCAGAGGCCGCCCCGCCACCTGAGGCGTCGTCCCGGCCAACCGGGCGCCGCCACGTCGCCTACCCTGCCTCCCGCAGCCACTCGCAGGCTTCCACGTCGCCCCTCCTCTCTCCCCGCACAAGAACCGCGCCAGCCCGCCTAAACCGGATCCGGCCTCGGCGTCGTTGCGGTCCCCTCCACCGTCCTCCGCTCGACCCCATCGTCGCCGGCTCGCCGGAGCACCGAATACGAAGATCTGTCCGGGGAGAAAAGTCTCACCCTGGACAGCGTTGAAGGTTGAAGATGCCATCGAGCCTATTAGCGACGACACAGAGGAACTCTCAATGAAAGCACCAATGTCGGTGTCAAAACCGGCGGATCTCGGGTAGGGGGTCCCGAACTGTGCGTCTAGGCGGATGGAAACATGAGACGAGGGACACAATGTTTTTACCCAGGTTCAGGCCCTCTCGATGGAGGTAATACCCTACGTCCTGCTTGATTAATATTGATGATATGCGTAGTACAAGAGTAGATCTACCACGAGATCAATGAGGCTAAACCCTAGAAGCTAGCCTATGGTATGATGGTTGAGATGTAATGTTGTGTCCTACGGACTAAAGCCCTCCGGTTTATATAGACACCGGAGAGGCTAGGGTTACAAAGAGTCGGTTACAATGGTAGGAGATCTACATATCCGTATTGCCAAGCTTGCCTTCCACGCCAAGTAAAGTACCTTCCGGACACGAGCCGGAGTCTTCAATCTTCTATCTTTGTAGTCTGGGAGTCCGGCGGATATTGATAGTCCGGCTATCCGGACACCCCCTAGTCCAGGACTCCCTCAGTAGCCCCTGAACCAGTCTTCGATGACGACAAGTCCGGCGTGCATAATGTTCGGCATTGCAAGGCGGGTTCCTCCCTTGAATAGTTCGGAGAAGATAATGAACACCAGGATAGTGTCCGACTCTGCAAAATAATTTCCACATTCCAACGTAGAGAGAATAAAACATATACACCGATCCAATCTGCTGACGTATTATGCGGCATGACATCACGCCGGCACCAAGCCTTTGTTTGAATTACCGTACCGCTTCGGCACGTTTAGCGAAGCGGTTCCCTTGGCACGTCCTGTCAAAGCAGAGATCGTGTTCCCCTATATCCGGGATTCTCATCAATACGTGCGTGGGTAACCCGACCGCGCCATTGATGGTGGCGCTTGGGAGATAAGCGAGTTTTACCAGGCCGGCGAGGGACGCATAGTTTTGTCCGCCTATATATAAGGGATAAGGTTTTACCTTCTCACCTACGCCTTCTTCCACCTTTGCTCATCCATCCCTGCGAACCCAAGCTCCAACGCTCAAGCTCGCGCATTCCGCCTTGACCCTTCTCCGAACATGTCCGGAGGGGGAGGCAAGTGGATGACCTCCACCGCCAAGGAGGAGGACATCACCAAGCTGCGCGACGCCGGATACCTTTCCGGAAACATCGCGCATCGGCTGCCCGACGTAGGGCAGCTCATTCCGACCCCAGGACCTCACGAGAGGGTTGTTTTCCTTCCCCACTTCCTCCGCGGACTGGGCTTCCCGCTCCATCCATTCGTCCGGGGGCTCATGTTTTACTACGGCCTGGATTTCCACGATCTGGTGCCGAACTTCGTCCTCAACATCTCGGCGTTTATCGTCGTGTGCGAGGCATTTCTCTGCATCTGGCCCCACTTCGGCCTGTGGCTCAAGACCTTCAACGTCAAGCCGAAGATCGTGAAGGGGGCGCAAGCTGAATGCGGAGGCGCTATGTTGGGCAAGCTGCCCAACGTCCCTTGGCTAGAAGGGACCTTCATGGACTCCGTCAAGGGGTGGCAGTCGGGGTGGTTCTATATCACCGAGCCGCGCGAGCCTACATGGGCGGCGGCCCCGAATTTAGATCTGGAATCCCCACGCAGCTCACCTCCTGGAAAGAGAAGGGTTTGCAGTGGGGCGACCCGGTGGAGGTGACCGGACTTCGAACCTGCATCAAGAAGCTGGTGAGCAATGGGCTCCGGCTCGTTGACGTGGTCCAGGTCATGCTCCTCTGGCAGATTCTCCCATGCCAAGAAAGGGCATTTAATCTGTGGGAGTTTAATCCGGAACAGCACCAGACGTTGAGTGGGCTCTTTGATACAACATACGAAGGGGCCTGGAGGGTGTTGTTCAAGAGCGCCGACGCGCCAAGATCCGCGATCAAGACCGCTGGATTCAGCTTGCGGTCTCCGTCGACGGGTAAGTGATTCGACCCCATTACGGGACACTTGTAGTAATTAGATTGACTCTAGCGAGGTTTTTAATCTGCCTCTTCCTTTGACAGAATGGATGGAGAAGGCCGAGCTGCTTATCAGCCCGGCTCCCATGCGGAAGAACCGATGAATGCCCGCTTAGCGAGGCTCTTTGGTCCCGCACCGTACATGGTGCCGGAGAAGAAGGCCAAGAAGGTGGCGCGGGGACTCGAAAGAGTTCCAGAATCAAGCGCCCGACGACGCGACGAGGACTCCTCCCGAAGGCGAGGAGGAATACTCTCGGAGGAGGAGAGAAGAAGAGGAAGGCCTCCCCACCCGGGGCGGCCGAAGGGTCCAAGAGGGGGAGAACCATCCCCCCGGACAGTTTCGTCAACATCAGCGTTGGCGAGGAAGAGTGGCCTCCAAGGACCCGGCGTCCGGCAAGATCGTAAGTATCCGGATCATTCATAAGCAGTATTATAATATGTCACGCATCGTCCTTCTAATGCCGCAATGTTTCTGTAGTCCGGCGGGTGACGACTTTCCCGACTCAATGGGCGGGTCGTTGGCGCCGTCGGATGTGAACTCCATCCCGACTGCCTCTACCCCATGCGCCGAAGACGACGAGGCAGAGTCCCATAGAGGGACGCGCCAGGAGGAGGCTCCGGAGGCGCCGTCAGGCAGCCTCCCGGACTTTGTGCCGGACTCTACTCCGGAACCCGTAGCGGTTCCAGAGTCCGGCGAGTAGTCCCCTCGAAGGAGGGGCAGGACTGTGACGCCGGCGGCCTCCGTCCAACCGGAGGCACCGGACAACCTGCTGGAGGCGCTCAAAGGCGCCTCCATCGAGGAAGAACACCGCACTCTCATGAGTGTGGTGATTGAAAAGGTCCAGCTCGCCAAGGGCGGGTTGACCGAAGCCTGCAACAACCTTCTAACAGGCTTTGAGGTAAGAAGTTTAAAATTAAGCAATATAATACCGCATAGACGGTAGCCCTCGATGCTTAGTGCAGCTTGGAAAGAAAAGCTGGACTAAGGATCCTTAACAAGATATACGCAGGGTTTCTAAAATATGTCAATATGGGTTTGCAGGCTGCGCTGTTGACCTCTGCCGCGCTAACAGCGGAGGTCGAGGCGCTGAAGAAGGAACCTTGAGCGGTCGGGGCAAGAGCTCGGCCATGCCAAGAGGCAGCTCAAGGAAAAAGAAGGTGAATAACACCACTTTAAATGTGCACCTTACAGAAAATGGTTTTGGTTGCAAACAAGATTAATCATGATAATATGTGCAATGCAGGAGCCACTAACGAGGTGACAGCCCTCAAGGATGCCGTGTCCGTGGCGAGCATAATCTGACATGAACGGATGAGCGAGAAAAACAAGCGGCGCTGGTGGCGGAAGTTCGGCAAGAGCTCCAGGCTCTCATGAAAAAGCAAGAGAGTTTGGAGCGTGACTCCAAGACCCGAGAGTCCGAGCTTGCCTCGGCTCTCGATGGAGCCGAGTCCGCCAAGGCCGAGGCCCAGAGGGCCCGTATGGAAATAGAGGACATGAGGAAGATAGCAGCGGGTAAGGCGTTTTTCATGCAGAGCAAGCATGTTAATGTAAATTACCGGATACTTTCCCAAATTCGTAGTGCGTCTGATGCCGCTGCGTTCTATCATGGCGAGGAGGGGAGCTCAACGGAGAAGGTCTTCGGTCTCGAAGCTGTTGAGGCCGCCATCCAGTGCCCCCAAGCGACCAGTGAAGCGGCTGGTCGAACTCCTAAGGTAGCCGAGGAGGCCATGAAGGGCCTCACAATCCGGTGTGGCCGGCAGGCCTCGCCTGGCAGCTACTTTGGCCTAGTCTGGCGGCTAGTTGATGCGTGCCCAAGGCTGGATGTGACCAAGCGATCCGCTTTGCATTGAAGGTGCTCGTCGAGCCCTTGCCCACATAAAGGTGCAATGGGGCAAGCTGGATGCGGAGAAGCTTTCACGGATCCGCCGCGGCGGGCAAGGAGCACCGCACGCCGAGCGATATTATAAAGTTGTCCTGAAGGGAGCCCGCGATATTGCGGATGAGTGCCCCCTTAATGTAATCCTTGAGTAAACTCGTTGTATGTTTATCCTGTGCGCCGAGGACTTCGTTTATATGCGCTATGAGCAACGCTTTTGTTTAATTTAAAATATTACCTTACATGCGGCCGTTTGTTAAATCGAGAGATGGCAAGTCGTTATTTTGACCCCGAGCCACAGTCTTTGGGGTGTTCGGTGATAAACTTGAGCACTCTTGTTCCCATCTTTGGGTCCATCTAGGAGGCGCTCAACCACGACGAACAAGGCGGCCGGACTTGTAATGCTTGAACACTCTCACTTAGCCATAGAATTCTATAATTTTAAATTTCGTGAAGCCCTGGTATTGGAAGACCGAATCCGGGGTGCTATCACGCCTTAAATCGGACATCATCCGAACTTCGCTCAAGCGCCATGAGCCTTTAAGGACCCGAAGAACCTCTCGAACAGCGACCGGTCTCGCCTTATCATGCCGGTCGGTTTAGCTTTCTCATCGAGGCGTTAACCGGCTGAACCGGGCGCAATCGCAGTGGTTCTCCTAGTGCTACCTTAGCCGACGGAACGGAACGTAAGGCACCAAAACATAGGAGCCGGGCAAACCCAACTATTGACCCGAGACATGATTTGAAGCTGATTCATATAATGCTATAAGTTCGGGGTGCCGCACTTGTGAAAGTGTTCGGACTTAATCACACCGTAATGTGGGGGACAGAAGCCCCTGGTGTATTCGGCCGTACCAAAGTGTACGGGTGCAATATGTCATATAGTGAACATTTGTAGAGGATAACGCAATTGCCATGAAAAGGTAATAAACTTGCAAAAAAGGGGAGTGTTGCGTTATTTATGACAGAAGGTCTGCTAATAAAGCGGACTTATACAAATAGTGCGGAAGCAAGGGATTCGGACTAAATGAACGTGTCCCCCTCCAGGGGTAAGCTGCAGACTTGGTGTATGTAATTGAATTTAATGCTCGTAATGGAGACCACCTGAGTGTTCGTCACAGCCTTCTTTAATCCCTGACTGTTGTATCGTAAGTTCGGCAAGTCCGCCGTCGGGCAAGGCTTCTATTTGGTAGAGTCCTGCATATATAAAAAGAAAAGATAAAAAATAACACCAAGGGGGGTGCTAGCACGAGCCCCTGGTGCGGTCGAGCCGCACCCTTCAATTCTTGAGTTTAAGCCCCTCCCCTGCGCCCATGGTATCTCCAAAGCGTAATGATGTACGCGGAGTGTTATTCTTGTGATCATACGCGGGCGAGGGTGGGGGCCGCATTACTCTGGCGATGCTCGATCGCGCCGGTGGTCTTGGTTAGTGTTGCTCGGGCGGCGCTTTAATGCGTCCGGCTTTTCAGGTTGCGGACTAGAGAGTTGCCGTGAAGGCTACTCAGACTTCCGCCGAGAGCATTGTATGTTCCTCCATTCGGAGGGCGTTCCGTATTCCCATTGACCGTAATGACTCCACGAGGCCCGGCATCTTGAGCTTTAGGTATGCATAATGCGGTACGCGTTGAATTTTACAAGCAGCGGTGCGTCCGAAAGAGGGCATGATAGCCGCTTCACGAACGGGACGATATCAAAGATTAACTCTTCGCTTTGGAAATTATCCGGGATCCAAGACCACTTCAGGTGACAGAGCCTGCATAGCTTGGCTTCAACACAGGATGACACCTTTAAAGGTTGTCTTAGTAGGTTTAATCCTGGATGGGTCTATGCCCATTTTGCGCACTGTGTCCTGATAAAGCAGGTTCAGGCTGCTGCCGCCGTCCATCAGGACTCTTGTGAGGTGAAATCCATCAACGATTGGGTCTAGGACCAATGCGGCGAATCCGCCATGGCGTATGCTAGTCGGATGGTCTCGCCGATCGAAAGTGATCGGACAGGAGGACCATGAATTGAACTTCGGGGCGACTGGCTCCATCGCATAGACGTCCCGTAGTGCGCGCTTCCTCTCCCTCTTGGGTATATGGGTCGCGTAAATCATATTCACCGTCCGCACTTGCGGGGGGAAACCTTTATGTCCTCTGTTGTTCGGCGGCCGGGTCTCTTCCTCGTCGTCGCTATTTAGCCCCTTGTCATTATGTTCGGCAATGAACTTGCCAGCCTGCCTGAACACCCAACAGTCTCTATTGGTGTGATTAGCTGGCTTTTCGGGGGTGCCATGTATCTGGCATGAGCGGTCGAGTATTCTGTCCAGATTGGACGGGCCCGGAGTTGTTCTTTTGAATGGCTTCTTCCGTTGACCGGGTTTGGAGCCTCGGAATCCGGCATCGACTGCCGTATCCTCTTTGTCATCGCCGTTAGTACGGCATTTGTTTTTGATTCGACGTGACCTGCCGTGATTGTCCTTGGAGTCTGGGCTGCCAGAATTTTTCCGGAGATTATTGCTGCGGGCTAGCCAGCTATCCTCTCCCGCGCAAAAGCGGGTCATTAATGATGTGAGGGCTGCCATGGATTTCGGCTTCTCCTGCCCCTGTGTGCGGGCTAGCCATTCGTCCCGGATGTTGTGTTTGAAGGCGGCGAGGGCCTCCGTGATCCGGACAATCGGCGATTTGATTTTCTTCGTCAAGAACCGCGGCCCGTAACTGTCTGGCCGATTCGCTTGGCTGCTGAATAATATGGCTTAGGTCATCGGCGTCTGGTGGTCGCACGTATGTACCCTGGAAGTTATCAAGGAACGTGGCCTCCAGGTCTTCCCAACACCCAATCGACTCTGCGGGCAGGCTGTTAAGCCAGTGCCGAGCTGGTCCTTTAAGCTTGAGCGGGAGATATTTGATGGCGTGCAGATCGTCGCCGCAGGCCATATGGATGTGGAGAAGATAATCTTCGATCCACACCGCGGGGTCTGTTGTACCATCGTAAGATTCGATGTTCACGGGTTTGAACCCTTTGGGGATCTGGTGATCCATTACTTCATCAGTAAAGCATAGCGGGTGTGCGGCGCCCCTATATTGAGCAATATCGCGACGCAACCCGAGGGAGCGCTGTCTGCTGTGTTCGGCCCGGCCGGCGTTATGTCCGGCGCGACGGTATTCGTCGTGGGTTGTAGGGCGCCCACGTGATCCATAGATGGATCTGGATTGCCTTGCTTTGTCCTCCAAGATGTCTCGCAAGTCCGGCGCGTTCCCTTTTGGCTTCGTACTCCTGGATCGATGTCAGGGTACGGCCTTGGCTGGGGCCTTGAATGCCTCTTTGTCGCGACCGCGGTGCGGTCGGTCAGCCATGTCGTCCGCTGGTGATAAAGGTATGTATGCTTCCTCCTCTAATCGGGGGAGCAGCTTGCGTCTTGGGTAACTTTTGGAGGGGAGTTCGAGTTTATACTCTTCGGCCGCGAGGACCTCGGTCCATCGATCGGCTAGCAGATCTTGATCAGCTTGAAGCTGTTGCTGCTTTTTCTGTAGGCTATTTGCCGTGGCTATGAGTCTGCGCCTGAAGCGCTCTTGTTCGACGGGATCCTCGGGTATGATGAATTCGTCATCGTTGAGGCTCGCTTCATCTTTAGAGGGAGGCATATAGTTATCATCCTCAACCCCTTCATCTGCCGCCCTGTCGTGAGGGCTTGCTTCTGCGTCCCCCTGCGCTGAGTCTTGCAGGAGGGGATCGTCTTCGGCACTCTCCGGAGTGTTATTGTCTCCCGTGCCGGATTCTCCATTCTTGTTGTGGCTGGGTTTAGAGCGGCGCCGCTGACGCCGGCGTTTAGGCTGCTTCTTCAAAGAATCTTCCTCCGCTGCTTTTTCGCCATCCCCTTCTTTCGGGGTATCCACCATGTAGACGTCGTATGACGAGGTGGCCTTCCAGTGTCCCGTGGGCGCTGGGTCCTGATCATCTCCGGCATCATCGTCCATAGCATCGATGTCCTCGGAGTCGTAGTCTAGCATGTCGGTTAGATCCTCGACAGTGGCTACAAAGTGGGTGGTGGGTGGGCTCCGAATTTCTTCGTCGTCCGAACTCCAACCGTCCTGGCCATAGTCTGGCCAGGATTCTCCTGATAGCGAGAGATGCTTCAGAGAATTCAAGATATCGCCAAAAGGCGAGTGTTGAAAGATGTCCGTGGCGGTGAATTCCATAACCGCGCCTAATCGCTTAATTGGCGAGGGCGCTGGAGGCTCGAGTCCGCGAGGAGTCCGACGTCTCGGGATCACGAGTTTCGCAAGGGACAAAATCGGTATTCGCTCCATCGCCGTAGATGTTGAAGCCCCGGGCGCGCTCATCCACCGACCCTCGTCATGGGCAATCGGCTCGGGTAAGTAGCCGGGCGGATTCGAAAAGCGCCACCAAAGCAATCGCTCGCGGCAGAGCTAGATCATGCCCATCGTCGCGGTCGGCGTGGCGCTTGGCTGTGGCTCGAGTCCGTTGAAGATCAAGTCTCCGCGGTCATCGGCCGTGAAGCTTAAACTTCGAATCGACTCGACGGCTGGGGCGTAGCTTCGATCTGCTCCGGATGGCCAAGAGAATTGGCCCGCAGTACAAAGCCGCCGAATCTGAAGATCTGTCCGGGAGAAAAGTCTCACCCGGACAGCGTTGAAGGTTGAAGATGCCATCGAGCCTATTGGCGGCGACGAGGAACTCTCAATGAAAGCACCAATGTCGATGTCAAAACCAGCGGATCTCGGGTAGGGGGTCCCCGGCGTGCGCCTAGGCGGATGGAAACAGGAGACGAGGACACAATGTTTTTACCTGTGTTCAGGCCCTCTCGATGGAGGTAATACCCTACATCCCGCTTGATTAATATTGATGATATGGGTAGTACAAGAGTAGATCTACCACGAGATCAATGAGGCTAAACCCTAGAAGCTAGCCTATGGTATGATGGTTGAGATGTAATGTTGTGTCCTACGGACTAAAGCCCTCCGGTTTATATAGACACCGGAGAGGCTAGGGTTACACAGAGTCGGTTACAATTGTAGGAGATCTACATATCCGTATTGCCAAGCTTGCCTTCCACGCCAAGTAAAGTACCTTCTGGACACGAGCCGGAGTCTTCAATCTTCTATCTTCGTAGTCTGGGAGTCCGGCGGATATTGATAGTCCGGCTATCCGGACACCCCCTAGTCCAGGACTCCCTCACCCAGCCCAGCTCCTCCTCGGCCTCGTCCTCCCAGCCTGCCTCCTCTCTAAGCCGATCCGGGCCTTGGCCCAGGGTGAGCAGCTCCGCTTCTTTCTCTCAGACGCTTGGCCCAACCAAATTTGGCCCTGCTTGTTTTTTTTTTCAGATCTGCGAATTTAGGATTTTTCCAGGGATTTACAGATTTGCAGAAACCCCCTTGCACTTCATGCATCTAATAACTCACAAATGGTGCATCGGATTTAAATAATTTATACATGTAAAATGCTTAGAATTTTGTGTAGATTAATAATATGCCATTTTCATCCATGTTTAAAATGTTTAACTTGCTGTTTATTTAAATTTGCTCAAATGCCATGCTAAAATGATTTAATTCATAACTAAATAACCGTAGCTCGGTTTTAAATGTTCTTTATATGTAAATGGGGTGGAGAAATGCCTAGATTAACTTGGTACACTTTATTTTCCTGTTTAACAACTTTAAAATATGTTTTAGGTCAGAACAGTACCGAATTCAAAATATGGACATGAGGATTTTCCGGAATTGTTGTTTGTTCTTCCGGCCACATTTAAACTTGCCTAGTTAGGTAGTTTTGTTATGCTTCACCCCTTGCCATGTTAATAAACATTTAATATTGTTGGGTAGCTTAAACAAGAGAGAACTAAATAATTGATGTGGTGTTTCGTCAATATGCAACTCGTTGCATATTGAGCTCCACTTAATTTGTAGTATTGTTTGTTGCATGTTGCCATGCCATGCCTCATTAAACCGGTCATGCATCATACTTGATTGTGCATCATGCCATATTTATGCTTGTGTGTTTACCATGTTGTTTGTTTCTTTTCGGTGTTGCTTCTTAGTTCCGGTAATGTTGCGATTGTGAGGATTCGTTCGACTGCGTCCGTTTGTCTTCTTCATGGACTCGTTCTTCTTCCTAGCGGGATTTCGGGCAAGATGACCGCTACCCTGGATCTCACTACTATCATTGCTATGCTAGTTGCCTCGTTCATTCGCTATGCTGCGCTACCTATTACCTGTTTGTCCAGCCATCCCAAATTACCATGAACCTCTAACCTTTGACACCATTCCTAGCAAACCGTTGTTTGGCTATGTCACCGCTTTGCTCAGCCCCTCTTATAGCATTGCTACTTGCAGGTGAAGTTGAAGATTTCTCCATGGTGGACAGGATTTTGGTTGGGATATCACAATATCTCTTATATTATTAATGCATCTATATACTTGGTAAAGGGTGGAAGGCTCGGTCTTATGCCTGGTGTTTTGTTCCACTCTTGCCGCCCTAGTTTCCGTCATACCGGTGTTATGTTCCCGGATTTTGCGTTCCTAACGCGGTCGGGTGATTTATGGGACCCCCCTGACAGTTCGCTTTGAATAAAACTTGTCCAGCAAGGCCCAACATTGACTTTTACCATTTGCCTCACCACCACCTACTTTTCCCTTGGGAGTAATTAACCCAAGGGTCATCTTTATTATAGCCCCCCCCGGGCCAGTGCTTGTCTAAGCGTTGGTCCAAACTAGAGCACCGTGCGGGACCATCCCTTGGCAACTTGGGTTACGTCGGTACCTGTACACTTAGCTCATCCAGTCGTGGCCTGAGACGAGATACGCGCGGCTACTATCAGGATGTCGGCACGCCGGGCGGCTTTGCTGGTCTTGTTTTACCATTGTCGAAATGTCTTGATGTACCGGGATACCGAGTCTGATCGGAGTGTCTCGGGTGAAGGTCTATTCCTTCGATGATCGCGAGAGCTTGTTATGGGCTGTTGGGACACCCTGCAGGTATAAACTTTCGAGAGCCGTGCCGCATGTTATGTGGCAGATGGGAATTTGTTAATGTCCGGTTGTAGATAACTTGACACTTGATCCGAATTAAAACGCATCAACCGAGTGTGTAGCCGTGATGGTCTCTTCTCGGCGGAGTCCGGGAAGTGAACACGGTTTCTGTGTTATGTTTGACGTAAGTAGGTGTTCAGGATCACCTCTTGATCATTGCTAGCTTCACGGCCATTCCGCTTGTTCTCTTCTCGCTCTTATTTGCGTTGGTTAGCCACCATATTATGCTTAGCCGCTGCTGCAACCTCACCACTTTACCCCTTCCTTTCCCATTAAGCTTTGCTAGTCTTGATACCCATGGTAATGGGATTGGTGAGTCCTTGTGGCTCACCAGATACTTCCAAAACCAGTTTGCGGTGCCTATGTTAATGAAAGGTGTGACGCAACCAAGCTCAAGGAGGAGCTCGTTGAAGATCTTGCCCTTTGTGTTTTTTCGCTCTAGTTGATCAAGAGTGGAGCCCAGTTGGGGTCGATCGGGGACCTTTTGCGATTTGGGGTTCTTCTTTTATTTTGGTTCCGTAGTCGGACCTTGATTGTATCTGGATGATGTAATGCTTTATTCATGTATTGTGTGAAGTGGCGATTGTAAGCCAACTATGTATCTCTTTCCCTTATGTATTACTTGGGTTGTGTGAAGATTACCTCAATTTGCGACATTGCTTTCAATGCGGTTATGCCTCTAAGTCGTGCTTCGACACGTGGGAGATATAGCCGCATCGAGGGCGTTACATCGCCGCTGCTCTCCATTTCGGCCTAGGGTTCTTCCTCCTAGTTCAAATAGCTCCAGCAGCCCCCCACCTTTGAGCGCTCCGACCGGGCGCACGGAAGGAGGCCGTGCCGCGGGTCGAGCAGGTGGCGGGCGCCCCACCCGTGGTGTCGCAGGAAGGTGGCGGGCGTCGCAGGCAGCCGTGGAGCGTAGGCGCAGAAAGGTAGCGGTGGAGTAGGCGTCCAGCTGGTGGCGGGGCATGTCCTGGCCGCGGCGCAAGTGGCGGCGGTGCAGGTCAGCCGGCCGGCGGGGAAGTGGATGGGCAGAATGAGCTACGAATGATTTGGGGATTTAGTTGCACGAGCCTACATGTCAACTCCGGACCCACGTCCATGCGGTCCCACATGTAAGCTCCGGACCCACGTCCACGCGGTCCCACGTGTAAGATCCGGACCCACAACTTAACGCTGGCGGACGGAATGGACTCAAATATGGTCGTTTGGCCTCGTCATAGTAGCTGTGCATGGACTAGGGGCAAAACTGAGCATAATTTGCATCTGAGGGCAAAACTGAGCATAGAGACACCACTGAGGGCAAAAGGATAATTAACCCTTTTAATATTATTCTGAAATTATTTTTAATTCGACTATAAGTGCTAAATTGCTAGGCGCACCCAGCACAGTGTACACAAAAGTGTACCCAGAGGCTGTCACAGGTGGGCCAGGGGGACCCAGTTGACTAGTCAACAGGGGTGGGACCCTCCTGTCATGCACTCATTCAGCTAATTATGGATTAGTTAGACTAACTAAGTAATTAGTTTAATTAAACCATTTTAATTAAGTTAATTACCTTTTAGTTAATTAATTTTTTAATTAATATATATTTTTGTCATTCATCACTTTTTTTACAGGGGCAGGCCCACTGGTCGGTAGCCGAGGCCGACCGGGGCAGTTAACAGGGCGAACGGGCACGGGCGCCCGCGTGTGCGCCCGAGGCCACCGGGAGGGCGACGGCCATGGCCATGGGTCGGAGCCTCGCGACGCGGTGACTGGGGAAGGTGGACGCCGGCGGGTGGCATCGAAGGAGAGGTGGGGTGGCGGCTGTGGCCGGCTAGCCACGGCTGGGCCGCACACACGCGTCACCGGCCGGGCTGTGGCACGGCGAGGTCGGCGAGCAGCGGCTGGCTCCGTGCGGGGCGGAGCGGCAAGCCGAGTGGCGAGGGGACGCACGGGCCGATGGCCATGGGGGTGCGCCATGGAGCCTCGGCGCGAAAGCGAGAGCAGCGGCGGGCGACGGAACGACGCGGCGACGTGGTCGGGGGCGCGGGCGCACGCGCGGAGGCGTGGCCGGATCCGATAATGGGAGAGAGGGGGAGGGGAAGAGGGCTCACGAGGCCCTGTAGATGTGCAAAATCATGCTCGGGGAGGCGCCGAGGCTTGGGGCAGCGGTGGTCGACGACGGGGACAGCTACGACGCGATGGAGCCGCTGGGGAGGAGGACGGGGATGATCCGGCGAAGTCGGGGAGGCGGTCCGGCGAGGGGGGCTTCGCACGTCGGCGGTTGTCGGGCGATGGGAGAGCGCCAGGGCGCAACGGGGGCCAGTGGGCTCGGGCGCTCTGCCCAAGTCCAGACAGGAGGAGGAGAAGGGGATCGTGGGAGTGGTGGTCGTGCAGGGGAAAAGATCCCAGGGAGCTGACGAGGAGAGTGGGGGGGGGGGCTCGGTCTTATCCCCACGCGGCGTGGGCTGGTAGGCTAGCTGGGCCAGTTGGTGCCAGTTGAAATCGAATGTGATTGAATCATCGTGAGGTTAACAACAGTAATTGCGATGATGCAGCATCATTAGCATGGGACTATTGTAGCATAATCATCTGGGCGTTAAAGCCCGTCAAGGAGGAAAAGCTCCGGAGGCGCAAGGAAGTGCTGATGCTGGAGGCCGCCGAGTGCAATCTTGACTTGGAGCGGTTGGAGACGAGGGAGCGCCAGGTTACCCAGGTGGAGGATGATGTCGGCGCGCGGGAGGCTCGTATCCAAGAAGAGTCGACCACCGCGTGGCGAAAGTTCGCGAGGGCCTTGTGCGGGAATATAACGAGAGGCTGGAGCTGGTTGAAGCCGAGGCTGCGGGCAGGACTACCGCCCTCAGGTCCAAGCTGACCGAAGCGACGCAGCGTGCGGAGGCCACCCCGCAGCCGCCCTGATCTCGGCGCAGACTGAGTTGGCCTCCTCCCGCGCCGAGCTGCTTCCTCTTCAATGGCGGGTTGATGATGCTGAGTCCGTCGCCCAACAGAACAGGGAAGAAATTCTAAAGCGGCAGACACTGGAGCACATGCATGGCCCCATTCTCCAAATGCTCAGGGACAAGGCCAACGCGGCCCTGGGCAATATCTGCGATGCAACCGCTCCGCAACCCCATGTGACCAACTATGCCGGTCACCTCCGGTTCTTCACTCATGTGGTGACACATCTGGAGAATCGCTCGGAGAGAGCTCGCCAGCTTGTCGAGGAGAGGAGCCGTAGCCTGCTCGCGCGTGCATTCTCCCGTGTCTTCAGCCACCTTCATGACAGGGATCCCCACTTTGACTTTGACGCTGTCATTGCTCCGGTGCACGTGGCCATTCGAGGCGACCTAGCGTGGTGGGTGGAGGACAACGTGGATGCACTTGTCCGGGCCTTCACTTCTGACAGTGACGGGGTGGACGGCGGCAAAGATGGCGCCAACGACGGCGATGGTGAAGCCAGCGACAGCGGCGCCAGCGATGCCTCCGGAGACGACCAAGGGGATGTGGTGAGTGACATGTCTGATTGATCCTGTGTCCCCCTGCTGTTTATCCTGCTTAGAAAGAGCTCGGGCGTGGCTCTGAAGGTTGTAAGAGCATTTTGTGAGGGGAAGCCCCTCATGTAAAAAGGATTGTCGTCCTCACGTTGTTAAGAACGAAGCCGAGCGAGTGCACGCATGACGTTACGGGTCCTGTGATGTGTTAATTGTTGTGATTTACCTTTAGCCCGGACAAGCATTGGGCAGGCTTGCGAGGCTGTAACTCTCTAGGGGTCCTCTGGGGAACCTGCTGACCAGGTGGCGAGAGCCTCACGAGAGCGAGTGCCGGCCACGGGACGGCATGCGCGCGTGTGCTGGGCCCAGCCCCGCCCGCGAGGAGGAGGCGGCTGGTGCGAACTCCTGACTAGGGCAGAAACCAGAGCGCAAGAAAACACACGAACGAGACAAAACACCCCTCCCCGCACACACGCAAATGCAAATTCAACTTTAACTTAAATCCGAAGCAAGGAAGCTCGACCACAGAGAGGGAGGCAAAAAGCAAAAGGCCGCGTCCGTCACCTACTGTAGTCTTCGACGTCTTCTCACCAGCGTGGAGCTAAGTGCTGCCACTGGGCGTGGGTGGGAGCCCCCGAGGCCCGAGGGCGGCTCTCTGGAGACTTCGGGGCGTGTACAGCCCCAACTCATTATTACGTGAGAGTGTCACGGGCGGCGAGCTTCACAGGTACCAGCCTTGATTCATATCGCCAGACGAGGGCCCCGCCTTGCGCCACCCTCGACCACCATTGACGGCGATCGGAAACCCAGGACGACGCCAATAGGGTAAAGGGGACGCCAACGGTTCCCACGACGACCACGGGTCCTCTGCTAGGGCAGGCCTTGCGGCACCTCCCCACCAGAGGGCCTACCTCCGAGAAACACTGTAGGATCGAAAGTATGTCTAGAGGGGGGTGATTAGACTACTTGACAATATAAAAATTATGCCTTTTGATAAAGACAAGTTTTTGGCAGATTCACAATTATGATCAAGTCAAGCATCACCCTACACATGCAATTCTAGAGTATAGGCAGCGGAAAGTAAATTGCACATGTAGTAAAGAGAGGTGGAGAAGAGCAAACGCAATTTTGGAGACACGGAGATTTTTCTCGTGGTTCCGATAGGTGGTGCTATCGTCAATCCACGTTGATGGAGACTTCAACCCACGGAGGGTAACGGCTGCGAGAGTCCACGGAGGGCTCCACCCACGAAGGGTCCACGAAGAAGCAACCTTGTCTATGCCATCATGGCCTACGCCCACGGAGGGCTAGCCTTACTCGGGGTAGATCTTCACGTAGTAGGCGATCTCCTTGCCCTTACAAACTTCTTGGTTCAACTCCACATCTCGACGGAGGCTCCCAAGCGACACCTAACCAATCTAGGAGGCACCACCCTCCAAAAGGTAATAGATGGTGTTGATGATGATGAACTCCTTGCTCTTGTGCTTCGAATGATAATCTCCCCAACACTCAACTCTCCTCACTTATTTGGCTGTGGTGGAAGAAAGGATTGAGTGGAAAGCAACTTGGGAAGGCTAGAGATCAAGCTTCATATGGTGGGAGTGGAGCAACTTGATCTCAACACAAGGGTAGGTAATTCTCTTCTCAGAAATGTAAGGTAGGAGTGGTAGTACTTTTCGATGGCTCTCTCCACGAAGGAAGAGGGGTGGAGGGTATTTATAGCCTCCACACAAAATCCAACTGTTACACACATTTGACCAATCTCGGTGGGACCGAAGTTGACAACTCGGTGAGACCGAAAGTTCAAATCATGTGAACGTTGGGATTTTCGTGGGACCGAAAATACAATCTCGGTTAGTCCAATTCGTAAAGACAAGAGCTTGCCAATCTCGGTGGGACCGACTTTATCATCTCGGTGACACCGATTTGATGAAGTATTCTGAAGCTTGGCAACTCAAGTTTCGTGAGACCGAGTTCGAATCGGAAAATCCGAGATTTCTAGGGTTTGGCTATATGGCTGAGGTGGTTCATCTCGGTGTGACTTAGTTTGGAATATCGGTGGGACCGAGATTACTTATGAGTGTATATGGCAAGTGAGAGTTGCCGATAGTTTAGGAGATGTATCACTAAGCACTTTGAGCAACCAGATCATTATCATAACCTCATCCCTTTTAATAGTATTGGCTTTCCTATGGACTCAATGTGATCTTGGATCACCAAACCAAAAATGGAGTCTTGAGCTTTTGCCAATGCTTGTCTTAGCATTTTGAGGGGTCCACTTCTTCAGTCCTTGCCATACCCATATCACTGAACTTTCTGAAATGATTCTCAAGAAACTATTAGTTCAATGATATATATGTTGTTATTAATTACCAAAACCACCCGGGGATTAGTTGCACTTTCAATCTCCCCCTTTTTGGTAATTGATGACAACATATAGATCAAAGCTTCGACAAAGGATATAATCAGTGAATAATATCGTCGCTTTGAGAAGTATGTGATAAGTAAGAGCTCCCCCTAAATTTGTGCATTATTTAAGATTTGCGTTTGAATGCAAATGCACAATCGATTAGGATCATGGGTCACTCTTCCATGTCACGTACATCTTGGTGGAGCGCACAAAATGATAAGAATGAATAGCATGCACCCAATCACCAAGACATGAGTAAATGGTCATACAAGAAATGAATAGCATAGGATAAGCATTAAGCACACAATAAAGCATAGTACGACCAAGCACTCATTAAGATAGGATCAAACGTAGTATCAAGCACACTGAATGTCTCGAAAACCAAAAGTATCTCAAAGAAACCGCAAATAAACGAAAGAGCAAAAGCGCAAAAAGGCAACAGCACTCTCTCTCTCTCGAAGTCCTATGATCTATACAATTTCTCCCCCTTTGGCAACAAGTTACCAAAAAGTTCGAAAAGGCATAGAGCTAAGCGTCACTAGGGACTCTGCTGGCGGCTCCTGTCTGGGTTGATGTTGGAGTTGATATGGCAGCATCGGCGAAGACTTGGTGATGTCTGTCTTTGGAGGAGTGGTCACTTTGGAGCTGGAGCTGGAGCAACCGATGGAGCTGTGGAGGTGCCAAGCTGTAGTCCTGGTGTCGACCATCGAATAGCAGCTGATCGGGTCCTGTGGGAACCGGAGCGATCTGTTGATAAGCATCTGGACTAAGTCATCTCGCATCTCACGATATGCTCTTCCTTCTCCTCTTTGCTTCCTCAATATCTGCCTCAAGCTTGTTGTGATTACTTGCACTTGATCGACTTCACATCCAGAGCGTGAATCTTGTCTTCAACAATCCTCTCTAGGCTCTCCGAGACTGCATAATGCTGGCAGCGTTATTCAATCCTTTGGGTAGCTTCAAGTAGCTGTTCTCCAACACTCTTTGGTTTAGCTGCTGCTCTGCCGCCGCTTCCTTGTCACTTTGGCTTTCTTGGCAGCTTCAATCTTTGCTTGACCTTCAACAGATGTTGGGTCCTCCTCATCCATCACAACATCATTGTCCTCATGCTCAGGCTGCAGTGGTAGGTGTTCTCTATCCAACAAGAATGTGCCCGTGTCAAACTTGGCATTGATAAGCATCTGAATATGTGGGGCAAATCCACACGACCTTTTCTGGTCAGCTGCAGTCCTCTTGATGGTTTCAACAATTAAGTCCATCACCTTGAAAGGTGCTTTCTCATCAAGTATGTGCAGCATGTTGATAGAGTATCCTCTGATCATGCGATGATTTCCAGACTTGGGCATCAAGGTATGCCTCAGAATAGTGTTAGTGGTAGGTAGACCTGCCTGGAGATAGTACACTGAGCCGAGCTTCCAGATTCCCAAATCCTTTGCTGGAACCTCTTTGTACATGTTCTTCATGGATTCATGGTTCTTCTTGGGAATACCATAAACATCAACATCATCCTCTCTTTGCACTGGAGCATTCAGAAGTTCTGCCCATTCTTCAACAGTTGAAGAGAATCTTTGGCCTTCAGTCATCCATACAATCCTTCCATCTGGGTAGAAGTGAGTTGTGGCATAGAATTGCATGATCATCTCATCATTCCAACTGGTCAACTTCTGACCTACAAAGTCTGCAACACCACATGCAGTGAAGCTCTCATGCACATGTGGAAAGAAGTCTCTGTGCTCTTCACTGTCAATGTATTTCCAATCAACATATCTTGTGTCTGCCACTATGGGCTTCTTGTCCATCAGCACAGTCTCATAGAAGTCCTGCTGCTCTCTGGTGTGAAATCTGGGATCAACAGCAGTTCTTCTCCTCACGGCATATGGATCAGCTTGTCTCCATAGCCTGAGACCTCTATCTTTCCTTTCCTTCATGTTTTCAGCTTGAGGATGAGCATCATTGTGAAGTGGCAGTTTTGGACGAAGTTTCAGCAAAACTGGTCCTTCATCATCTGACACAGCTGGTGGCACATCATCTTTGTTCTTTTCTGATGCTGGAATGTTCCTGACTGTTTTCTTGGGCTTGGCAGCAGGCTTTGCTGGAGCTGCCTTGACTGGAGCAGATTGCTTGGGCTTTGAAGTGGCTCCTGCCCTGATGGCATCACCCATGAGCTTAGGCTTCTGAGGAGGCTGGGGTGCTTCCTCATCCTCATCTTCTTCTGCTGCATCATCATGCACTAACCTCTTCCTCTTGGAAGTTTTCTTCACTTTGCTTGTAGCTTCTTCCAAATTCAGCTTCTTAGCAAAAGTTGATTCCTTCACTTTTCTGGTGCCCTTCTTAGTCTGCTGACCTTGAGGCTCTTTGGCAACAACTTTTCTCTTAGGCTTTGAGGTGACTTCTTCCTCAACAACAAAATCTGAGTCTTCTTCATCTGAGTTCCTCTTCTTTCTGGCCCTGGTGGCTGCAGGAGGCAAACCACTTGGTGTACTCCTCTCACCATCATCGATGAGCTCTTTGGGATCGGGACTAGTGCCCTCTCGAATATCTGCTATAGGTGACTCGACCTGTTACTCGCTGTCCTTTGGCATCGACATGGTGACAACCTGTGAATAGATAAGGTGTAGGCGAGTAGAAGAGTTATCACAAGCTGCAGAAGTTTTTGCAAACAAATGAGTTCAAATTTTAGTATTAGGTTTTCACAGAAGACATTTCGGTCAGACCGAGTTTAAAATTCGGTGAATCCGAAGTGTTCAAACAGAAGCCTTCACACCACTTTCGGTTGGACCGAAGTGGGTTTCGGTCCTGCCGAAAACACTAGGGTTTCACTAAATCCTCATTTCGGTCACACCGATTTGCACAACTCGGTTGGACCGAAGGGTGCAGTGCAATGGCCATAGGCCAAATCGGTCATACCGAAAATGTAAAATCGGTTTCACCGAGATGTGTTCGGCGGAAACCTAACCCTAAAACTTTTACTCGAATCTCGTTCAAACGAACTCATCTAGTGTTCAGGAAGATTTCAATCGTGGCAAGATTACAGGCAAACCAAACGTGCATTGAATCGGAGATGGGAGCACGAGTGGGATCGAAACTCACCCTAACTTGGTGGAGTTTCTCTACGGCGGCAACGGCGCGGAGAAGATGTCCGTTGACGGCGACGGAAACCTGCGGCAAGGGCGCATAGGCGACGACGGCGACGATCCGGAGACCAAGGCGACGGCAAAGGTGTGGGGCTAAACGTTTGAAGTAGAAATCAACGCGCGCCCTCGAGTATATATACCCCTTTGTCTTTGTCGGTGGGACCGAGTTGTAAAACTTCGGTGGCACCGAGATGGATAACTCTTTGGCGATTATGCACTTCGTCACGCCGAAAATCACAACTCGGTTTCACCGAGGTGAAAACCTAGATCAATCTAAATGTGTTCGGTTTGACCGAATTTGAGTGAGTTGGTCTGACCGAAATTACTTAGAAGGTTTTGGAAGTTAGCCCTTGACGGATCGGTGGCTCCGAGTGCTCCTCACTCGGAGGGTCCGAAAATGACTTGTTCAAAGTTTGTGATGTAAGCATGAATAGAATTTGAGACAGGAAAGCATAGATAGCTAGGGAAGGAACTTAGGCATTCTTGTCCATCCATTTGGTCAGAAAAATCAAAACGACCAAAGCAACAAATGGATGTCCTCGAATGGATAAAATCATGCATCCAACATGCTCACACAATAAGATAGCAAATGAAATATGTGTCAAACATGCACAATCAAAACTCTAGCTACTAACACACAATTTGTCGATGACTAGGTCATCTTTATATGAGTATATTGACTTAGGAGTCAAATGAGAACATTTGATCATAGGTCATACTCATCGTTTAAGCACAAGTGGGGTTACCACTTTTACATAAAGCATTAATGTGTTCACATCATTTGAAGATGCTTTAGCTCAATTCTTTAGAGCAAAGCTCCCCTAGATGTGAGAACCCTTTTAAAGGGTCAAACTAACCTTGGGTTGTCGAGAAGACTTCATGTAGATGTTGAAGATGTGGATGCTCAATGTTGATGAAGATCATCAAGAGTTGGGAGCAATCCTTTGGATTCGGGCACTTTCAATACCTACATGGGTTAGTCCCACAAGGAACAAACAAGGATATCCATGGACATAGATTGAAGTACACAATAGATGATGTCCATGAAAGCAGTGATTACCTTGTCCCTTGACTTACCAACAAGAGGGTTTGTGACTCCATGAACTAGTGCATAATGTGAAAGTTGATTGCACAAGTTCTTGCCAAAAAGAATGTGAGTGAAGTATGTTGGCGGAGTCACCCTCAAGAACTCTCTAGTTCTTCTTCTTCGGGATCCACATCATCTTGATGGGAATCCTTGGGGTTGTAGTTGAGCTTGACGAAGTAGAACTTGACGTTTCCTTGGGAACCCACTTGACCATGGCTTTAGGTGCTTCAATAAATGCATCAATCTCCTCTTGAAGGTTGTCCTTGCCTTTTAGCTTCTGGTCTTGTGATGGAAGATCATCTTGTGCTTGTTCCACATTGGAAGAAGTAGGATCATACTTCTCCTTTTGAGAAACAAACTCTGGAGTAGGATATTGACCTTCTTCCCATTCAACACCCTCGGCATTGAACTTTCGCTCAAAACCAATTCCTTGATTCTTCCGGTGCCTTCCTTGCTTGTGAACAATTTCCTCAAAGTTCTTGCTTCCGGCAAGGCTCTTGTAGACACCTTTCTCTATAATCCCTTTCAATAAACTATTTTCTTGCTCAAGTGTAACTTGGCTTGAAACATTGTTAGTGGAATCAAGAGAATTACTAGAAGCAACAATATTTGATTTAGCATGGTTATTGTTACTACTAGAGAAAGAATTTTTCTTATGCTTCTCATGCTTAGTTTTAATAGGTGGCAAGAAATTAGACAAGAGAAGTCGTTTGGCAAGATATGAAGAACTCTTCTTTTGAAGATCGTCATTGATTGCTTTTAGAAACTCATGTTCTTGCTCTAGATTGTGCTTCTCGAAGCGTAGCTTCTCATGAGATCTTAGGAGCTCTCTATGATCTTCTTGAGTTGTTTCATGAGCTAACTTAAGAGTGTTTAGTTCTTTAGTTAGACGCTCAATCTCCTTCATAGCATTGTCATTCGACTCTTCTCGACTATAAAGACTACTAGCATGTTCATCATTACTAGGCTCACTAGATTTATCATGTAAGAGCTCATCTTCACCAAGCAAGTCATCCTCATCACTATCAAAGTTAATAAATTCAGGGTGTGATACCTTGGGGCCTTTAGCAATGAAGCATCTTCCAATTCCCTCATTTGGTGAATCAAATAAGTCATAGAAGTTGGAGTTGGAGGATACGAGAGCAAGACCGGCAACACCTTCATCTTGGTGTAGTCGGAGTTGGAGTGATAGCTTCTTTCGGATTGATTGTCGAGTCGGAGCGGAGACCCATTCACCTACATGAGCTTGATGTTTTCTTCTTGTGTAGCTCCTTGATGACTTGTCTTTCCTCTCCGAATCCTTGCTTCTCCGAGAGGGTCTTCGTTCATAACGATCATCTGTACTCCTTCTCTCTTTCCGAGGTGACTCTTCTCTTGAGCTTCTTCTTCTTGGAGATTCTTCTCTTCTCTTGTGGGGAGCCGAGCACTCATTTGAGTAGTGTCCGAGTCTTCCACAATTGTAGCAGTTTCGATCACGGCTAGAAGATCTCTTTTCATCATATGATCTAGACTTTGAGCTTCTCTCTTTGCTTCTACTCTTGTAGAATTTGTTGAAGTTTTTCACCATTAGGCTTATCTCTTCATTGGAAACTAGCTTGTCACTTGAGGTTGTGGGAGCATCACATGTAGCTTTGTAAGCACCACTTGACTTGTTGTGAAGCTCTTCCTTATCTTTAAGTGTCATCTCATCAGCAACAATTCTTCCAATGACTTCGGTTGGCTTGAGATTCTTGTAGTTTGGCATCATTTGGATCAAAGTGCACACGGTGTCATACTTTCCATCCAAAGCTCTGAGAATCTTCTTGATGATGAATCGGTCGGTCATTTCTTCGCTTCCTAAGCCGGCAATCTCATTTGTGATGAGAGCAAGCCTAGAGTACATTTCAGTGACTCCTTCACCTTCCTTCATCTTGAACTTGTCAAGTTGACCTTGAAGAACATCTAACTTTGATTCCTTCACGGACTCGGTACCTTCGTGCATTTCAACCAAAGTATCCCAAATCTCTTTTGCATTCTCAAGACGACTGATTTTGTTGAACTCCTCGGGACACAAAGCATTGAAGAGAATGTCACAAGCTTGAGCATTGTTTTGCAACATCCGCAATTCATCCGTTGTAGCTTCACGATCCGGAACTTTTCCTTCCTCGAAGAATTCACCTTGCATACCAACACAAATAATGCCCCATGCGGCTGGGTTATGTCCAAGAATATGCATTTTCATTTTATGCTTCCAACTAGCAAAGTTTGTACCATCAAAGTAAGGACCTCTACGAAAATTACCCTCACTAGACGCCATACTCTCCTAGGTTGTGAAACCAAGCTTATGGAGTCCAATGCAATGGAAACCAATACAATGGAGACCAAAGCTCTAATACCACTTGTAGGATCGAAAGTATGTCTAGAGGGGGGGTGATTAGACTACTTGACAATATAAAAATTATGCCTTTTGATAAAGACAAGTTTTTGGCAGATTCACAATTATGATCAAGTCAAGCATCACCCTACACATGCAATTCTAGAGTATAGGCAGCGGAAAGTAAATTGCACATGTAGTAAAGAGAGGTGGAGAAGAGCAAACGCAATTTTGGAGACACGGAGATTTTTCTCGTGGTTCCGATAGGTGGTGCTATCGTCAATCCACGTTGATGGAGACTTCAACCCACGGAGGGTAACGGCTGCTAGAGTCCACGGAGGGCTCCACCCACGAAGGGTCCCCGAAGAAGCAACCTTGTCTATGCCATCATGGCCTACGCCCACGGAGGGCTAGCCTTACTAGGGGTAGATCTTCATGAAGTAGGCGATCTCCTTGCCCTTACAAACTTCTTGGTTCAACTCCACATCTCGACGGAGGCACCTAACCAATCTAGGAGGCACCACCCTCCAAAAGGTAATAGATGGTGTTGATGATGATGAACTCCTTGCTCTTGTGCTTCGAATGATAATCTCCCCAACACTCAACTCTCCTCACTGATTTGGCTGTGGTGGAAGAAAGGATTGAGTGGAAAGCAACTTGGGAAGGCTAGAGATCAAGCTTCATATGGTGGGAGTGGAGCAACTTGATCTCAACACAAGGGTAGGTAATTCTCTTCTCAGAAATGTAAGGTAGGAGTGGTAGTACTTTCTGATGGCTCTCTCCACGAATGAAGAGGGGTGGAGGGTATTTATAGCCTCCACACAAAATCCAACCGTTACACACATTTGACCAATCTCGGTGGGACGAAGTTGACAACTCGGTGAGACCGAAAGTTCAAATCATGTGAGCGTTGGGATTTTCAGTGGGACCGAAAATACAATCTCGGTTAGTCCGATTCGTGTAAAGACAAGAGCTTGCCAATCTCGGTGGGACCGACTTTATCATCTCGGTGACACCGATTTGATGATGAAGGTTTCTGAAGCTTGGCAACTCAAGTTTCGTGAGACCGAGTTCGAATCGGAAAATCCGAGATTTCTAGGGTTTGGCTATATGGCTGAGGTGGTTCATCTCGGTGTGGTGAGTTTGGAATATCGGTGGGACCGAGATTACTTATGAGTGTATATGGCAGTGAGAGTTGCTGATAGTTTAGGAGATGTATCACTAAGCACTTTGAGCAACCAGATCATTATCATAACCTCATCCCCTTTTAATAGTATTGGCTTTCCTATGGACTCAATGTGATCTTGGATCACCAAACCAAAAATGGAGTCTTGAGCTTTTGCCAATGCTTGTCTTAGCATTTTGAGGGGTCCACTTCTTCAGTCCTTGCCATACCCATATCACTGAACTTTCTGAAATGATTCTCAAGAAACTATTAGTTCAATGATATATATGTTGTTATTAATTACCAAAACCACCCGGGGATTAGTTGCACTTTCAAACACCTTGCCCCGCGTGTTGTGGGGAGGGGCTGGCTCTCGGCCCCTCTCCTGCAGCCCCCAGTGCGCCCCTCCTGGTGGAAGGGAGGCTGGTGAGCTAGGGCAGCCTTCCGCTGCAGTGATCTGAACTCCCTGCGACCCATGGTTAGCATAAGCTTGCTCCAGAGGAATTAGTGGTACCCGATAGTCGCTGCCACCAGCGCAGTCGGTGAGGCTTCCTTGAGGCTCCTGAAAAGGCTCAGCTTCTGGTGTCTCTTCCTCCCAGCCTGGACTGAGGAATGAGTCATGGTCTTCTTCGAGCGCGTATTCCCGATACACCATATGGGGCTCATAAGCCTCCTAGGCTGCCACCCCGAAGGTTTCGCTGTAGTCTCCCATGTTCCACGCGGCTTGGCTCGAAGCGCCGTCTTGGGGGTGGTAGGGCGGCGGCCCGCCCGGGCTGTAGGCGGTGATGCGCATCCCCTCGCTCACCGGGGGTGGCGCTAGTGCAACTTGACGCCCTGCGCCGATGGTTGAGCTGGTGTTGATGGAGCCATGGGGCATGCCTAAGGGAGCGCGGGTGCGCGGGCGCGGATGGGCCTGCTGTATGACCTGCTCGGGGCCTGGGGTGGAAGCTGGACGCAGAAAGGAGGCGCCCCTGAAGCTGCTGCATCCAGGAGCTCGATGACGCGCTCCAGCAGCACGTCACGACCGCTCTCCTGCAGCCGGCATCAAGCCAGTTCCCGAGCCGCCGTGAGCGCGGCCTTCATGTTCGCCTGTTCTCGTTGGGTGTGCGGCGCTGTGGCTGCGGCATGGTTTAAGGCCCTTGCTGCTGATCGCACCTGCCTTGGAGTGAGGGCAGGCAACGCTTGACCGGGTCGCCCGCGCCCCGCAGCGTTCTGCGGAGCGCGGGGTGCCTGAGGCGCGGGGTTGAGGTCTCCTTGGGTAGGCGGCGCGGCATGGGCAGGCCATGCCGCCCAGCGGTCGGCGTTGGCCGTCGGGTCACTGGACATGGATGCGACGAAGCAGTGGAACATAGATCAGCGAGAAGGGGATTTCGGTGCACCCTACCCGGCGTGCCAAATGTCAGATATCGGGTTCCGGCAAAACCCTTAAGGTTCGAACTCTGGGGTGCGCACGAAGATCAACTCCCTACTGATCCACGTCCCAACACCTCGTCGTGAATCTAAGCTACACGATGAACAACACAAGGGACACAAGGTTTATACTAGTTCGGGCCACCGTTGTGGTGTAATACCCTAATCTAGTGTGTGGTGTGGTGGATTGCCTCTAGGGCTGATGATGAACAGTACAGAGGAAGGAGGGGTGTTCTTAAGCTGGTGCGGTGTTCTACTTGGATGTATTCGATCTCTGTTGGCCCTAGGTGATATCAAGATGTCGTCTACTATGGTGGCTATCTCTATATATAGAGGTCCTGGTCCTCTTCCCAAATATTGAGCGGGAAGGGAGCCAACAACGGCCATTTTGAAGGGGGACAGCTAGTACAAGCTATCCTGACTAAAGTTGGTCTTCGACTGCCAAAGGCACTGGTGATGACACCGCCTTAGGCTCCACGGTGACCTCCGCCCTGTCGTCCTACTAGTCTTGGTCTCGTTGCACCAACATGGAATCCTTTGCTTGATGCCTCGGTACTCCGCGCCTGCGCTTGCCCCCTTCGCACCAAAGAGGAAATGAGGACACTGCACCGGTTGGCGCCTGCCTGGTCTCGATCGTCACGGCTTGCGTCGCGAGCACCTCGCGAGGTACTACTTGCCTTGATCTCTCCGCATCCTCGCGATCCTTCCTGGTGAAGCCGCCCTTGAGGAGGCCTTGTGTCGTCTGCCCCGCGAGGCTTGGCCCCTCGCGAGGGTCTTGAGCTTGGGTTGATGTAGACAGTCCATACTGGGCCACTTGCTTGAGCCACGCTGCAGGCCGCAGGCAGGCAAGTCTGGGGATGCCCGTTCCGAGAATGCCGACAAGTGTGTTTTTTTCGTTTCTTATGCGAACATATCATGCACGCATCTCCGAGATAGAAAAGTGAGGCGAGGAGATACACGAAGATAGCTAGTGTGTTATTGTTTGCAACGGAGAGAGACACCCCTGTAGCACATGTCCAATACAGGGCTGGCCAACAAGGAACAAAGGTCGAGAGGGACACATGGAGGACATGGACGCATGGGGAGGGAGAGAGGGTGTGTTTGTGATAGAGAGATCCCCTCGAGATCGTGAGGGGACTATATGGGTGGGAGATCGAGGGAGGTGCGTGCGCGATAGAAAGATGCCCCGAGAGAAATCGAGATAGACCATGCACATGTTTGTGATGGAGACTAAGATTAGCTAGTCATATACATATAGGGGGGACTGCGCGTGCCTACAATTGAGTGAGAGACCATCATACTTGGCTAGCTAGCCATGAGATTGTGTGTGTGTGTGCGTGTGAGATGGAGAGAGAACGAGGGAGGGAGATAGAGTTTTTTATGGGCCTATTGAGTGCGAGTGAGATATGCATGTGTATGTGTGACCTAGGTGTATGGAGAGTTTGAGAGAGGGGGAAGAGCTCCGAGACGACATAGTGTTGCGTGAAAGAGTTACAGGCAACGAGCCAAGGAATTTGTGTGCGTACGATGAGTGCACCCAAGATATCAAGCTTGGACTAGCTAGAGTATCATACATAGTGTGTGGGAGAGACCTATAGATGGTGTGTATATGCATGCGAACTAGAAAGACCCCCCCCCCACACACACACAAAGAGAGAGAGAGAGATTGAGAGAAAGGGAGAGGGACCCACAAGGTTTTTGTGTCGGATGCGTGCAACAAAATTGAAGATTGTCGGCTAGAGAAAGAGAGAGAGAGAGAGAGAGAGAGAGAGAGAGAGAGAGAGAGAATAGGAGTCCGGGAGAGGGGGAGGTCACTTTTTCTGCATTGAAGACCGATATAAATCATGTTTCGATATAAACTTGCATTCAAATATTTAAATTGGAGAAAATGTTGTCTGCAACCCACACATGAACGGATATATGCGTATATCAAACAAGTTCATTTATTTGACTTTCAACATGTTCATGGAGTACTATAATACTGTACATCATGCTACTCGATTGAGGTGTTCAATTTTTGATTTAGTTCACTATTTCTACCTAGTGAACGAGAGATTTCATTGAATCGAGATATTTCATTTTGGCTTTGATTCGCGTTTTTGAGTGGGTCAACTATTTGTCATATAGTAAATCGCTAGCAACGAGCATGTAAAAACACATTACTCCCGAGCATCATCTCTCCATCTAAAAAAGAAGTGGCAAGCTAATATTTCAAAATTTGATTTGAATCGACTTGGTAAGGTAGACGCGGATGCTCGTTCTCCCAAAATTTGAACGAACTGTTAAACATCCTCTGCTCGGTGGAATTCGCCCGAGCAAATAAATGGGAGACGCAAAATTACCGTCCTATGTGGGACACGCATCAATTGGCCCGTTGTACATAGAGGGTAGGTTCGTAACTTCATCCAAGCGCGCCTTCTCCTCGGCCGAAATGGCATGTGCCGAATAATTCATAAACCATGGTTGGCAAAACACGCTCTCCTCGCCCAAAATAGCTCGGGCCCACTATTTCAAAACACGCTCTCCTCGCCCGAAATTGCTCGCGCCCACTATAGTTCAAAACACGCCCTCCTCGCTCGAAATCGCTCCCGCCCACTATTTGGGGAGAAGCAAAGTTACTCTACTATCCCCGACCCTTAGTACACAGACCCAAGCCGAGAAGCCTAAAGGAAGGGGTAGAACTATAACTCCCCCTCACATTTCAGACAAATGCGTCTGTAAGACATGGTTCCACTCCCCTCCCAATTCCCCCCTACCCCGGCCCCCACCATTCATACCTCGTGGGCGCCAAATCACCTTCTCCCCGGGAAGCTCCCTTCTCCTAAGCCACGAAACCTCAGCCCCTCCTCCATGGCACCCCCCACCACACCACTTTCACAGCCACCCTCCTCCCTAATGCCGGAGATGATGTCCATTTGCCGTCGTGCACTGGGCCATGTGCCTCTTACTCCGTGCTGCTGGAGCTGCCTCGACGACGGCCGCGTGAACCGTACCGAAGCCGATTCACCCCCGCCGTTGTTCACGGCGCTGGAGCGGCTCCAACTTCGGATCCGTCCAGAGTCCCAGCGCTGCTTCCCTGTAGCCGTCGACCATCGCGACATCGTTTTTTCCCTGCCGCCGGTTGCCACCGCAACCGCGTTGGCCTCACCGACTCGGTAGCTGGACCTGCCTACTTCACCATGCCGCCAGATAGGTCGCACCCTCATCCCAAATCACATTATTTAGGCATCAATTGTCTGAATTTTTATTCTGGGCCAATCGATTCCCAATGGGAAGCAGCACCCCTCGAGGCGGCGGAGCTCCTAGGCTGCCGGTTGGCTGGTGTCTAACGTAAGGGTGCGGGGCCGCAAGTTCGCCGTGGAAGCAGCGCTTAGATCTCTATCTTTCATAGTTGCGTGGGTTGAAGGTACTGCCGCCACCGGATCTGGATGACGGGGAGTCTTTGTGGATTGGCCCGGGGGCGGCTCAACCATAGCAGTGCGGTGGGGCGGGGAGCGGCGTTTTGGCCAGGGCCACGGACGGCGGAGGCAGGCTGCTCTGCCGTTAGTCGCTGGCTCTTCGGGGAAGATTCCGAACAGTGTCAGCCGGGAGGCACAAGACGGCCATCAAGCCATCAGGCGTAGATCGAACAGTACCAAAATAAAATAAAATCATGTGACCCCAATTTAGTCTTCAGTCAATAGACGTGTGACCACTCTCGTACCATGTTGTTGATCTCTTAGTGTATTTCTTCAGATCAAAGAGATATGTCATTCTTAACATTATGCGTTATCTGCATCTTTAGACACACCGTCTTCCGACTAACCACAGCTGCTCCAACAAGGGAAGCATACACCAGAAGGGAGCTATAGTCCCCACTCAACAGTTCCCTGCATTGAATGCGCGTGCCCGACATGGACAACCACAACAACTGCAGGGCCATGGACAAGTCAGCACATGATGCTCACTCCTATGGATGGCAGCCAGATAGGTTGTACCCTCATCTTACTTGTTTGCAACATTAATGGCTTTGTTATTCATCTAAGCATGGAAAATAGATCATCACATTTCACTGTATATTCATGCTAATCTTTTACGGGTGTTGTTCAAGAGTTAATGTTGTTCCATAGTTCAGCTAAGATACTTGTTCTTTAGGTAGCGCTGTTCCATAGTTCTCATCCATCAGCCAATGCTATCCCACAGGCTGGTGATTATAGTATTATACCACTTCTAGTATTACCTATGTTGTTCTTTAATACTTTTGTGTGCCATGGAGTTAATCTCGAGTACAAACGATACATATTATGTAGCTTTCATCTGTGTTCTCCCTTTAGTTTATGAGACCTCTTGCTGCTAGTTAACCCCAATCCTACTATTTATGTCGTCTCCTACAGGCACTCATTACATAAATCTAACTACTAGTTGTCTTCCATGCATGTCAGATATAGTTGCACACACTGATATATCCACAAGAACCTCACAAAGCAATGTAAAGGCCAATAAACTTGATGTCAATGATACCCAATATGATGGAAAATGTAAAGGTAGTTCTTCAGAAGACTTGCAGAAAGATGATGAATCCTCTTCACCCCACAAGGTCCTTGCTCTAACTTGGCCTGTGATATGGGTACAACATGCATATAATGTCCCGGAGTGTATCTACTCTGTTGCAATGCCATGTGCTTAGTATGCTGATCATGCATGTAAATATGTCATGCCTTCCTATTTTTCAGTACCTATTCCATTTATGATAACATGTTTTCAAATTCAAGTACTATCATTCTACTCTATCGCAATGCCATTTGCTTAATTTGGACATCATGCTTCTGAATATCTTATGCATTGTTATTCATCAGTATGTACTTCATCTACCATACCATGTTTTTTTACATTGAAGTGTTGTTCTAGTGCTCTGTTGCAATGCCATCTTAGTTTCCCAATCATACACGTGTATGTTGCCTTAGTTATTTCTGTACGTATTCCGCTAGCATACAGTTTTACATTCAACTAGTGTTTTTTTGCTGCGTTGTCCTGTCGTGTCCCTAGCTCTTACACCATACTCCCACCGTCCGGATTACATGTTGCCAAAATGGATAAAAAAGGATGTATCTAGAACTGAAATATGCCTAGACCCATCCAATTTTTTCCGGATGGAGGGAATACATGTCAATATGTCATGCCTTTCTATTCTTCAGTACCTATTCCATCTCTCTGCTATAGCATGTTTTATAATTAAAGCACCATTCTTCTATACAAGGCATGCAAGGGGAAGACGACTATGTTAGAATCTGAAGGGTTACAAACAAGGCCTTTGCAAAAGATCCAAACGCCAGGAGATAATAAACCAACTCAAGTTTTTATAGATATTGCTCCAGCACAGAGAAACCCAACTCCTACTGATAATAAGCAGATTCCAGTGGCCAAAGAACTAGTCCGCTCAAATCCAGCAAAAATATGTCAACTCCATTTTAAGAAGCGTGTGCGTATCCTTGCATCATGAAATTTTATAGCATGCTGATCATATTTTCTACATCTTTCTTACCCATCTCTCTTTTAGAAAATAAGCTTAACAGATAGAAGAATTTCTGCACTGGTATCAGATGTGAGGAAAGATTTTTGCAGGAATTCTCTGTGCTCCAATGCAGATGTAAGTACCTATTGTATGTCACTATATTTTTACATCAGCATGTATTTTATTAATCAGCATGAATCCAACCTTTATCTGATCTAAATTTAGTTGTAGAAAAATGTCTGATTAAAGGCCACAATGTTAATTTGTGTAAGGAAAACTGCCTCGTAGTTTTGCAGCCTGAGCTGCATGAGTGTACTATCTCATATAAGTGGGTTGGAATACTTTGGTTCTCCAGTGGGCTTTCAATGTTTTCTTACTGTGTTGTCCTGTCGTATCCCTAGCTCTTACATCATACTCCCTCCATCCGGATTACATGTCGCAGAAATGGATAAAATTGGATGTATCTAGAACTGAAATACGCCTAGACTCATCCATTTATTTCTGGATGGAGGGAATACATGTCAATATGTCATGCCTTTCTATTCTTCAGTAGCTATTCCATCTCTGTTGTAGCATGTCTTATAACTGAATCACCATTCTTCTATATAATGCATGCAAGGGGAAGACGGCTATGTTAGAATCTGAAGGGTTACAAATAAGGTCTTTGCAAAAGATCCAAATGCCAGGAGATAATAAACCAACTCCATTTTTTATAGATACTGCTCCAGCACAGAGAAACCCAACTCCCACTGATAATAAGCAGATTCTAGTGGCCAAAGAACTAGTCTGGTCAAGTCCAGGAAAAGAATGTCAACTCCATTCTAAGAAGCGTGTATGTATCCTCGCATCATGAAATTTTATAGCATTCTGATCATATTTTCTACATGTTTCTTACCCATCTCTCTTTTAGAAAAAGTGGTTAAACGATAGAAGACTTCCTCCATTGGGATCGTATTTGAGGAAAATATCTTGTGGGAATTCTCTGTGCTCCAATGCTTATGTAAGTACCTGTTGTATGTCACTATATTTTACATCAACATGTATTTTGTTAATCGGCGTGAAAATAACCTTTATCTGATGTAAAATTAGTTGTAGAAAAATGTTAAAGGCGCCAATGTTGATTTTGTAAGGAAAACTGCCTGGTAGTTTTGCATACTGAGCTGCATGAGTGTACTATCTCATATCACCCACATTACTGAATTGTAGTGCTTCTCTGGTTGCCCATTCATTTATTGTGTCAATGTTGCTTTCGTATTACCTTACCTGGCTGATGATAGCTGTGCCATATTGTGTTAATTTGGTGTAGGCTAGTTGCCCAAACGTTCGTTGTGTCAATGTTGCTTTACTATTATCTGACTTGGCCAATGATAGCAATGCTAGTGTGTTAATTTTGTGCAGGTTGCTGAAGATAAGAAGACAAACTCTGAAAACAGCAAGGCAAACCCATTGTTTCTTTCCAGTAAATCTAGGCCGTAATCCGCAATAACTCATGATTAATCTGTTTGGTTCCGTCCTAATTTATGTTATGATGCGATGGTGAGACACTCTCCACTATCAATAATACAAGCCTGCCAAAATCGCCATCTGAATCTGTTCAGTATCCTCTATCTCGAATGCAACGGAATAAATGTATGTTTGTGAACCAATTAATGGCTCAAGCAATGATGGAAATGGTGGATGAATCAGAGGTGTAGAGTCGTGCGACACAACAACTGATCAATGTTTTCAGAGACAGTGTAGCAAAGCAACAAGAACTTGCCCACATGCTTATGGGCATTATCTATGTTGAGGTTGCAGATTGTGACGTTGTAGATGGTTAGGTTCTGCTCATTTATTTGCACTGGCATCAATCATTGATTGCCCAGTGGATGTAAGGTGGATGCGCAATGTTATTCCCTATTTGCCGTACCTTTGCTTGATCGGTTTTGGTCCTGTGCATAGTTGCTCGTCGTAATGGGCTCAAATTATCTAATTTGGCCTAAAGACATGTCCGAACTCTAGTGGGCCCATTAAGTTAATGGGCCGTTACTAGGCCGAAAGTGAATGGTCGGCCCTCTTACCTCCCGGGTCGTTAACAGGCTGACATCGAGGAGGGCAACAGGTGGGCCCAATTTATTTCACGGGCCGTTAACAGGTCGTTACTAAGTTTGGGCTACATATGGCCTAACTATACTGTATGCCTTTAGCAGGCCCAAAGAGACAACGGGCTTGTACTGGACCATGAAGAGCATGGGCCAGTAAGAGGCCGAAAGTCATGTCGTATTCTAAATGGCCCAACTGTGTTGTGGGCCTTTAGCAGGCCGAAAGAGAAACCGGGCTGGTATTGGACCATGAAGGGCATGTGCCGTTAAAAGGCCAAAACTAAGGTCCAACTACAAATGGCCCAACTCATTTATGGTCCGTTAATAGGCCGAAAGGCACACAGGGCCGGGAATTGGCCCAACACTTAAATGGGTTGCTAAAAGGCCAAAACTCAGGTCCAACTACAAATGGCCCAACTTATTTATGGGCCGTCAACAGGCTGAAAGTGACACCGGTCCGGAAATTGGCCCAACACTATGGGTTGCTAAAAGGTCGAAACTCAAGTCCGACTACAAATGGTCCATCAGATTTATGGGCCGTCAACAGGCTGAAAGACACACCGGGACGGAATTTAGCCCAACATTTAAATGGGTCGTTAAAAGGCCGAAAGATGTACATCCTGAAAATTGGCCCATCCATTGAATGGGCCGTTAACAGGCCGAAATCTCATCGGGCCGATATTGAGCCCAAATATATAGTGGGCTGTTAACGGGCTCGAGCTAACGATGGGCTGCAATGGTGTCAAATCTTTAATGGGCCGTTGTCGGGCCGAATTGGCACATCTCGTATGGGCCGTGGGCTTAAATGGACCTGACACAAGTAGGCCTTATATGGGCCAGCCTGCTAATTTTTACTGGGCCAACCTTTTTCACCGGAATGGGCCACTGTTTGACCGTGCCATGTGTCGACCTATCATACGCGCCTCCTGTCCAATGAGTGGATGACATCTATCCCAACGGTGGGGCAACACATGTTTCCTACGGCCAATGATGATTTTACACGTAGAAAATCCCCATTGGTCCGGGTTGTTAACGGGTTATCGGATCCAAAACCGGACCCGATAGCTTAACGGCGTTACGTTACGGTGGATGCCACGTGTCGGTCACCCTTGACGAAAGCACTTCTGTGACGCGCGATTTATCATCATGCAAGTGGACACTTCCATGATGATAATTTTGGTAATGTCATGGAACACTTGTACGGCAGCACAGGTATGACTATCTTGATTCTGTCATAAAATCGTCATGGATGTACATGCATGACAAAAAACGCGACCTACTATGACAAACATGTATCATCACGGAAGTGTATTTTTTTGTAGTGCCCCCAGGTCTCGTTATCTTCTCACACCCACGCATACCAACGCTGACACCACACAAAATATTTTCTCGCCGTGCCTCTATCCCCTCCCCGTTGCATATAAACACTTAAGGGCATCTCTCGCAGTGACATCATATTCGTCTCTCTCTCTCTCTCCCTCTGTCTAGACCTCTCTCATTTCTCGGTCTATCTCTCCCATGTGCCCCCGCCGCCGATCCCTCTATCCATTCCTCTCTCGAATACATAATACATACACATACCTCTCTAGGCCCTGCCAAATACATCAACTACACATTCGCACATGTTACATCACATACCCCATTGATCTAAATAGCCCTCTCTTCACGTTTATTTTGCATACACCATTCCTTTTGAATAAAACCACACAAAGTGTGGCCAAAAAGATATTTTAGAATTTCTACATATATACAACATACAAAGTTATATGGAGGAGTATGAATGTTAATTTCCATTGCATGGTGCCCCCGATGATATTTATTCCGCACTGTGAATTTTTATATTTTTTAATATATATAAAGTTATTCATAATAACGAGTAACGAAGAGCATCTCTCTCTCCAATGCATACACCCCCTCTATGCCCCTTTCACGTACGCACACAAACTATCTACAGGTCCTCTAAAAGTACGCCCCAAGCACATTCACGCATGTTTAATCTTTCTCTTGCGATATATACAATGATTATCATTGTATTTGAAGCGAAAGCACGATATGTACATTGGACTTCAGAATCCACTCATTATGGTCACTGAGGGAGTCCTGGACTCGGGGGTGTCCAGACAGCCGGACTATCATCGTCCGCCGGACTCCAAGACTACGAAGATACAAGATTGAAGACTCCGTCCCGTGTCCGGATGGGACTTTCCTTGGCGTGGAAGGCAAACTTGGCGATACGGATATGTAGATCTCCTACCATTGTAACCGACTCTGTGTAACCCTAGCCTTCTCCGGTGTCTATATAAACCGGGGGGCTTTAGTCCGTAGGACACAACATACATTACAACAATCATACCATAGGCTAGCTCTAGGGTTTAGCCTCCTTGATCTCGTGGTAGATCCACTCTTGTACTACCCATATCATCAATATTAATCAAGCAGGACGTAGGGTTTTACCTCCATCAAGAGGGCCCGAACCTGGATAAAACATCGTGTCCCTTGTCTCCTGTTACCATCCGCCTAGACGCACTGATTCGGGACCCCTACCCGAGATCCGCCGGTTTTGACACCGCCATTGGTGCTTTCATTGAGAGTTCCTCTGTGTCGTCGCCGATAGGCTCGATGGCGTCTTCAATCAACAACGCTGTCCAGGGTGAGACTTTTCTCCCCGGACAGACCTTCGTATTAGGCGGCTTCGCACTGCGGGCCAATTCACTTGGCCATCTGGAGCAGATCAAAAGCTACACCCCTGGCCGTCAGGTCAGATTCGGAAGCCTAAACTTCACGGCCGACATCCGCGGAGACTTGATTTTCGACGGGCTCGAGCCACAACCAAGCGCGCCGTACTGTTACGATGGGCATGATCTAGCTCTGCCGCCTAACAGTGCCTTGGTGGCCGCACAAGAATCCGCTTCGTCCCTTAGTCCGGAGCCGATCGCCCAGATCAAGGACCAGTGGTTGGACACCGCCTCGGGGGCTGCAACTTCTACGGCGATGGAGCCGAACACAAACCTTGTCCCTCGCGAAGCTCGTGACTCCGAGGTGCCGGACTCCTTGCCGGACTCCGGACCTCCCACGCCCCTGCCAATCGAATCTGATTGGGCGCCGGTTATGGAATTCACCGCCGCGGACATCCTCCAACACTCGCCCTTTGGCGACATCCTAAATTCGCTAAAGCATCTCTCGCTATCCGGAGAGTCCTGGCCGGATTATGGCTAGGATGGTTGGGATGCGGACGACGAAGAAATTCAAAGCCCACCCACCACCCACTTTGTAGCCACTGTCAACGATCTTACTGGCATGCTAAACTATGACTCCGAAGACATCGACGGTATGGACGACGATGCCGGAGACAAACAAGAACCAGCGCCTACAGGGCACGGGAAGACCACCTCGTCATACAACGTATACATGGTGGATACCCCAAAAGGAAGCGTTAACGAGGACCAACGAGGCGCGGCAGAAGATAATCCCGCCGACAAACAACCAAAACGGCGACGCAGACGCCGCCCTAAGTCCCGCCTCGACAACAACAGCGCTCCTAATGACCCAGCAATACAGCAGGGCAAACCGGCGGACGACGAACACGCAGACAAGCAACCATCCGAACAGGACGAGTCAGATAATCAGTCCAGGCCCGGCGAAAACAACAGTCCAGACGACCTCACGCCGGACACACCGCCAGAGAATAAAAACCTTCGGAAAAGACTCGTCGCCACCGCAAGAAGTTTGAAAAAGTAAAAACGGAAGCTCAAAACAGCGGAAGATACACTCAGAATGAGGTGGAGCAAAGTGCTCAAAACCGCAAATAAATACGCCAATGGCCATCAATCAAAGAGCTACCCGAAGCGTAAGCTGCTGCCAGAATTTGACCAGGAGGCCATAGAGTCCCCACAGTCAAAAAACAAAGAGGCTGCTTGGTTGGATAGACGGCCAGATGATAGGCCAAAATCTGAAAGCGGCGCCGCACATAAGCCGACTAATGACCCTGGAAAGACAGATGGCCCAGCCAGGTCCATTTACGGGCCAAAGAAGAGGGCCCAAGGAAGGAATGCAACACGCCAAGTATCCGAAGATAGCGGTACACCCAAATAAAGGGGCGCCGCACACCCACTATGTTTCACCAACGAGGTGCTGGATCATGAATTCCCAGCAGGATTTAAACCCATAAACATAGAGGCCTACAACGGAACAACAGACCCTGGAGTCTCGATAGAAGATTACATACTACACACACACATGGCTAGAGGAGATGATCTCCACGCCATAAAATACCTACCCTCAAGCTCAAAGGGCCAGCCCGTCATTGGCTCAAAAGCCTCCCAGAAAACACTGTTGGAAGTTGGGAAGAGCTCGAGGACGCGTTTAGAGCAAATTTTCAAGGAACTTATGTTCGCCCTCCGGATGCAGATGATCTAAGTCATATAACTCAACAGCCCGGAGAGTCAGCGCGCAAATTCTGGAACAGGTTCTCACCAAAAAGAACCAAATAGTTGACTGTCCGGACGCCGAAGCCTTAGCTGCTTTTAAACACAACGTCCGAGACGAATGGCTTGCCAGACACCTCGGCCAAGAGAAGCCGAGGACAATGTCCGTGCTAACAAGCCTCATGACCCGCTTTTGCGCGGGAGAGGATAGCTGGCTAGCAAGATGCAGCACCAGCGACCCAAGTACATCCGAGATCAGAGATGTTAACGGAAAATCACGGCGCAGAAAAGACCAGCGTCGGAGCAAAGAGAAAAGCCCAAAGAGCACGACGGTCAACGCCGGATTCAAAAGTTCGTGGCCAAACAACAAAACACCGCCTCTTAAGGATAACAGCGATGAGCTATCCAACTTAAAAAAGATTTTGGGTCGGATATGTCAAATCCACAGTACCCCCGGAAGGCCTGCAAACCACACCCACCGAGATTGCTGGGTTTTCAAACAGTCCGGCCGATTAAACGCCGAACATAAGGGGCTCGACGCATCAAGCGAAGATGATGATAAACCCCACCAGCAGAGCACCGGAAAACAAAAGACTTTCCCACAAGAGGTCAAAGCAGTAAATTCACTTCATGTGATAATACGGAAGAACAGTGCGGCACCTGTTAAAATCGGTCTCGCACGGTCCAACCCAGCGGAACATAGAGATTGGACATCAACACCAATCACTTTCGACCACCTGGATTATTCCAGAAGCGTTCGAAACGCAGGATGGATTGCCCTGATATTGGATCCTATAATCGACGGACTGCAATTTACACAAGTCCTGATGGACGGAGGCAGTGACTTAAACCTGCTGTATCCAAACACAATCCGCAAGTTGGGGATAGACCTTACTAAAATTCGACACAACCGCACTTCCTTTAAAGGAGTGACGCCAGGCCCTTATGCCAAGTGCACAGGCTCCTTACTACTAGAAGTTGTGTTCGGATCACCGAACAACTTTCGACGCGAAAAACTAATCTTTCATATCATCCCATTTAAAAGTAGCTATCAAGCACTCTTGGGACGAGAAGCTTTTGTCCGCTTCAACGCCATACCACATTACGCGTCTCTTACACTTAAGATGCCCGGTCCACGTGGCATCATTTCAATACGAGGGTCATTTAAAGACCCCGGACACGGTCAAACGAGTCCGGCATAAATAAGCTAGGGGCTCCCTAGCCGCACATCCCTTCACAAGGCTACTGGCAAGACAAGCAACAATGAGCTCATATAGACTCGCTTTATTTATTTATTTATATTTTTTCTTTCAGATATATTTTTTCGCACGATTTCTTTCCAAACTAAGTTCGTCTCTTTTACAGATGAACAACGTCGCTACTTCGTCCGTGATAACGGCAAGAACGGAGACACATCGCAGACATGCAGAGGGACCCATCGCAAGGATTCTTTTGATTAAGACCCTGCATAAACCTTTTTTGTCTCTTGTTGTTATAATCCCTTGGTTTCTCATTATAACCAAAGTGGAGCGACATTTTGGCATCGGCGCGTCGGAGGACCTTGCCCGCACCTAGACACTAGGGGCTTAGGGCATGGTTACGCCCATTATTATAAAGACCGAACACCTTAGGGAGTGTTGGCGTCTCGAGATTAGGCCTTATATGCATCAGCTCCGAATCATGTCTTTGGTCAAATGTTGGGTTTGCCCGGCTCGTGTTTTGCTGCCTTACGCTCGGTATCATCGGCTAACGTGGCACCGGAGAACTCTGCGATTGTGCCCGGTTAATTTGGCGAGCACCTCAAGAGAGAAAGCCGAAAACTGACTGTGATGATACAGCAAGAGACTGGTCAACCACTCGATCGACTACCAAAATGTTTAGAATTCCCCGCTTTGACGAAGGACCGTTTCCCGGTCAGGCACACACGCGCACCGAATCCGAAGAAGCGCGGTGCCCCCAGGGGCTATATCGTAGCCCCACCCTCGAACTCCAATGGCTAAGTGAAAGTGATAAAGCATCATAGTCCGGATTGCCTCATTTGCTACGCTACCACCTCCTTAACAGGACCGAGATGTCGGATTAAGTGTGAAAACGCACTATTTTTTGCGACCACCTCCATAGAGGGCGGTTCAATCATAATAATTGTTTTACAAGATAAAACGTTCATTTGAATGTAACATTTTTCGAGCACTGCGACTCAATTACACGAGCGCCACGCATAACTTCCCTAAAATAGTGCTCGGCGGGTAGTCGGCTTTCGTCCAAATCCTGGGCCGCAATAGCGGTGGCATCCATCTCTATCCAGTGTGTCTTCACACGGGCAAGGGCCATCCGCGCACCTTGTATGCAGGCCGACCGCTTCACCTCCTTGATATGCAGCACTGCTCCAAGAAATTGCTGCAATAAGCCAAAATAGCTCGTCGCCTTGGGCCTCTCTGGCCAGACATGAGCCACGATATCAGTCATGGCAAGTCCGGACAACCTGTTCAGCTCAACCCATTCGGCCAACCGATCGGTCAACGGAAGTGAACGATCCGGACTATGGAATTGAGACCAAAATAGCTCTTCCGTCTTGTGATCCTTCTGACTCCGGAAGTGCACAACGGCATCCGCCGCACTTGCCGCCAAGTCCATATATGGATCCTCCGGACCCCACAGCTGGCCAAGTTGGGCATACTTTGGATTCAGAACCGCGGCGCGAGCAAAAAGGCCTGCCAGCCACAATATCTCCGGCCTGCGCAGCTCCTCCTTCATAGCCCGCATTGCAGAACGGGCATCCTTGGCCTCGGCGGTGGCCTTCCCCAGGTCTTCTCGCTCTGATAGGCGCTCCTTTTCAAGAGCCTCATTGCAGTCGGTAGCATCCTTTAATTTCACGGCCAATTCGGCCATCTTTTCCCTGCTTAGGCAGTGTGCAGCCTTTTCGGCTTTCAACTCCTCGGCCGCCCTCGAGGCAGCCGCATCACTCCTTCGGGATTGCTCCTTGGCTTGAGGAAGCTTGGCCCGAAGGCTTTCCACAGCAGCAGCACCATCTGTATCACAACATATATATTGTCAGAGGTGTGCTTTGACTCCCTTATATAAGTGACTGCAGAGAATTCATTTACCTTGCGACTCGTCAAGTCGCCGGTTGACAAGCGCGATGTCCGCATCCGCCACATCAAGTTGCCGCATTAACTCGACAACTCCACTAGTCCGGCTAGCCCCGGACTATCCGCCACCGCATAGGAAGGAGACATTCAATACCTGCGATTTCGATCCTCGGCACGCTGTCGTTTTCGACAACCTACCGAGTCTCAGGGGCTACTATCTATACAGGGCGCACTTCTATGTGCAAAACTGTCGTAAAGGTGCGTCGTTCTTGCGTGCCTCAAATCCCGCCAGCAAACTCCTGACGGCACTATGCAATCCGCTTTTGGCGGACGAAATCCTCCCAATCACCATACTCATCAAAGCACGGTGATCTTCTGAGATAGACGCCCTCTCAAGCAGCTCCTTCAGCTCCCCCGGCCGGACACTAGTCGGCGCCGAACTCTACGGCTCCACCGGGCTTTGAGATACCCTCCGTGACGATACTTCAGGCTCATCTGCCCTGTCCGACGGCGCAGCAGACAGAGGCGTTTCGCTCTCCATCATCTCCGGACGAAGATCCCCCAAAGATGAACTCATCTGAGAAGGCCGCAGATCCGAACTGTAAGGTAAAAATTTCGGTTATCCACAGAAGCACAAACAGGGGTATTTTCTTATTAATGAACTCCCATTTCCTACTCACGGCTCGCTGGAGGGCTGATCCTTTAGAAACGATTGTACGTCCGGGTTCTCCCCGGACGCAGGACCCTCCGGTGAAGATTTCTTCCCCCGCTTAGGGGCTTTGGCCTCCGGGTCTTCGGAGGCAGTCCTCTTCTCCCCCTGGAAGGAGGGATTTTCGATCCCCCCCTCTTCAGGCGCCCCCTTGGGCGAGGTGATAGCTCTTCTATTTTCCCCATCGCCTCCTTCTACAGCTTCCTGGGCCTCCGCCACCTTCCTGGGCCTTCTCCTTGTCGTGGCGCTCGTACTCAGCTTTCTGTAGCTCTACCATCTGCTCAACCTTCTTGCAAGCTTGGAGGTCATGGCCCTTGGTGCGGTGGATCTTGCAGTACTGCTTGCTGGAGCTGTCCTGCTTGTCGGCGGCCACCACAGCCTTTCCGGAGTCACCAGCTTTGGCCTTCTCGGCGCCGCCTCCGTTGCCGGACTGCTCGACAACTAGCACATCCTTAGCTTTCCTCTTTCTATTATTCCACCTCCGGTTCTTCTTTGCCGGAGGGGCATCCTCACTGTCAAATCCTTCTACTCCTGTGTTCTCTCCGGGGAGTTTCCTCCCCTCTTCAGCACGTGCACACTTGTCGGCCAGAGCATAGAGCTCGCTGACATCTCTGATTTTGCACATCGCCATATCCTCCCTCATCCTGCGGTTGCGCACGTTCTGATGAAACGCGCTGATTACCGCGGCAGGGTAGACGTCTGGGATGTTGCGCTGCACCTGGCTGAATCTCTATATGTACTTGCGCAGGGGTTCTCCTTCTTTCTGGGCAAGCAGATGAAGATCGCTCTCCTGGCCATGGGGTTTGTGGCCGCCTGTGAAGGCACCGACAAACTGATAGTACAGGTCCACCCATGAAGAGATGGAGTTGTCCGGCAAGTGCATGAGCCAAGATCTGACGTTGGGCTTGAGCACCAACGGGAAGTAGTAGGCGAGGATCTTCTCGTCGCGCCCCCCGGCAGCCTGCACCGCTATGGTGTAGACACTGAGGAACTCTGACGGATGTATCCTGCCATCGTACTTCTCGGGTACGTCTGGCTTGAAGTTCTTGGTGTTGGGCCACTGGACCTGCCGCAGCTCACGGGTGAACGCAGGGCAACCTACCGTGTACGGCAAGTTGCCTGGTTCCCCTGGCGCATGCATATCAACAGTGGGCCCAGCGCGCTGATCAGACTGGCGCCGCGCTTCTCTTCGGCGCTCGATGCCAGTGCGAGCGTCTTCGTGTCGTTGTTCTTGGAGAACTTGGCGTTGATCGCGGCGAGCTCGCGGGTCCGACGATGTAGTGGAGTCGGTGTCGAGGTTGGCCCGGCGAAGTCGGGCGATCTTGGTTTTCGGGCGGGAGTGTGCGGTGGTGGCTTTTGAGAGTCTTGTCGGCATCGGCTTGCGCCTGGGCGTCTTTCCGGGGCTTCGATGTGCTCGGTTGCCGGGGCTTGTCGCCGTTGGCGAAGCCGATGAGGCTCTAAATGGTGGCCCTCCAGTCGTCGATCTTGTCTGGAGCTGGAGGGAAATCTAGAAGCAGCTGAGCTCGGGCCAGCGCTTCCTCTGGAGTCTTGGGTGGTGGCGGCGAACGACGCGAGGAGCGAGATATGCTCAGACTTCTAACAGTGTTAGAAGGAGCAACATCTCACGTTGCTGATTTCCCATTGCCCTACAATAGGATACTCGGCCGTCCAGCGCTCGCCAAGTTCATGGCAGCCTCTCACTACGCCTACAATGTGCTCAAGATGCCCGGTCCGATAAGTGTTATTTCTGTCCAGGGCGACGAGAAAGATGCACTTATCTGTACCGACAAGATCTACCAGGAAGCAGCAGCCGCAGCAGAACGCAAACCACTTGCCGCTGAAGCTCCCAGAGGGAAGAAGAAGAAGACCCAGTCCGGCAAGAGTAGCTCTGATGCCCACTCTGGCAAGCGCACCTCTTCGGAGTGCTGCGCTACCGTCGAGGACGCACCATCGAGCTCCACCGGCAAGTGCAAGAAGGCAAAGACAGCTCCACCAGAGACCAAGAAAGTGGCCGCCAAGGAGGACGGCACTGGTGGTACCTTCACCATCAGTGCCACGCTTGACCCTAAATAGGAAAGCGCCGCTTCGTTGCTTAAATGAGGCGAATGTTGATGTGTTTGTGAAAGTGCAACTAATCCCCGGGTGGTTTTGGTAATTAATAACAACATATATATCATTGAACTAATAGTTTCTTGAGAATCATTTCAGAAAGTTCAGTGATATGGGTATGGCAATGACTGAAGATGTGGACCCTTCAAAATGCTAAGGCAAGCATTGGCAAAAGCTCAAGACTCCATTTTTGGTTTAGTGATCCAAGATCACATTGAGTCCATAGGAAAGCCAATACTATTAAAAGGGGATGAGGTTATGTTAATGATCTGGTTGCTCAAAGTGCTTAGTGATCTATCTCCCAAACTATCAGCAATCTTTCATTCCAATATACACTCATAAGTAATCTCGGTCCCACCGATTCCATAAACTCAGTCACACCGAGATGAACCACCTCAGCCATAAAGCCAAACCCTAGAAATTTCGGATTTTCCGATTCTGAACTCGGTCTCACCGAAGCTAGTGTTGCCAAGCTTCTGTAACCTTCTGTCATCAAATCGGTGTCACCGAGATGATGAAGTCGGTCCCACCGAGAATGGCAAACCCTACTCTTTGGAAGAATCGGATTCACCGAGATTGTATTTTTGGTCCCACCGAAAATCCCAACGTTCACATGTTTTGAACTTTCGGTCTCACCGAGTTGTCAACTTCGGTCTGACCGAGATTGGTCAAATGTGTGTAACGGTTGGATTTTGTGTGGAGGCTATAAATACCCTCCACCCCTCTTCATTCGTGGAGAGAGCCATCGAAAGAACTACCACTCCTACCTTACATTTCTGAGAAGAAAACTACCTACCCTTGTGTTGAGATCAAGTTGCTCCACTCCCACCATGTGAAGCTTGATCTCTAGCCTTCCCAAGTTGCTTTCCACTCAATCCTTTCTTCCACCACAGCCAAATCAGTGAGGAGAGTTGAGTGTTGGGGAGATTATCATTTGAAGCACAAGAGCAAGGAGTTCATCATCACCAACACCATCTATTACCTTTTGGAGGGTGGTGCCTCCTAGATTGGTTAGGTGTCGCTTGGGAGCCTCCGTCAAGATGTGGAGTTGAACCAAGAAGTTTGTAAGGGCAAGGAGATCGCCTACTTCGTGAAGATCTACCCCGAGTAAGGCTAGTCCTCCGTGGGCGTATGCCATGATGGCATAGACAAGGTTGCTTCTTCGTGGACCCTTCGTGGGTGGAGCCCTCGGTGGACTCTCGCAGCCGTTACCCTCCGTGGGTTGAAGTCTCCATCAACGTGGATTAACGATAGCACCACCTATCGGAACCACGAGAAAAATCTCCGTGTCTCCAAATTGCGTTTGCTCCTCTCCACCTCTCTTTACTACATGTGCAATTTACTTTCCGCTGCCAATACTCTAGAATTGCATGTGTAGGGTGATACTTGACTTGATCATCATCGTGAATCTGCCAAAAACTTGTCTTTATCAAAAGGCTGAATTTTTATATTGTCAAGTAGTCTAATCACCCCCTCTAGACATACTTTCGATCCTACAAGTGGTATCGAGCTTTGGTCTCCATTGTATTGGTTTCCATTGCATTGACTCCATAAGCTTGGTTTCACAACCTAGGAGAGTATGGCGTCTAGTGAGGGTAATTTTGTAGAGGTCCTTACTTTGATGGTTCAAATTTTGCTAGTTGGAAGCATAAAATGAAAATGCATATTCTTGGACATAACCTGCCGCATGGGGCATTATTTGTGTTGGCTTGCAAGGTGAGTTCTTCGAGGAAGGAAAAGTTCGGATCGTGAAGCTACAACGGATGAATTGCGGATGTTGCAAAACAATGCTCAAGCTTGTGACATTCTCTTCAATGCTTTGTGTCCCGAGGAGTTCAACAAAATCAGCCGCCTTGAGAATGCAAAAGAGATTTGGGATACTTTGGTCGAAATGCACGAAGGTACCGAGTCCGTGAAGGAATCAAAGCTAGATGTTCTTCAAGGTCAACTTGACAAGTTCAAGATGAAGGAAGGTGAAGGAGTCGCTGAAATGTACTCTAGGCTTGCTCTCATCACAAATGAGATTGACGGCTTAGGAAGCGAAGAAATGACCGACCGATTCATCATCAAGAAGATTCTCAGAGCTTTGGATGGAAAGTATGACACCGTGTGCACTTTGATCCAAATGATGCCAAACTACAAGAATCTCAAGCCTACGAAGTCATTGGAAGAATTGTTGCTCATGAGATGACACTTAAAGATAAGGAAGAGCTTCACAACAAGTCAAGTGGTGCTTACAAAGCTACAATTGATGCTCCCACAACCTCAAGTGACAAGCTAGTTTCCAATGAAGAGATAAGCCTAATGGTGAAGAACTTCAACAAATTCTACAAGAGTAGAAGCAAGGAAAGAAGCTCAAAGTCTAGATCATATGACGAAAAGAGATCTTCTAGTCATGATCGAAACTGCTACAATTGTGGAAGACCCGGACACTACTCAAATGAATGTTCGACTCCCCATAAGAGAAGAGAAGAATCTCCAAGAAGAAGAAGCTCAAGAGAAGAGTCACCTCGGAAAGAGAGAAGGAGTAGAGATGATCATTATGAACGAAGACCCTCTCGGAGAAGCAAGAATTCGGAGAGGAAAGACAAGTCATCAAGGAGCTACACAAGAAGAAAACATCAAGCTCATGTAGGTGAATGGGTCTCGGCTCGACTCCGACAATCACTCCGAAGAAGCTATCACTCCAACTCCGACTACTGATCAAGATGAAGGTGTTGCGGTCTTGCTCTCGTGTCCTCCAACTCCAACTCCTATGACTTATTTGATTCACCAAATGAGGGAATTGGAAGATGCTTCATGGCTAAAGGCCCCAAGGTATCACACCCGAATTCATTGACTTTGATAGTGATGAGGATGACTTGCTTGGTGAAGATGAGCTTTACATGACAAATCTAGTGAGCCTAGTAATGATGAACATGCTAGTAGTCTTTATAGTCGAGAAGAGTCGAATGACAATGCTATGAAGGAGATTGAGCGTCTAACTAAAGAACTAAACACTCTTAAGTTAGCTCATGAAACAACTCAAGAAGATCATAGAGAGCTCCTAAGATCTCATGAGAAGCTACGCTTCGAGAAGCTCAATCTAGAGCAAGAACATGAGTTTCTAAAAGCAATCAATGACGATCTTCGAAAGAAGAGTTCTTCATATCTTGCCAAACGACTTCTCTTGTCTAATTTCTTGCCACCTATTAAAACTAAGCATGACAAGCATAAGAAAAATTCTTCATCTAGTAGTAACAATAACCATGCTAAATCCAATATTGTTGCTCCTAGTAGTTCTCTTGATTCCACTAACAATGTTTCAAGCCAAGTTACACTTGAGCAAGAAAATAGTTTATTGAAAGGGATTATAGAGAAAGGTGTCTACAAGAGCCTTGCGGAAGCAAGAACTTTGAGGAAATTGTTCGCAAGCAAGGAAGGCACGGAAGAATCAAGGAATTGGTTTTGAGCGAAAGTTCAACGCCGAGGGTGTTGAATGGGAAGAAGGTCAATATCCCACTCCAAAGTTTGTTTCTCAAAAGGAGAAGTATGATCCTACTTCTTCCAATGTGGAACAAGCTCAAGATGATCTTCCACCACAAGACCACAAGCTAAAAGGGAAGGACAAGCTTCAAGAGGAGATTGATGCATTCATTGAAGCACCTAAAGCCATGGTCAAGTGGGTTCCCAAGGAAACGTCAAGTTCTACTTCGTCAAGCTCAACTACAACCCCAAGGATTCCCATCAAGATGATGTGGATCCCGAAGAAGAAGAACTAGAGAGTTCTTGAGGGTGACTCCGCCAACATACTTCACTCACATTCATTTTGGCAAATACTTGTGCAATCAACTTCCACATCTTGCACTAGTTCATGGAGTCACAAACCCTCTTGTTGGTAAGTCAAGGGACAAGGTAATCATTGCTTTCATGGACATCATCTATTGTGTACTTCAATCTATGTCCATGGATATCCTTGTTTGTTCCTTGTGGGACTAACCCATGTAGGTATTGAAAGTGCCCGAATCTAAAGGATTGCTCCCAACTCTTGATGATCTTCATCAACATTGAGCATCCACATCTTCAACATCTACATGAAGTCTTCTCGACAACCCAAGGTTAGTTTGACCCTTTAAAAGGGTTCTCACATCTAGGGGAGCTTTGCTCTAAAGAATTGAGCTAAAGCATCTTCAAATGATGTGAACACATTAATGCTTTATGTAAAAGTGGTAACCCCACTTGTGCTTAAACGATGAGTATGACCTATGATCAAATGTTCTCATTTGACTCCTAAGTCAATATACTCATATAAAGATGACCTAGTCATCGACAAATTGTGTGATAGTAGCTAGAGTTTTGATTGTGCATGTTTGACACATATTTCATTTGCTATCTTATTGTGTGAGCATGTTGGATGCATGATTTTATCCATTCGAGGACATCCATTTGTTGCTTTGGTCGTTTTGATTTTTCTGACCAAATGGATGGACAAGAATGCCTAAGTACCTCCCCTAGCTATCTATGCTTTCTTGTCTCAAATTCTATTCATGCTTATATCACAAACTTTGAACAAGTCTTTTTCGGACCCACCGAGTGAGGAGCACTCGGAGCCACCGATCCGTCAAAAGCTTAACTTCCAAAACCTTCTAAGTAATTTCGGTCAGACCAACCCACTCAAACTCGGTCAGACCGAAAGCACTTGGATTGATCTAGGTTTTCACCTCGGTGAAACCGAGTTGTACTTTTTGGCGTGATCGAAGTGTGTGTAATCGCTCAAGATTATCCATCTCGGTGCCACCGAAGTTTTACAACTCGGTCCCACCGATAGCAGAGGGGTATAAATACTACGTGGGTCGCGCATTGATTCCTACTTCAAACGCTCACACCCCACACCCTTTGCCGTCGCCGTGGTCTCCGGATCGTCTCCGTAAATGCCGCTCAGGCCCTCGCCTCAGTCTCCGTCGCCGTCAACGGACATTCTCTCCGCGCCGTTGCCGCCGTAGAGTAACTCCACCAAGTTAGGGTGAGTTTCGATCCCTCTCGTGCTTCAACCTCCGATTCTATGCACGATTGGTTTGCCTAGCATCTTGCCATGCTTGAGATCTTCCTATCCAGCAGATTAGTTCGTTAGAACGAAATTCGAGTAAAAGTTTTAGGGTTAGGTTTCCGCCGAACACATCTCGGTGAGACCGATTCTACATTCTCGGTATGACCGATTTGGCCTCTGGCCATTGCAGATCGCACCTTCGGTCCAACCGAAGTTGTGCAAATCGGTGTGACCGAAATGAAGATTTAGTGAAACCCTAGTGTTTTCGGCAAGACCGAAACCCATTTCGGTCCAACCGAAAGTGGTGTGAATGGTTCTGTTAGGACACTTCGGATTCACCGAATTTTAGACTCGGTCTGACCGAAATGCATTCTGTGAAAACCTAAAACTGAAATTTGAACTCATTTTTTTGCAAAATCTTTTGCAGTTTGTGATAACTCTTCTACTCGCCTACACCTAATCTATTCACAAAGTTGTCGGCCATGTCGATGCCGGTGACAGCCAGAACAGGTCTGAGTCACCAATTGCTGAAATTCCAGAGGCAGGCACTAGTCCTGAGGCCAGCAGCTTTTCAGATGATGGTGAGAGGAGCACACCAATTGGTTTGCCTCCTGCAGCCACCAGGGCCAGAAAGAAGAAGAATTCTGATGAAGAAGATTCTGATTTCATAGCTGAGGAAGAAATCTCCTCCAAGCCAAAGAGGAAAGTGGTTGCCAAAGAGCATCAAGGGCAGCAAACCAAGAAAGGCACCAGTAAAGTGAAGAAGTCCACTGTTGCTAAGAAGCTGAGTATGGAAGAGGAAACTTCAAGCAAGGTGAAGAAAACTTCCAAGAGGAAGAGGATTGTGCATGATGAAGCAGCAGATGATGATGATGAGGATGAGGAAGCTCCACAGCCTCCTCCTCAGAAGTCTAAGTTGATGGGTGATGCCATCAGGGCAGGAGCACCTTCAAAGCCCAAGCCATCTGCTCCAGCAAAGGCAGCTCAAGCCAAGCCTGTTGCCAAGCCCAAGAAGACTGTCAGGAACATCCCAGCTTCAGAGAAGAAGAAAGATAATGTGCCACCAGCTGAGTCAGATGATGAGGCACCTGTATTGCTGAAACTTCGTCAGAAATTGCCAATTCACAATGATGCTCATCCTCGAGCTGAAAACATGAAGGAAAGAAAGGATAAAGGTCTCAGGCTATGGAGACAAGCTGATCCATATGCTGTGAGGAGGAGGACTGCTGTTGATCCAAGGTTCCACACCAGAGAGCAGCAGGACTTCTATGAGACCGTGCTAATGGACAAGAAGCCCATTGTTGCAGATACTAGATATGTTGACTGGGCATACATTGACAGTGAAGAGCACAAAGACTTCTTTCCACATGTGCATGAGAGCTTTACTACATGTGGTGTTGCTGAGTTTGTTGGTCAGAAGCTGACAGATTGGAATGATGAGATGATCATGCAATTCTATGCCACAGCTCATTTCTATCCAGATGGTAAGATCACATGGATGATCAAGGCCAAAGATTCTCTTCTCTTTGTTGAAGAATGGGCAGCCTCGCTGAATGCTCCAAAGGCAGAGAGAGGATGATGTTGATGTCTATGGTATTCCCAAGAAAACCATGAATCTATGAAGAATATGTACAATGAGGTACCCGACTAAGGATGTAGAGATCTGGAAGCTCGGCTCGGTGTATCATCTCCGTGAAGGTCTACCTACCACAAACACAATTCGAGGCATACCTTGATGCCCAAGTCCGAGATCATCGCATGATCGAGGGTATTCTATCAACATGCTGCATATACTTGATCGAAGGCACCTTTCAAGGTGATGGACACGATAGTTGAGACTATCAAGAGGACTGCAGCAGACTGAAGAGGTCATGTGGATTTGCCCGCACATTCAGATGCTTATCAATGCCAAGTTTGGCACGGGCACCTACTTGTTGGATAGACCACACTTGCCACTGCAGCCTGAGCATGAGGACAATGAAGTTGTGATGGATGAGGATGACCCAACGTCTGTTGAAGGTCAAGCAAAACTGAAGCTGCCAAGAAAGCTAAAGCTGAGAAGGAAGCAGCAGCAGCAGCAGCAGCTAAACCCAAGAGTGTTGGAGAGCAGCTCCTTGAAGCTACCCAGAGGATTGAACAACGCCTGGCCAGCATTGTGCAGTCTCAGGAGAGTCTTGAGAGGATTGTTGAAGACAAGATCCATGCTCTGGATGTGAAGCTGACTGAAGTGCAAGTCACCGTCAACAAGCTTGAGGCAGATATCGAGGAAGCAAAGAGGGAGAAGGAAGAGCTCATGCGTGAGATGCAGGATGACCTAGTCCAGGATGATTATGAACAGCCTGCTCCGGTTCCTACCAGACCCCGATCAGCTGCTATTCCAGTGACAGACACCAGGACTACAGCCTCAGCACCTCCCACAGCTCCATCGGCCCAGCTCCGGCTCGGTGACCACTCCTCCAGCTCCACAGACATCAGCTGAAGCCTTTGCAGATGCAGCCATCTCAACTCCATCAACCCAGACAGGAGCCGCCAGCAGAGTCCCTAGTGACGTTTAGCTCTATACCTTTCGAACTTTTTGGTAACTTGTTGCCAAAGGGGGAGAAATTGTATAGATCATAGGACTTCGAGAGAGAGAGTGCTTTGTCTTTGCGCTTTTGCTCTTTCGTTCTTTTGCGGTCTTTTTGAGATTTTCGAGACATTCCGTGTGTTTGATACTACGTTTGCTCTACTTTGATGAGTGCTTGGTCGTACTATGCCTTAATGTGTGCTTAATGCTTATCATATGCTATTCATATCTTGTATGACCATTTACTCATGTCTTGGTGATTGGGTGCATGCTATTCATTCTTATCATTTCGTGCACTCCACCAAGATGTATGTGACATGGAAGAGTGACCCATGATCCTAATCGATTGTGCATTTGCATTCAAACGCAAATCTTAAATAATGCACAAATTTAGGGGGAGCTCTTGCTTATCACATACTTCTCAAAGCGACGATATTATTCATTGATTATATCATTTGTCGAAGCTTTGATCTATATGTTGTCATCAATTACCAAAAAGGGGGAGATTGAAAGTGCAACTAATCCCGGGTGGTTTTGGTAATTAATAACAACATATATATCATTGAACTAATAGTTTCTTGAGAATCATTTCGAAAGTTCGTTGATATGGGTATGGCAATGACCAAGATGTGGACCCCTCAAAATGCTAAGGCAAGCATTGGCAAAATCTCAAGACTCCATTTTTGGTTTAGTGATCCAAGATCACATTGAGTCCATAGGAAAGCCAATACTATTAAAAGGGGATGAGGTTATGTTAATGATCTGGTTGCTCAAAGTTCTTAGTGATCTATCTCCCAAACTATCAGTAATCTTTCATTCCAATATACACTCATAAGTAATCTCGGTCCCACCGATTCCATAAACTCAGTCACACCGAGATGAACCACCTCAGCCATAAAGCCAAACCCTAGAAATTTCGGATTTTCCGATTCTGAACTCGGTCTCACCGAAACTAGTGTTGCCAAGCTTCTATAACCTTCTGTCATCAAATCGGTGTCACCGAGATGATGAAGTCGGTCCCACCGAGAATGGCAAACCCTAGTCTTTGGAAGAATCGGACTCACCGAGATTGTATTTTCGGTCCCACCGAAAATCCCAACGTTCACATGTTTTGAACTTTCGGTCTCACCGAGTTGTCAACTTCGGTCTGACCGAGATTGGTCAAATGTGTGTAACGGTTGGATTTTGTGTGGAGGCTATAAATACCCCTCCACCCCTCTTCATTCGTGGAGAGAGCCATCAGAAAGAACTACCACTCCTACCTTACATTTCTGAGAAGAAAACTACCTACCCTTGTGTTGAGATCAAGTTGCTCCACTCCCACCATATGAAGCTTGATCTCTAGCCTTCCCAAGTTGCTTTCCACTCAATCCTTTCTTCCACCACAGCCAAATCAGTGAGGAGAGTTGAGTGTTGGGGAGATTATCATTTGAAGCACAAGAGCAAGGAGTTCATCATCACCAACACCATCTATTACCTTTTGGAGGGTGGTGCCTCCTAGATTGGTTAGGTGTCGCTTGGGAGCCTCCGTCAAGATGTGGAGTTGAACCAAGAAGTTTGTAAGGGCAAGGAGATCGCCTACTTCGTGAAGATCTACCCCGAGTAAGGCTAGTCCTCCGTGGGCGTATGCCATGATGGCATAGACAAGGTTGCTTCTTTGTGGACCCTTCATGGGTGGAGCCCTCCGTGGACTCTCGCAGCCGTTACCCTCCGTGGGTTGAAGTCTTCATCAACGTGGATTGACGATAGCACCACCTATCGGAACCACGAGAAAAATCTCCGTGTCTCCAAATTGCGTTTGCTCCTCTCCACCTCTCTTTACTACATGTGCAATTTACTTTCCGCTGCCAATACTCTAGAATTGCATGTGTAGGGTGATACTTGACTTGATCATCATCGTGAATCTGCCAAAAACTTGTCTTTATCAAAAGGCTGAATTTTTATATTGTCAAGTAGTCTAATCACCCCCCCTCTAGACATACTTTCGATCCTACAGTTTGCATGGCAACCATCTGACATCCCCTGTGTTCCCAGGAAAGTAATTGAGCACTACCTTGCCGTCTGTCCTCACGCGCGGCCCGTCAAGCAGAGAGTCAGGAAGCAAGCGGTGGAACGCCAAGAGTTCATTGCGAAAGAGATTAAGAAGTTGGAAGCAGCAGGCCTAGTCCGAGGAGTACTCCATCCAACGTGGTTAGCCAATCCAGTAGTCATGCGCAAGGCGAATGGGAAGTGGAGGCTTTGTATTGACTTCGTAGATGTTAATAAAGCTTGTCCGAAAGATCCATTTCCCTTGCCGCGCATTGACCAGATTGTCGACTCCACGGCAGGATGTGATCTGCTTTCATTTCTTGATGCATACTCAGGATATCATCAGATCTTCATGGCAGAAGTGGATGAAGAGAAAACCGCATTCATTACTCCATGTGGCACGTACTGCTTTGTACGAATGCCTTTCGGACTAAAGAATGCTGGTTCAACGTTTGCAAGAGTAGTCAGTCATGCTTTTGAACCACAGCTGCACAGAAATGTAGAAGCTTACATGGATATAGTGGTCAAAAGCAAGGACAGAGAAACTTTGGTTCAAGATATGGAATAGACTTTTGCAAATCTGCGCAAGATCAATCTTAAGTTGAACCCCGAGAAGTGCGTGTTTGGAGTTCCTTCCGGCAAGCTTCTCGGGTTCTTTGTGTCCTAGAGGGGGATTGAAGCCAGCCCCGACAAGATCAAGGCCATCGAGCAGATTGAAGCCCCGAAGAGCGTCAAGGATGTGCGAAGGCTTGCCGGCTGTGTTGCTGCTCTCAGTAGGTTCATCTCTAAGTTCTGCTGGCGTGCCTGCCATTTTCAAAATTTTGAAAAAGGCAGGTCAATGAAATGGACTCGGAGGCGGAGGCTGCGCCACTGAGACTTGAAGAGATACCTATCCTCCACTCCAAGATGCTTATCGCACCTAAGCCACAAGAGAAGTTGTTGCTGTATCTAGCGGCAACCAATCAAGTGGTTAGTGCTGCGTTAATAGCGGAGAGGAGGTAGATGATGAGCCAAGAATCATGGCAAGCGAGAGTCAGCGACAAGCAGGGGGCTTCCCCGGCAAGCTCTGGTCCCGACAAGGATGAATTTGTGCAGCCGCAGGAAGAGAAACAGAAGAAGATGGTGCAGCGCCTAGTTTATTTTGTCAGTTCCCTTCTGCAGGGGGCTAGATCAAGGTACTCTGGGGTGCAAAAGTTTCTTTTCGGCCTTCTCATGGCCTCGAGGAAGCTGCGCCATTACTTTCAAGCACATGAGATCACAGTTGTCACTCGCTTTCCGTTGAAGAGGATATTGCAAAATCCAGAAGCAACAGGCAGGATTGTCGAGTGGGCACTGGAACTGTCGAGCTTTGGCCTCAAGTTTGAAAGCACTTCAACTATCCAGAGCCGAGCATTGGCAGAATTCATAGCAGAATGGACACCAACACCTGATGAAGAAACTCCGGAGAAGAGCATCCCCGTCAAGGAAGCGAACAAGGAATGGATCATGTACTTTGATGGTGCCTTTTCGCTGCAAGGCGCCGGTGCAGGTGCATTACTTGTCGCACCCACAGGAGAGCACCTCAAGTACGTGATCCAAATGCACTTTCCCAAGGAGCAAGCAACGAACAATACTGCAGAGTATGAAGGCTTGCTTGCCGGACTCAGGATCGCGGCAGACCTTGGGATCAAGAGGCTCATTGTCAGGGGTGACTCACAGCTTGTCGTCCGCCAAGTGAACAAAGATTATCAGAGTCCGCTGGTGGAAGCCTACATTGATGAAGTGAGGAAGCTGGAAGAGCATTTTGATGGCCTGCAGATGGAACATGTTCCAAGAGTTCAGAATGACATTGCAGACGGCCTGTCAAAGTGCGCCGCACTCAAGTTACCTGTGGAACCAGGAATTTTTGTGCTCAAGCTGACTCAGCCATCTGTAACACCATCAACAGGACAGAGCAAGAAGAGAAAGTTGGTTACTGGCGACTACTTTCCGGCAGAGCTACCCGAAGCCATTGCCAAGAAGGTCCCCAGAATCAACACAAAGAGTGCTGAGGAGCAGTCTGCTCCGACAAGCCCTAGGGTTTGTTTCGTTGAAGCAGACGCTCCCGACAAGTTGTGTCCCGACACGCTTGCCGGGGAGCATCACGCTCCGGCTGAATCACAGATTCTTGCCGTGGAAGCAGATGTTCCCGCAGCAGCATTTTCGCCTTTAGTCCTTGTCGTCGAGCCACAAGCTCCGGCATGGGCACAACAGATCATCCATTTCCTTCAAACAGGAGAACTTCTCGAAGTGCAAGAAGAAGCAGAGAAAGTAGCCCGGCAATCAAGTATGTACCAGTTTGTCGATGACATACTGTACAGAAGACGATTCAACAGAGTGAAATTGAAGTGCATTTCCCGGGAAGAAGGACATGAGCTGTTGGCGGAGATACATGGAGGCATATGTGGTCACCACATTGGCGCAAGAGCACTTACCGGCAAAGCCTTCCGGCAAGGTTTCTTTTGGCCGACAGCCCTCCAGGATGCAACTGCACAAGTAACTACGTGTGAAGCGTGCCAGTTCCACTCCAAGAAGATACATCAACCAACTCAAGCTCTCCAAACAATCCCTTTATCCTGGCCATTTTCGGTCTGGGGGCTCGACATCCTCGGCCCCTTTCCCCGAGCTGTCGCGGGCTTCGAGTACTTGTACGTGGCAATCGACAAGTTCACGAAGTGGCCGGAGGTGGAGCCAGTGAGGAAGGTGGCAGCACAGTCAGCAGTCAAGTTCTTCAGGTCAATTGTTTGCCGCTTCGGAGTCACTAACAGGATCATCACTGACAATGGCACACAATTCACGAGCCGCACCTTCATGCAGTATGTCCAAGATCTTGGCGCCAAGATCTGCTTCGCTTCTGTTGCTCACCCGAGAAGCAACGGTCAAGCAGAAAGGGCGAACGCTAAAGTGCTACGCGGGCTCAAGACCAGAACTTTCGACAGGCTGCACAAGTGCGGAAGAAATTGGATCGAGGAGCTACCAGTGGTTCTTTGGTCGATCAGGACGACGCCAAATCGAGCCACTGGCCAGACACCCTTTGCTCTTGTCTACGGAGCAGAGGCAGTTCTCCCCACGGAACTCGTATACGGATCGCCTCGAGTGCTCACTTATGATGAGCTTGAGCAAGAGTAGTTGCACCAAGATGGCGCGCTGCTCCTTGAGGAGGATCGTCTTCAGGCTGCTCTACGAGCTGCTCGCTGCCAGCAAGCTTTGCGCCGCTACCATAGCCGCAAAGTTAATGCCAGAAGCTTCGAGGAAGGCGACCTTGTTCTTCGGGGCGTTCAATCCGCCAAGAATTCCAACAAGTTGACGCCAAAGTGGGAAGGCCCTTATCGGGTAAAGCGAGTCACTAGGCCTGGCGCTGTCCGCCTTGAGACCGAAGGTGGCATTCCGGTGAGCAACTCCTGGAACATAGAGCATCTTCGCAGGTTTTACCCATAAGGCGCGGTTGCCGGAACTTGCTGTCCCGGCAACCACCTTTTGTACAAGCTTTGCCGCAGTTGCATGTAACCCTTTGTACAAAGCCGGGCGCAGATCCCGTACATAAATAAAGATCGAATGCTCAGCACATGTTGTCAAACTTCATGCTTTCTTTCTTTTTTGCATGCATTATCTGACACTTTGTGCAGCACTTATCCCCGGTAAGCAATAACGAGCCTTAAGGCTCCATATCTTTATTTTCTCTTCTTTCTTTTGCTCAAAAAGAAGATTCCTCTGCCCACAAATTCACCGGGGAGGAGAAGATAATGGTGTGGACTAGGCGTCGTTCAAAAAAGCATAAGCCTTGCTGGGACAAAGACGACAGAAAAGCTAAGTTGCCAAAGTTTGAGCACAGTCAGTTTTAAATTTTTTAAGTTATATTCCTTGAACGACCGTGCCTTGTATGGAAAAACACCTGTGCGCAGAGGAACGGCTCGTGGCTAAGTTGCGCCCTTACTTTGTTTCGAGTCCGCTCAACAATGAAAGTGTGCTGCGACTAGCCCCGACAAGATTTCTTGCCGGAGGCAACACCACCAGTAGGCTGCTGATGTTCCGCACTCAATGCTCGCGGCAAGTGTGCTTGCGCCGGCAAGTTCCCTAAAAGCGTAGGGTAAAAACATACAAGGGATGGAACCGAATAAAGGAAGTAACATAGCAGATAGTACCCAGAATAAAGTTATATTACAATGAATAACTTGCCGCGCTCTAATAGATTGTTCCTATGACATATCTAGCAGCGGCAAGAAGAAGGAAGGGAGAAAAAGGGTGGCCTAATCCACGCGCTCGCCATCAACCCTCCTGACCTCATTCACCTTGTCCACAATGGGTGCAACAATGGCTTTGAGTTCTTCAAGATCAGCACCCGCCGGTAGCTTCTTGAGGACGCGGGTGAGGTCGAGGCCCGGGTTGCGGAAGAGTATCTTCACCAACACCTTCTCCAAGACCTTGGCACAGATCGCGCGTGACTCGTCAGCCAACTTCTTTGGGACCCTTTCCCGGAGCTGTTGGAGAGCTGTCACCACGCCCTTGAAGAAAAGAGTAAGCTTGGCGCTGGGCTGGAGGTTCTCGTCGGAGGAGTACCCGAAGCCCGCCAAGTCCAGCTCCGCCAGCTCTTCGTCAATGGTTGAAGCGATGTTGACGAGGCCTTCCCTCCAGAGCTCCACCGTAGCCCTAAAGGTGTTTTGAGTCTCGGCAGCCCTCGTCAGTAGCTCCTCGTTGCCCTTAATCTCCTTCTTCAAGTCATCCTCTCGCCTCTTGGCGGCGTCCAGTGTCTCCGTCAAGGTGGCCAGTTTCAGCTCCAGATCAGCGCTAGAGTCCTTGGCGGCGTTCAATTCCTTGACCTTGTTGGCGAGTTGAACTTGCAGATCGCCATGGGCAAGTGCATCCTTCTCGCATTTGCGCTAGAGTGCGGCAAGCTCTTCATTCTTCCCTTTCATGTCCGCCTCCAGCTGCGTCACCTTCACCTCTAACTCCTTCTTGGCGGCCTCAGCAGCTGCGGCGGCATCCTTCCCCTCCTTGAGCGCCCCGCCAAGTGACTGCTCCCGTGCGTCGAGCTCCTCCTCGTGGCTGTCCAGATTAACCTTCTTCTGTGTCAGCTCACCTTCCCACCTGGACAGCTCCTCGGCGGCGAGCCTCTGCTGCTCCTCGGTTTCAGCCTTTTCCAGGATGAACGCCTTCTTCGCCTCGTCAAGTTGCGCCCTCTCCTCCGCAATGGATCAGAGGGCCTCCTGGTTGCGGCTCTTGAGCTCCTCTGCATACTTCTCTATGTCAACTCCCGCCCGCGCGACAAGCGCTTCCCGAGACTCAAGCTTCGCTTGCCGGGCGTGGTAGAGTGACACCAACTTCCGGAGCAACTGCTCCTCCTCGGACTCGCCACTGCTGCTACTGGGCGCGTCAACCACTGCCAGCCCAGCAGAGGCGAGTACTTCCCCGTCAAACTCCTCTCCTTCGACCGGCGCCACGAGCTCGACGCCCAGGAAGCTTGATGTATACGCCCCGCCCGGCCTTCAAGTAGGCGCTGGCTGGGGCTCCTCGAGCCCGGCGCAGCATCAGCGGGCGGAGGGTCGGCGGTCGGTGCAGCGCTGGCGCTCTGCGCCTTCGGGTCATCAATCGATCGCGGACCCCTCGCCGGCTCTGCGCGGCCAAAGAGCCTTGACGGCTTCGTCGGCGGAGTTCATCAGCGCCGGCCTCTTCCTCGTCAGCGTCGGCGTCTTCAGTATTGCCGCGTGCGCCTTCCTCGCCGGTGGCCTCAGTCTCCATCGGGTCTATGAGAGGGGGATCTGAAGACAGGAAGAGGAAGAAAAAGTCAAGCAAAGATGCAAAAAGAAGATCAGAAGAAAAACCCAAGGGAAAATTTCCGACAAGGAGGGTTACCTGTGCTGGGCTCCGTGACCATGGGCTCCACCACTGGGGGCTCACTGGTTCCTTCCCTTGCCGGGGACCTCTCCCTTGCCGGAGAGCATTCCCTTGTCGGAGAATTGCCCCTTGGCGGCGTGGTCGAAGCAAATTGCACCTCCGGAACGGCCTCTGACTGCTCCTGGTGGGCCTGTTCTGCTCCTACACAAATGAATCAACAATCAAAATGTCAGCAAAAGAAGAAGCACCCATGCACGCCCCACAACAGGAAGTGAACCAAACACTTACGCTGGGGGCTGTGCTGGGGGCTGCTGCGAGGAGAAGGAATCGGGTCCGTCAAGGTGGTCTCGGACGTGTCTCCTGCCATCACAGCAGGATTGTCCTCGATGACAACCACGGGGACCTTGGCCCTCTTCGCCGCTCTCTCGGCCAGAGTCCTGAAATGGAACAGGGATTCAGAGAGAAGCAAATCAGATGCAAGACAAGCAACAAAAAAGATCGAAGAAGAAAAAGTACAGCGAGGAGAAAGCCTTACTCATCCTCCTCTTCTTCCTCCTCGTCGGAGCTCAGCGCAGAGAGGTCGAAGTCTGGTACCCTTTCTGCGCGGCGAGGCGAAGGAGTGGGCTCCCTTGGACGTTTGCCGGGAGCTGCGGCAGGATCAGGCGTGGCAGCCCGAGAAGACCCGCCTCGATTTGCGGGCGCGGCTGAGATGCTCAGCAACAGCAGTACTTGCAGCGGTGGAGCGTGTCCCACTGGCATGGCGGTTGGCCTGCCTGCCGCCCTGCTGTATCTCCAACTCGATGGAGGCGCCTTCTTGGTTGGAATTGGAGCTGCGCTGGGGGCTCCGCCTGCGGCAAGCTGCTCGAAGACGGCTAGCCGCTCGCGCCCTCGGCGGGCTCGCTCGCTTCGGCTTCGGGCTCCCCCTTGCCGCCTCGGTCCTCCCGGTCGGCAAGGCTTGCCGCCTCGGCCGCCTCTGCCTCCTCCAACGTGAAGCCAAATTCGCCCGCGGCGGCGGCTGCCGCCGCCTCTTCGGCCCTGGTGGCAATGTACCGCATCTCGTCGTCGGTGGTGTCGCGGGTGAGGAGCCTCTACTCGTCGGCACTGACTGCTACTTCCACCAGGCCGTCGAAGAATTGCCGCACGACGTCGTCGGCGGGCTCCATCCAAGTTGGGTTTATCCCGTGCGAGTCGCACTCCGGCATCATTGCACAGATGCGATCACGCTGGGAGTTGTTGCATAGCGGGATGACGCCCTGCGGCAACCTGAACCACTCTGGATGGTTGGCGTCATGCTTGAACAGCTCCTTGAGCATCCAGTCAAGCTCCAGGACTGTGAGCGTGGGTGTGTTGTAGTGTCGAATGAGTCGAACCCCTTCTACATGCGCATGGGCCTCCTTTTTATAGTCTAAAGGGGTCACCGACAGGTGGCAACGCATAGAGAGGGGTAAAAAAGTAAAAATGGGGGTTGGTACAACCGCTATCAACAGTGCCCCCTACCTAACTCTGACGGTAGGGGACAAGGGCATTTAATGCCCGTCCGGTCGCCCAAACAGTGCAAGAAACGACCGTTAAGGGCGCCACCGATCGCCACGATGGCCTCCTTGTCATCTTCACTCGCCACCTCGCACCACTTGGCTGCACAGCTACTCACCACGTACGCCAGGAACGACCTTGCGGCGACATGTTATCGGATGCGCTGGAGCGTGGATGCAGAGTTGTGGCTTCGCCGCGGCAAGCGCCTTGCCGCGGTCTCTATCTTGTCGCACCCGCAAGCTTGTCGCTCGCCGGGCCTTGCCGGGACGCGCGGCGCGTCGCGGCAAGTCTCTTGAAATGCCTTGGTTGGCCTTCCCGGCAAGCTCCTCTTGCCGGGGTCTTGTCCTTCCCGGCAAGCTCCTCTTGCCAGGGCCTTGTCTTCTCAGTTAAACACTTTGTTCTTGAATGGCAGTAAATAGGAATAACAAAGGATCTTGGCGGACGCCCGGCAACCCCAGCCGCGGGACGCTGCGACTGCCCGTGCACAAGTTCGGGGTACTAAGGTACCCCTACTTTAGTACACCGACACAAACAAACAGAACGTCCGGACTCTGAGCTACTCACCTGAGTATCCGGGCGATTGCAGCTTAGGCCTGCGTCCTCGGTCAATTCCGGACACGCCACCTGCGGTCCGAAGAACAACTTGTACATCTCCACGGGTGTCATACCCATGAAGTGTTGGAGAATTCGTGGTCCCCGGATTGAACTCCCATAACCGGAGAGGACGGCGTTTGCAGGCGTAAGATGCCGATTAGCATGACCTGCATCACCACAACCAGATTGATCTCCTCGCTTGGAGGTCTCGAATCCGGCCCTGCAATAAGGGCACGTCTTCGGACGGCCCCCAATTGATCCCTTGGTTGACCCACGACATCAACCGGCATGGAGGTCCCGGCGGAATGAAGGCGGCGGCTTTTGCTTGCTGCCCTTCGGAGCGGTGATATAGAACCCTCTGCTACCACAAGCCGAGCTCCTCTTGAAGGAGCCTCGGCCACGGGCATCGCCCTCCTGCTTATGGTCAGCGCCCAAGACTCCGCTTGACGCCCCGATCATCTTCGGCTCCACATTGAAGGTCTTCACCATAGGCGAAGTGGGGGTGACGTGTGGGGACCCGACTCATGAGTCGAGATCACCGAATGCTGCGTACAAAGTGATCCTAGAGCTCAATGCTCACTGAACACACAGAAGCTGAATAACAAGAGTCTTACATCCATACATACCGTCTTACAAAAATTGTGACCATTATGGTCAAGTCTTACGTTGATAAAGCCTTAAGGGCTGAACATCAAATGAAACATAAGCAGCGGAAATCGTCGTCGATAAGTAGAACCCATGCCATCAGCCTTAACCCTACAGCCATTCTGACTGGGAAACGTCCTAGTTCGCATGATCGTCTCCAAAGAACTCTTCTTCGAACTCCGGTTCTTCCATGCCTGGTCAATTAAATAACCAGTGGCAAGACAATGAGTACTTTGAATGTACTCGCAAGCAACCCATGTTTTGGTTCAAGGTACAACAATGCATGATATAGGTAAATTTTGCAGAAAGCTAGTTTTGAGTGCAATGACATGTTCAACATCTTTATAAAGCATGCATCAAGAGAGTTCAAGTAACCATGAGGACAGGTTACAGATATCAACATAAATAGAGTGGGCACCAACCCATCTAACATAAACAGAGTGGGCACCAACCCAGCTCAATCATTTCAAGTCCTTTGACTTGACCCAGGTAGTTTTATCAGCTCACACACACACGGTTGAAAACTCTGGACATAGTTTAAGCAGCACCGCCCAACCGTCCTTGACCGTGGACACGGCTATTCGAATAGTTTTACACTCTGCAGAGGTTGCACACTTTACCCACTAGATCCGGGGAACTTCCATGTCATCCACGACCCGCGGTACCTCAAGTACCCGGGGTAAGCACCCGATCACTACCTTTCCCTAGACGACACTAACATGGAGTCCACTCGATTGGCAGTAACCCCCGTGCCCACTTTTCACATAACACTTTCTTGGAGCCTCGCTCCCATACTTATCACATACCACTGGCACGGGGTACCAACGGTGTGTCCGGTGCCCTGTGAAAACATTCATGGCCGCCCTACCTGGCACGACCCCGTCCCAAGAGAGAGCACCAACTCTCCCTCGTCACTAGTAATGCGGGCTCCAAGCTAGTATCGGTCTAGGTACTCAATAATGCCCTTTCCCATATAAGGGTAGAGTGGTCGCGCATGTAAGGTTGGGACAGTCATCAAATCTTAAATCTAATCCGTTTTCGAAAACAACACACACTTGCCTCGATACACCACTTCATCATCAAGTGGTTACCCATCTCATCATCTCCCTCGGGCATAAGTGGCACCCGATGGGGTTTTCGAAAAGTCTTTTGAAAATACTTTGTCTCCATCACCATGCATATCCCCGTCCCTTTTTGCGTAGCATCTATTTTAGCATCATATCTACTCCCACCGGCATAACCCTCATAAGAAGGTAGGGCCATCCACAATGCAAGTATCAACGAGGAAATAACAGAGGCAACCAACCCACGTGGTTCACCATCTCACCATGATTCCGATGCAACAATAATAAAGAGTTATGTATATGACATGCATAAAAAGGGGTTTCATAGACATGGTCAAAGGGCTGCTTGCCTTGGTTGGCTTGGTCTTCAAAGTCTTCAGGCCCTGCTCCTCCTTCTTCCTCAGCTACCTCGTCAAATACGGGATCTAACGTTGCAAGAAAATAACGGGAAAATAAGACAATAATAAAAACAGAAAAGTCAAGGTGCTCATAAAAATGTCAACTTATTTTTGTAAAATACTAGGAGAAAAACTAGGAAGGGGAAAATTCTTGGTTTTGAATTTGGAGCTAGGGAAACAGAGTTGTGGATTTTCAAACAGAGGTTTTATTGTTCAAATTTGAATTTAAATTTGAACAGAGCAAAAAGGTGTAGTGGATGTGCATGAAAGTTACATCAATAAATAGGTGGGATTATTCTGAGATTTTTGGAGTTGGAATCATTTCATTTGGACAAATATTTTGCCCTGTGGAATTTTTGGAAATGAGACAGAAAAAGAAAAAGAAAAGTGGCGTTGTGCCACTGGGCGAGAGAGGCCACGGGCAGCAGGCCCAGAGGGGAAACCAGCCCATGCGGGCCGCCACGTCGAAGGCGTAAAGGCGAAATATGCCTTCAGCCGACGGGCGAACCGGTGCGCGCGCGCGCGTGTTTTAAACCTGACGGGTGGAGCCCACCCATTAGGGCGTGAGGCTGACGGGCTGGCCCCACGGCCGTCGTCGTCTACCTCCGGCCATAGGCAACGACAAGCTCGCCGGCGGCGATACAGGGCACGGGAAGGTGCGCGGGTGGTACCGTTGGACTCGGGGCGGAGTTGCCGTTTGGGTGGTGGTGGAGACGGTCGCCGGAGCAGCCTGGTTCGCCGGCGACGAGGTCACGCGGCGGAGGTGCTTCGGGCGTCGATGAATCCGGCCGTTCTCGGCTGCAAAAAGAGTGGAAAAGAGAGGGGAAATGGTCAGCGTGGCCGCGTGGTTTCAGATCGAGAAGAAACGGAGGCGGAGGAGGCTCAGCAGCCATGAACGCCGACGAGCCGAGGCGGCGGAGCTCGAGCTCGCTCTCGAGCTTGGGCGGTTCTGGAGATGAGTGGGTGGTTCGGGAGGTCGATTTGGAGTGTGGAGGGGCGACAGGGAGCGAAAGAGGGGCTCGGGGTCGCCTTATATGGGCAGGCCAAGGTCCACCGTAGGCGTGGCCTACGGGTGCCCGCGGGATCGGCTCGGGTGGCCATTAGAGAGGGAATGGAGAGCTTGGGGGTGTTCGTGGGAGTGGTGTAGGGCGCCAGGGAGAGAGAGAAGGAGCGGGGCGAGCTGCACACGGGCCACAGGAGTGGCGCGAGCATTGGCCGAGCGGGGCGGCGTTCTGGCGCGAGCTGTAGGAGAGAGAGGAGGGCGCGGGAGCAAGTGGCCGGCCTGCTGGCGTGGAGCGGTCGTCGAGGGGCATCGACTGGCGCGCGGGGGAAGCTCGAGGTGGTCGGTAGGCACGGCGTCAACGGTCGGTGTCCTGCCGGGCGCTCCAGAGCGCGACTTTGGCCGGTATCCGCGGTTTTTCCGCATCCGCGCGCGTCCACTAGTGTCTGGAAGCTGCAGGGGGTGTGGGCAAAACTAGGAGCGAGCCTTGGATGCTCTGGAGGGCCGAGGGGAGAGAAGGAAGCTGAGAGAGAGAGGAGAAGCTGCTGTCCAGAGAAGACAAATGGGGTTTCCCCCTCCCTCATCATTGCTTCCTCGGGCAGAAAAGCATCCAAGTTGCAGAGGGAAACGAGGAGGGGTTGTTGTAAAATGATGGGCTCAAGGAGATTAGTGGAAGGGGCTAGAATTAAATTCTAAAATTCTGCCAGAAGGTGTTTGATGAGGTTTTGGGCAAGTTAATGATTTCCACTGGCCATGAGACTCCACAGGGTGAGATGCCACACATATTTAGGGCCATCCACCCATTTTGAGCTTATTTGGTCAAGGTTGCCAATGCAACTTTTGCAAACCCTAAAAATGGGCAGGAATGGATTTGTGTAGATCCAGATGAGTAGATCACTTCTCCTCGATGCACCACTTGGTGTGGTGGCCTTATTTGGTCATGTGATCAGGCTCACAAAAGTTGGGGTCATGGAGAAAAAGTTGGTAGTACAAAGTAGTTCAAATTTGATTCTGGTCAGAGAAGGTTTTGAGGCACTTTGACCAAGATATCTTCTTCTCCAACCTGTGCCATTTGGTATAGATGCATTATTAGACCATTGGAGCATGTTCACCAAGTTTGAGAACATTTGGACATGTTTGGCAATGTAAAGTTGCTCAAACTTCAAAATGGACAGAAATGGTTTTGAGGGGATTTCATGGGGTTATACTATTATCCACGGCATGATACTTAGCAAGACCATCAAGTATGTCATATGTGAGATGATAGAATTTTCTTGGAAATTTTGGGGAATATTTCCTTTGTAAATATTTCAAAAGCTTGAAATATCCAGAAAGGGTTTTAGAGGGATTTGACCAATATTTTGAACATGACCATGTGTTGAAACTCTTATATATGGAAAATATATATCCACTGAGTTTTCCTAATTTTTGTAAAATATTTTTAAAACAATAAAATAATTTTTCCCTATTAAAGACCATTTCTGGCCTTAAGAAAAAGCTTTTAAATAAAATAGTAAAACAACTTTTAAAATTATATTTTTGTAGTTTCTGGGTATCCTATATCTAATAGGAGTCAAATATGTTTTTGGAAAGATTTTTACTACCCTTAATTAAGTACTTGCAGTGCAAACCTCAATTCAGGGGTTTTTGGAAAACTAAATTTAGAAATACTTTCTGGCCAAATTATTTTTGTAAGAAAATTCTATATTGCACTATACACATGGCATGGTCATTGGGCAGGAGTTTGGGGCAAGGAGATGAAATATAGAGGGTGGAGTAGTTGACTTTAAAGAGCACTTGAAAAGAAGCACAGAGAGAAAACCAACTCCAAATAAAAGCCAAATAATGCAAAAGTTTTTGTTGGTCCAAATTTTCATGCTTTAATATTGCAAATGAAATGTTACAAAATGCAGGTGTGACAGACCTACCCCCTTACAAGAATCTCGTCCCGAGATTCCTAAACTAAACTTTAAAGAGATACGAAACTCGGATCTAAGGTAGTCTTCACGCTCCCAAGATGCTTCGCTTGGTGTGGTTGCTCCATTGGACCTTGAAGTACTTGATGGTGCGGCTTGAGTCGTCGCTCAGCCTCATCCAGAATGCAGATGGGCCTCTCACGGTAAGTCAAATCAGGCTGAAGGTCAATGGCTTGGTGATTGACGTCCTTGTAAAGATCAGGCTTGTCTGGAACTTGGAGACACTTCCGGAGTTGTGACACGTGGAACACGTTGTGCACATCGGAAAGTTCAGGTGGAAGTTCCAACTGGTAAGCCACTTCTCCTCGTCGTTCAGTGATCTTGAAGGGGCCAATGTATCTTGGGGCGAGCTTTCCTTTGACATGGAAGCGCTTGGTTCCTTTGAGAGGGGTGACCCGGAGATAGACATGGTCTCCAACTCGGAAGTTTATGTCCCTACGACGTGAGTCAGCGTAGCTCTTCTGTCTTGACTTGGCAGACTTCAGACGCTCTCTGACAAGCTGGACTTGCTCTTCTGCTTCACGAAGGATATCAGGCCCAAAGACAAGTCCTTCTCCGGTTTCTGACCAATTGAGGGGTGTGCGGCATTTCCGTCCGTATAACACCTCAAATGGTGCCATCTGAAGGCTTGCCTGATAACTGTTGTTGTAAGAGAACTCGGCGAAAGGGAGGCAATCTTCCCACTTAGCTCCATAAGCTAAGACACAGGCTCGGAGCATGTCTTCGAGTATCTGATTTACTCGTTCTGTCTGACCTCCGGTCTGTGGGTGGAAAGCAGTGCTGAAGGACAACTTGGTCCCCATGGCCTCCTGGAACTTCTTCCAGAACCTTGAGGTAAACTGGGTTCCTCGATCTGACACAATCTCCTTGGGAACACCATGAAGGCTTACGATTCGGTTGATGTAGAGAGTTGCCAGCTGGTTGCCATCATGGGTATTCTTAACAGGAATGAAATGGGCTACTTTGGTCAAATGATCGACTATGACCCAGATGGAGTCATGTCCCTTGTTTGACCTAGGTAGTCCAGTGATGAAATCCATCCCGACTTTATCCCATTTCCACTCGGGAACCTTGAGTGGTTGGAGTAATCCAGCAGGTCGCTGATATTCAGCCTTGACTCTTTGGCACACATCACACTTTGCAACATAGGTGGCAATCTCCCTTTTCATCCCGTGCCACCAAAACCTTTCCTTCAGGTCTTGATACATCTTGGTTCTCCCGGGGTGGATGGAATACGGGGTGTCATGAGCTTCTTGCAAGATCAGATTCTTGAGCCCAACCTTGTTGGGCACACAAATGCGATCCCCAAACCACACAACTCCTTGCTCATCTTCTGTGAATCTTGGGGCTTTGCCCGCTTTGATCTTCCTCTTGATGCCTTCAATACTCTCGTGTCCCTTCTGAGCTTCCTTAATATCATCCATCAAGGTAGGCTTAACTTCGAGGTTGGCCAAGAATCCTGGTGCAACCAGTTCCAACCCGAAGCTTTCAAGTTCTTCATACAAGGCGGGTAGCTTGTCCTTAAGCATAGCATTCAAGGAACAAGCTTTCCTGCTTAACGCATCTGCTACCACATTAGCCTTCCCAGGGTGGTATTGAACACTAAGGTCAAAATCTTTTATCAACTCTAGCCATCTTCTCTGCCTCATGTTCAATTCCCTTTGAGTGAAAATATACTTCAGACTTTTGTGATCCGTGTATATCTCACATCGCTTCCCTAGGAGGTAATGTCGCCATGTCTTCAGGGCATGGACCACTGCCGCTAGCTCAAGGTCATGAGTAGCATAGTTCTCTTCATAAGGCCGTAGTTGCCTTGAAAGGTAAGCTACGACTCTGCCTTCTTGCATCAGAACACCTCCCAGTCCGGTTCTTGATGCATCACAATATATCACAAATTCCTTGTGTATATCTGGCGTGGCCAGAACTGGGGCGGTGGTCAGTCTCTTCTTCAGCTCCTGGAAGCTCTCTTCGCACTTCGGCGTCCATTCGAACTTCTTGTCCTTCTTCAAGAGCTGAGTCATGGGTCGGGCAATGCTTGAGAATCCTTCAACGAACTTGCGGTAATATCCCGCGAGTCCGAGGAAGCTTCTGACTTCCTTCACATTGCTTGGGGATGGCCATTCAGTCATGGCTTCAATCTTAGCGGGGTCGACTGACAATCCCTCCTCAGTTAAAACATGACCCACGAATCCAACTTCACGCAGCCATAATTCACACTTGCCGAACTTGGCATACAGTTGGTGCTCTCGAAGCTTGTCTAGGACCATCCTCAAGTGTTGCTCGTGCTCTTCTTCCGACTTCGAGAAGACAAGAATGTCATCAATGAAGACAACGACAAACTTGTCCAAATATTCCATGAAAACCTTATTCATGAGATACATGAAGTAAGCCGAGGCATTGGTTAATCCAAAAGACATGACTGTGCACTCATACAGGCCATATCTGGTTACAAATGCCGTCTTCGGAATATCTTGGGGTCTGATTTTTAGTTGGTAGTACCCAGATCTGAGGTCGATCTTGGAGAACACCTTGGCCCCATTGAGTTGATCAAACAGATCTTCAATCTTGGGAAGTGGGTACTTGTTCTTGATTGTAACTTCATTGAGGGGCGGTAGTCAATGCACAAGCGGATGGTATCGTCCTTCTTTGCCACAAACAGAATAGGTGATCCCCAAGGGGAGGCACTAGGGCGGATAAATCCCTTCCTCAACTGCTCTTCCAGTTGCTTCTTCAATTCTGCTAACTCCTCCGATCCCATTCTATAAGGCTTCTTATAGATGCGTCCTGCTCCGGGTATGAGCTCGATGATAAACTCAATGTCTCGGTCAGGAGGCATTCCCGGTAGCTCATCAGGAAAAACATCGGGATATTCACACACTACTGGCACTTGTTCCAATCCAACTTCAGTCAGACAGTTGACTTGGTTGGCTTGAGCAGAGGAGGAGTTGGAGGCAAATTTAACTTCGACTCCTTGGTCATTGGTCATAGTGACAGTCCGGTTGGCACAATCTATCAAGCCTTGGTGCTTGCTGAGCCAATCCATTCCCAAGATCACGTCCAAGCCTTGTGATTTTAGGATGATAATGTCTGCTAGGAAGTCTACCTCATTAATGACAATCCCAACTCCTTTACATCCTATCTTGGCTCTCATCTCTGCTCTGGGGGTTTGTACCACCATAGTGTTATTCAGGGGTGTAGGGGTCATGCCACTTTTTAATGCAAAACTTTGTGTGACAAATGAATGCGTGGCTCCAGAATCAAACAAAACAGTTGTGGGTGCTGAATTGATAAGGAACGTACCCAGCACGACGTCCGGGTCTTCCTGGGCTTCTTCTGCAGTGACATGATTCACACGACCCCTGCCGTTGTTGGGCAGGTTGTGGGGAGCTTGGTTCCTTGGTGGCATTCCACGGCCTTGTCCTGGGTTCTGCGCATTGGGGCGCAGGGCGTCGGGCTTCTTGTTGGGGCAATTCTTGGAGTAATGTTGTCGGTGTCAAAACCGGCGGATCTCGGGTAGGGGGTCCCGAACTGTGCGTCTAGGCGGATGGTAACAGGAGACAAGGGACACAATGTTTTTACCCAGGTTCGGGCCCTCTCGATGGAGGTAAAACCCTACGTCCTGCTTGATTAATATTGATGATATGGGTAGTACAAGAGTAGATCTACCACGAGATCAAGGAGGCTAAACCCTAGAAGCTAGCCTATGGTATGATTGTTGAGATGTATGTTGTCCTACAGACTAAAGCCCTCCGGTTTATATAGGCACCGGAGAGGGCTAGGGTTACACAGAGTCGGTTACAATGGTAGGAGATCTACATATCCGTATTGCCAAGCTTGCCTTCCACGCCAAGGAAAGTACCATCCGGACACGAGCCGGAGTCTTCAATCTTGTATCTTCGTAGTCTTGGAGTCCGGCGGATATTGGTAGCCCGGCTGTCCGGACACCCCCTAGTCCAGGACTCCCTCAATAGCCCCCGAACCAGGCTTCAATGACGATAAGTCCAGCGTGTTTATAGTCTTCGGCGTTGCAAGGCGGGTTCTCCCTTCAAATTCCATGTACCTGCCGAATAGTGTCCGGCTTCATCTTGAATACTATGTTCCTCGGCTTCTACGCCAAATAATGGCCCTCTTCCACGCGTCGCACGAATGCGAAAAGTCAGGGTGTCTTTTGCATTTCACCCCCTAATTGTGCGAGTCGTCCGCCTATTAGAGAGGCAAGAATCCGGATCCAAATCGCACCGTCTTCCTCCCGCGTATATTCCATCAAAGCGCCTCTGACCTAGAAATCCGTTCCACCATGGATTGTCAACGCGGCTCTTCTTCACGCGCTCCCAGCCCACCGCCGGGGAATTGGAGGAGGTGCTCTATTTCGCACAATGAGCTAGTGAAGCTTCAAACGGAGGGGTTTCTCCCTCCGGCGTTCATGGTCCCAGTCCGGGCCGGACTGATTACTTATCAAGGTGGGAGGTAGGCGGAGGACACTCCAAGCCCCAATAAGGAGGAGTGAGTGTGCTTTGTCCCCTATCTGATAAGGGGACTCGGATTTCCAATACATCCGTTCCTCCGCGGGCTCCTGAAGTTCTACGGACTCCAGCTCCATCACCTTACGCCCGCCTCTGTCCTGCATATCGCGGGCTACGTAGCTCTGTGTGAGCTGTTCCTGGGCATCGAGCCCCATTTTGCATTGTGGAAGAGGCTGTTTTGCCTTGTACCCCATTCTCACCAGGGGTCCATATATCAAGTGGGCGGCGCCGAAATATGGCGATCACCGACCGATACCTATCCGCACTTAAGAAGGCGTCCAAGACCTGCCCTCGGAGTGGTTTTATATTGAGACGCCTCGCTGCGAGATCCAGTCCGGATCGGCCTCCGGAGTTAGTACTACTCCCTTGAAGAAACGCCTCGGTTTGGCGCTCATGGAGCCCCGATTGAGGAAGACAAGAGCGCCCACTACTTGATGGGCCGGATAAGATTAATGGATCATTCCGGCTTGACCATGATCGGAGTCATGGCGACATGCATCAAGCAAGGGGTACAGCCACTGCAGTACAGAGGCCACCCTATGTGGGATTTCAACGGGAAGACGATGCTACCTCAAGACGGCCGCAAAGGGCGGATTCGACCGAGGATCCGTGAAGATCCCGTCCGCCAGATAAGGGGAGAAGGAGGATTTCCTTCGAGCGAACCCTTTGAATGGGTTTTCCATGATCAACCCCAGAGGATGGGTAAGTGAACACCTTGAAGGCTCAACCCATGCTTTCGAAGTTTAAGCTTCTTATATTATGTCTTCGACGCAGGATCTACGCCGGACTGTGGAGGACATGGTGAGTCCTGCTCCGCAACCCAAGGACCCAGAAGGATCCCTGGGTCCGGCCTCCGAAGAGGACCCGGACGTCGAGGTGGAGCTGATCGACGGGGTGTATCACCAGCTGAGCATAGACAATGCTTTGGTAGCCATTACGGCAGACTATCCCGGACTAAGTCTGGCTTCCCAGGTGACCACGATCGAAGTCCGGACACCGGTATCCCTTCCCTGCCCATCTCTGACCTTCGCGAACGATGGTATTTTGCAGGAAGCGCCTTTAAGGCAGGAAGCCGAGCCCGCGGCGGCTGACCAACAGATGCCAGTCCGAACCAGCAGGCGGAAAAGGAGTGCAGTGCGGACGGAAACGTCGCCGCAAAGGTATAGCTCGTATTCGAATTTTCAGAGCAACGTTCCGAGGAAACGTTTGAGTGCTCATGATCTTTGTAGGAGAAAAAGCGCTTGCCAGACTGCGAGCGCAGGAATTGCCGATCCGACCAACACCGGCCAGGCTCCAGCGCCCGGACTGGAGGGGGAGGCAAGCGCAAGACGCGAGCCGGATCCTTCTCCAACGGATGATACCGACAGATTGTCCGCCACCAAGTCTGAGGTGGAGAGCGCCATGAACCATAGGCGCCGCCGGACAGTATTTCAAGAAGCGTGCTTTTCCCCCGAGGCATTGGATGCCTTTAATGCAGGGGACGCGCATCTCCATGCCGCTCAAAATGGTTTTACCAGAGCCACGGAGCAGTATGTGAACGACATACGGGTAAGGGAATTTTAATGGTTGTATATACAAGTAGCCCCCGAGACTTAAAGTAGTTATGCTAACTGATTTAAGGATCATTGGAAATTTCAGGCACTTAACGAGAAGAACGCCCAAATTGTCTCGGGAGCTACAAGATTGTAAGGCCCAACTTGAGGTCAAGACTTGCTGCTGCCGCAGGAGGAGACGGAAAGACCCTCCTGGTAACACATTTTATTAATAAATATAAGCTGCTTGCGGCATGCGCATGAAGTCTAATAATGACATTGCGGTACCGCCGGACAAGATCCGGACAGTAAGATTGCTACGCCAGCTAAAGGTCGGCGAGAGAATGCTGAATAGGGTTCAGCAGGAAAGGAACAAGCTCCAGGATGCCAATGCCAAGCTCGGAGAAGAGTTGAAAGGCACTCGGGCCGAGCTGTCCGGCTCTGTAAGGAGAATCAGCAACTTCGTCGCGGCATTTATAGTAGTGCTTGAGCGAACTCTTTTGAAAAGAAGAGTTCGGCGAGGAAGTATTTTGACATGATATGTCTTGTAGGTATACTCACGGGTCGTCCTGCAGAGGAGATGCCCATATCAATGGGTGATCAGCTTCGAACTGTTGCAGCTACTCGAACGAAGTTCGGCAGGGCAATGAGCGGTGTCGTTTGTCAGCTTTATGGCTAGCCCTCACCCTACCCGAGGGCCTCGGGAGCTTATGGAGAAGCTGCAGGAGGCGGCAACGCCTGCTTGTGGAAGATTTCGCTTGCCGTCAGGTGCCTGTGGAGGCTTGGGCCATGGTGAAGACGCGGTAGAAGAAGGCGGACCCCAACCACATGGCCGAAGTTGGACCGGTGGGGCCCGATGGGAAGGAGATCCCTGTGAGTTTAGTGTACAGCCAAGTAGAGTTGGCTGCTAAATTTTCCCAACGGGACTGTAAACTAGACAGCCTGTTAGATGGGATTGAGGAGGAATACAATCAATAAATTTGACAATGTATGTTATCCTGTAAAGTGACATGTGAAATGCCTTCTTGCCGGATTGTAGATCGTTTGTCTTTGCCAACCTTTTCGCCGACCTCGGGACCCTAGAGTCCGGAGTGTGTCCGAATACCTTTTGGTTAAGAAACAACCGTGGTATGCATGGAGACCAGCGAGGGGTCATGAGTGCTTTATCGGACAAGTGCCCAACTAGTTATGTTATATTACATGGTTAGTAAGAAACATCTTCCAGGAGAATAGTTCCGTTAAGGGTTCTTTCATTGGGAGGCATGCCCTAAAGTGCATGTCCGGACTGCAAAGAAAGCAGTAAAACATCTGGGGGCAAATAGAGAAATAGGTAAAAAGTCATCTTTTAAGTCACCGACCGAATATTCCCTTAAGAACGCTAGCTCGGCTTCACCCAGCCTAAGGTACACATCCGGTGACCGGCAAGAATAATCGCAGAGGTGCTCCTTTACCTCCTAGCCGAACAATCGGGAACGAGGGGTAAGCACAGAGCCAGCAACCCAGCTTGGCCAAAACTTAAGTCATATCGATGCATATAATGGCGAGTAAAAGGTACATGTGGAAGCTTGACACATGTGTTGGGTATGAAACTCAGATAATTGAGCTTCAGAAAAGAAGCCCCGGGGATAATGAGTGCGGATGGCACATCATGCGTATGCAAAGAATGCGAAAATATGCCCGAAGGGCTTTTAAGTGAAAAGGATAAAAAGAGAAACAAAAGACAGCCAAGTATAAAAGTTTGACGGGGAAGGGACGAACTCTTAGTCCGGCGCTAGGCATAGAATCGCTTGAGGCGGGCTGCGTTCCATGGGTTCGGCTCGAGTCGGTTATCCGACGATTTCATAGACGGTATGCTCCGCGGTCAAGACTTGAACTATAATGAAGGGCCCTCCCTCCGGGCTTGATCTTGTCCTTTTTCTTGTCCGCAGCATAGAACTAGTTCACCAATGTTGTAAGTCTTGGCCCGCATTTCTGCTTTGATATCTTCGGCCTGCTGCGATAGAATGCGGAACGAGCCTTCGCGACGCCACGCTCTTCCTCCGATGTGTCCAAGTTGTCCCGCCGATCAAGCTCGGCCTCTTTTCCTCATACATGCGCACTTGAGGTGAGTCATGAGTAATGTCACAGGCAAGACTGCTCAGGCGCCGATACCATAAAAATGGTGTGAATCCGGTAGTACGGTTAGGCGTTGTCCGCAGCCCCGTGAGTACGGAGTCGAGCTCCTCGACCAATTGTGCGTCGGATTTAGTGAGTGACCTCACTAGTCTGGGTTTAATGCCGCTCATTATTAGACCATTTGCTCTTTCCACTTGACCGTTGGTTTGAGGGTGATAGACTGACGCATAGTCGAGCTTGATGCCCATATTTTTGCACCATGACTTAACCTCATCGGCCGTGAAGTTCGTGCGTTGTCGGTGATGATGTTGTGGGGACTCCGAACGTGTACCACCCCCGATATAAAGTCTATCACTGGTCCGGACTCGCTGCTTTTGATGTGTTTGGCCTCTATCCATTTGGTGAACTTATCCACCATGACCAATAGGTACTTTTTCTTGTGGGTTCCCTTTAAGGGGTCCAACCATGTCAAGCCCCTGCACCGCGAACGGCGGGTAATGGGTATGGTTTTGAGGGCGGTGGGTGGCATATGGCTCGATTAGCAAAGAGTCGACAACCAACGATCGCTGGACCAAGTCTGTCGTCTCGCCGAGCCGTCGGCCAATAAAATCCTCAGACGGAATGCCTTTCCTACAAGGGCCCGGGCTGCTGCGTGGTGTCCGCCTAGTCCGGCATGAATTTCAGCCAGGAGGTTTCGCCCTTCTTCTTCGGGGATACACCTTTGAAGGACTCCGGTGGTACTTTTTTTATAAAGTTCTCCCTCATGGACATTGTAGGCCTTCGATCACCAGACTATGCAGCGGGCCTCATTTTGGTCTTCCGGAAGTTCCTGCCTAAGTAAGTAGGCTAGGAAAGGTTCTGTCCACGCGGCGATTACCGCCATTATGACGTGGGCGGAGGGTGTTATGTCGTCTGTTGAATCACCGGTTGGTGCGGTTTTCTCCGGTTTGTCGCTACCGGGCTCCTCTTCCCATAGTACGGATGGCTTGAAGAGCCGTTCCAGGAAGATATTTGGAGGGACAGCATCATGTTTCGCACCGATGCGTGCCAGGACGTCGGCCGCTTGGTTATTATCTCGGGCTATATGATGGAATTCTAGTCCTTCGAACCGAGCTGACATTTTTAGGACAGCGTTCCGATATGCTGCCATTTTCGGATCCTTGGCGTCGAAGTCTCCGTTTATTTGGGATATTGCAAGGTTTGAGTCCCCGCGCACCTCTAGGCGTTGAATGCCCATGGAGACCGCCATCCGGAGACCGTGTAACAGGGCCTCGTATTCGGCTGCATTGTTGGAGTCCGTGTACATTATTTGAAGTACATCTTCGATCAGATCTCCGTGGGGACGCCAAGACGACGCCAGATTTCATCCCGCCAACATTTTGGAGCCGTCGAAATGCATAGTCCAATTGGAGTATGCGCTGTACTCTTTAGGGAGTTCGGCTTCGGTCCATTCGGCGACGAAGTCAGCCAAAACTTGTGACTTTATAGCTCGTCGAGGTTTGTAAGTGATGTCGAATGGTAAGAGCTCAATGGCCCATTTTGCTATCGTACCCGTTGCGTCGCGGTTATTTATAATGTCATTGAGTGGTACTTCAGAGGCCACTGTTATTGAGCACTCTTGAAAGTAGTGCCGGAGCTTTCGAGACGCCATGAACACCGCATATGCTATTTTTTGATAGTGCGGGTATCGGGATTTGCAGGGGGTTAACACGGTGGATACATAGTACACTGGTTTTTGAAGAGGGAATTTATGCCCTTCTGTCACTCGTTCGACAACGAGAACCGCGCTTACCACTTGATGCGTTGCTGCGATGTATAACAACATTGGTTTGCCCAAAGTGGGCGCAGCTAGGACCGGATTTGTTGCCAATATGGCCTTTATTTCTTCGAGTCCGGCAGTGGCGGCATCTGTCCACTCGAAGTGTTCGGTGCGCCTGAGGAGGCGATAGAGGGGCAACGCCTTTTCTCCTAAACGGGAGATAAAGCGGCTTAAGGCTGCCACGCATCCTGTTAATTTTGTATTTGCTTGAGGTATTTTGGAATATCCAAGCGTGATGAGAGCTCGGATTTTGGCCGGATTTGCTTCAATTCCTCTACCGGATACGATGAAGCCCAGCAGTTTTCCGGCTGGTACGCGAAAACGATTTTTCCGGATTCACTTGATGTCATATGCTCGAGGTTGTCGAATGTGAGCCTCAAATCGTGTACTAAAGTTTCGACGCAGTTTTGTTTTGACGACTACGCCGCCTATGTATGCCTCGACTGCTTTGCCGATCCGGGTGGCGGACATGTTTGAATCATGCGCTGATATGTTGCGCGGCGCTTTTGAGTCCGAAGGGCATCGTGTTGAAGCGAATGGTCCATATGGAGTGATAAATGCCGCTGCGGCTTGGTTCGCTTCCGCCATCTTGATTTGATGATAGCCAGAGTATGCGTCCAGGAAGCACAACGAATCGTGCCCTGCTGTGGCATCGATAATTTGATCGATGCAGGGGAGAGGGAAGGGATCCTTTGGGCAAGCTTTATTGAGGTCTTTAAAATCGACACAGAGGCACCAGGATTTATCCTTCTTTGGCACCATCACCAAATTTGCTAGCCAGTCCGGATGTTTGATATCTCTAATGAATCCGGCTTCCAATAGTTTGGCTAGCTCTTCTCCCATTGCCTATCTTTTGGGCTCGGAAAATCGTCGAAGAGCCTGTTTGATCGGGCTTAAACTTTTAGGATGTTTAGGCTGTGTTCGCCAACTGCGAGGGATTCCGGCATGTCCGAAGGATGCCAAAGAAGATATCCCAATTTTCCCGGCGAATTTATGCAGAAGGCGCGCCAACTTCGGGTTCAACTTTGCCCCGATGGAGGCCGTCTTTGTTGGGTCCGTTGGATGGACCTGGAATTTTATTATCTCATCTGCTGGTTTGAAGGAGGTGGACTTGGATCTTTTATCAAGTATCACATCGCCCCTGTTCACCGTGAGAGCGCAGTATGGTGAGTTCCTCTCGCCGCTAAGGCTTGGATAGTGCCTCGAGGGCTAGTGCGGCTGTCTTGTTTTCGGCGCGGAGTGCTATGTCTGGATCACTAACGAGAGTGATTATTCTGCTGGGCCCAGGCATTTTGAGCTCCCGTAATGAGGTATTGCTTGAAAAATTGTGAATGCTTCTCGTCCTAATATGGCGTGATACCCACTACTGAACGAGGCCACCGAATGTGACTTCTTGGATCTGTAATTGTCCGGAGAGCCGAACACCACATCGACCGTGATTTTTCCGGTGCAAGGCGCTTCCGGCTAGGGATTATTCCTCTAAAGGTTGTCTTGCTTCGCTCATACGGCTCCAATCGATTTCCATTTTTCGCAGAGTTTCTCATGAATGAGGTTTAGTCGCTGCCGCCATCCATGAGGACTTTTGTCATCGAAAAGCCGCCCACTATGGGACTAAGTACCCAGGCGGCTGGGGCTTTGGTTGTTCGGAATGTGGGCTCGTCGCTGGCATTGAAGGTAATAGCTGTGTCGCCCATGGATTTTTGTTGCTACTTGGTAGACTTCAAGAGTTCATGGATTGTTTGTTTTCGCATATTATTTGATAAGAAAGTCTCGAAGACTGTTGACACCATGCTGGTATTGTTGGAGTGGTTTCCCGGAGCTAGAAGCTCTTCGCCACTTTTGGCCACCTGCCGTAATATCGAACATGCTCGAAGGCTATGTGTTGGGACGGCTCCCTCTGTACTATGAAGCTTACAGGGTCCATTGAGCCATCCCTCCAGTACGGTTTCGTTTCCCTTATTGGGTTTTTGTTTTTTCGTTTTTGCATCTGGGGCCTTAGTGTAAGGCGCCCTTTCACTGCGGACTGGGTTTGGGGCCGGATTATCCCAAAATTGATTTTCGGTTTTCCGGAAACTCTCCATCGCACAAGATTTTCGCACAATGGATGCCGATCGGTGAAGTTGCGTAATTTTATGTACGATCAATGGCGCTTAGTATTCCCTTGTCCGTGCGTTATTGCAGAAAATTGATATTGCGCTTCCTCTTGGCAGTCCTTTATCCCTGTCCATAACTGGGAGGAATCGCCCAAGAGTGATGTACTGTTTCAGTAGGATCTTGCCGTATTAGAGATAGATCGCATATGTCTGGGCCAGTGGGTGGAATAAAATCCGGATCCCTGCCCATCTTGAGGCTCAAAGGCCAAGGATTTTCCGAATTCGGAAGTTTGGTTTGCTGGACGCAATCCGGCGAGTCCGGGGCGATGCATGATTCTAAGTTCAATGCTTGATCGAAGTCCGTCCCTCCGCGGGAAAACGGCATGGAGGGTTCGGGAATCCGGACATGAATTGTCTTCAACACTGGCAAAGAGTTGCCGTATTGCTCCTCTACCACTGCGACGTGGTGGGTGGCCTGGGGAGAGTTAATCTCTCTCAAATCGGTTTTAAGCCCAATCTGGTTGTAGTCCGTAGCGACTCCCAGGGCGGCGATGCGATCCAAGAGCTCGTTAACAGATGAGAGCTCCATTGGATCTAACTGTTCGGCAGCTTTAGGGCTGACGCGAAGATTGCTTCCGACGACTTGAGAAGTCATTGCCGAAGCGGCGGCCGGACAAGCGGTCATGAGAAAACCACCAAGTCGAATAGTTTGGTCGGCGGCCAAGGCCCCTTCGGCGAAAACACCGTCCTTGAAGACGGGTGGAGGCATCCGCTCTACCGGCGACGACACAGAGGAACTCTCAATGAAAGCACCAATGTCGGCGTCAAAACCGGCGGATCTCGGGTAGGGGGTCCCGAACTGTGCGTCTAGGCGGATGGTAACAGGAGACAAGGGACACAATGTTTTTACCCAGGTTCGGGCCCTCTCGATGGAGGTAAAACCCTACGTCCTGCTTGATTAATATTGATGATATGGGTAGTACAAGAGTAGATCTACCACGAGATCAAGGAGGCTAAACCCTAGAAGCTAGCCTATGGTATGATTGTTGAGATGTATGTTGTCCTACGGACTAAAGCCCTCCGGTTTATATAGGCACCAGAGAGGGCTAGGGTTACACAGAGTCAGTTACAATGGTAGGAGATCTACATATCCGTATTGCCAAGCTTGCCTTCCACGCCAAGGAAAGTACCATCCGGACACGAGCCGGAGTCTTCAATCTTGTATCTTCGTAGTCTTGGAGTCCGGCGGATATTGGTAGTCCGGCTGTCCAGACACCCCCTAGTCCAGGACTCCCTCAAATGTCCTGGCTGTCCACATCCAAAGCAAGAAAATTGGTTGGGAATGATGCCCTTGCCAGCATTGTTATTGGGGTTGTTATAAGCTGGCCTGGGGTTGGCATACTGCTGAGGTGGATAGTTGGTGCGGGTTGCAGGAGCTCTTGGCTGCTGATAGGTTGGCTTGACCGGAGCTGGCTGCCACGGACGAGGCTTCTGGTTCCTGGAACTACCCTTGCTGATCATCTTGCGCTTACGAGTGTCATCCAAAGCACGTCGCTTGTCCTCAAGCATGAGTGCCTTGTTCACCAGATCAGGAAAGGTCGGGCAGTCACACACAACAAGCGAGTACTGCAGAGTCTGGTTAAGGCTTTCCATGAAGCGCTCCCTTTTGGCAGGATCAGTGCTGACATCCTCATGGGCATACCTTGAGAGAACACTGAACTTCTGCATGTACTCCTTGACAGTGCTACTACCTTGCTTTAGGGCTCAGAACTCACGCTTCTTGATGGCCATGATTCCAGAAGGAATGTGGGCCTTGCGGAATTCTGTCTTGAAGGTATCCCAAGTGATGTCTTGCTCAGCATGCATGGCCTTAAATCCATCCCACCAAGCTTTGGCAGTTCCCCCGAGACAGTGGGCAGCATACGCCACCTTCTCGCGGTCCTCAGTGCATCCGGCTAGTGCCAGCAGATCCTCAATGGTGCGGACCCAGTCGTCTGCATCCAGGGGTTCAGCAGTCTCAATGAAGGTGGGTGGTGCATGCTTCTTGAACTCCACCAGCGTGGAACATCCATGGCCGTGTCCATGGCCGGGCGATTGACAACTTGAGCAATCATCGGAGGGCTGCGGTGTTGGCTTGGCGCTCCTCTCGGAAGGCTTGGAGAAGCTGAGCCATGTCCATGTTTGGAGGAGGTGGCGGTGGTGGAGTCGTCCTTGGGCTTGGTCTGGCTGGCTCTCGCCTCGTGAGAACCTCCGGCTTCTTCGGCTGGGTAGAGGTACCAAGTCGTGTTACAACGGGCATCCTGTCGGAGCGGTCAAGGTCTCATGATTGGGAAAATCAAATGAGGGAAAGCAATATAGATGGGACGCCTAGTAAGGGGGTGGTGTGACACAAATTTAAGTTAAACAAGGGCCAGAAGGGCCAAACTCATGCATTAAAACCAAATGGGGGATGTCGCCGTTTACAAGTTCCCAGAGGGAAAGTACAACTTCATCAAAGCAAATTGAAAGCAAACACAACACAACGTGGTTTCATATGAACCATTACAAAGACTCGACTTCGCATAAGGGGTACACGACCTATCCTACCATAGGGTTACGGACTGGCCTATCCTAGTCCTGAACGGTGTCTAAGTGGTGGAATGCTCGGTCGGGTATTCTGGCTCCTCTGGGTCTTCCTCCTCATCTTCATCTGTCTTAGTCTCTTCGTCGCTTGAGGGAGTGGGGGAGTGGAGGAGCTGAACATGGTGCTGCTTTGCCGGTGGCGTCGTGAAGAGGTTGCGGTACTCCTTCGCCGTCATACGGTGTGGCTGAGGTGATCCCTTGGCATGTGCGACCTGTGGGGGTCGCCCGCCTTGATAGGCTACAACGGGCTGTCCAGGGGGTGCTCCATCCTTCTTGATCCTGTCCGCCTTCATCTGAGCTACGCGGAGGAGTTCCTTGGTCTCGTGGAGTTCCTTCCGAAGCTCCATCGACTCTGAGGCTAGGTGCTGTGCCAGGCTGTCGTCACACAAGGTGAAGTAGGTCTGGAAGCGGAGAGAAAGTCCTTCGTCCAAGGGTGGGGCTGGTGCGCTGCTCTCGTCATCACCCTCCTTCCGATAAGGCAGGTAACGAGTGGCTGGCTCACTTGCCATCTCTGGCAGGAGATCCCGGAGGCGAGTCAGCGCCTTGAGGGCAGCAGTCTCCATGGCGAGGAGCAGTGTCGCCATCTGGGGTCCCTCAAAGAACCAGCTCGTCGGGGAGTCGTTAGCCCTCACGACCACCTCCATGTGATACTCCTTCTTGGTGCTGTTGATCCAGTGCTCGTGGTAGGAGAAGGTGGGGGCTCGAGTGAACTGGCACTTCCTGAGGCTATCCTCAAGAAGCACGGGAAATCCGGTGGTCAGGAAGTCCTCGGGTACGACAGCCATCTACAAAAGTGGAAGGGGAAAGGTCAATAGAGGGAATGTGACCTATGTTTGGGATACTATCATAAAACATAGGTATACGGGTAATCTTGTGGATAGCGTCACTCTAACTAACGTCCATGCTAACTAAGGCTTCCTACAGTCAGGATGGCTCTGATACCAGCTCTGTGGGGACCCCGACTCATGAGTCGAGATCACCGAATGCACGTGTACAGTGATCCCAGAGATCAATGCTCACTGAACACACATAAGCTGAATAACAAGAGTCTTACATCCATACATACCGTCTTACACAAATTGTGACCATTATGGCCAAGTCTTACGTTGATAAAGCCTTAAGGGCTGAACATCAAATGAAACATAAGCAGTGGAAATCATCGTCGATAAGTCGAACCCATGCCATCAGCCTTAACCCTACAGGCATTCTGACCGGGAAACGTCCTAGTTCGCATGATCGTCTCCAAAGAACTCTTCTTGAACTCCGGTTCTTCCATGCCCGTCAATTAAATAACGATGGCAAGCCAATGAGTACTTTGAATGTACTCACAAGCAACCCATGTTTTGGTTCAAGGTACAACAATGCATGATATAGGTAAATTTTGCAGAAAGCTAGTTTTGAGTGCAATGACATGTTCAACATCTTTATAAAGCATGCATCAAGAGAGTTCAAGTAACCATGAGGACAGGTTACAGGTATCAACATAAATAGAGTGGGCACCAACCCATCTAACATAAACAGAGTGGGCACCAACCCAGCTCAATCATTTCAAGTCCTTTGACATGACCCAGGTAGTTTTATCAGCTCACACACACACGGTTGAAAACTCTGGACATAGTTTAAGCAGCACCGCCCAACCGTCCTTGACCGTGGACACGGCTATTCGAATAGTTTTACACTCTGCAGAGGTTGCACACTTTACCCACTAGATCCGGGGAACTTCCGTGTCATCCACGACCCGCGGTACCTCAAGTACCCGGGGTAAGCACCCGATCACTACCTTTCCCTAGACGACACTAACATGGAGTCCACTCGATTGGCAGTAACCCCCATGCCCACTTTTCACATAACACTTTCTTGGAGCCTCGTTCCCATACTTATCACATACCACTAGCACGGGGTACCAACGGTGTGTCCGGTGCCCTGTGAAAACAGTCATGGCAGCCGCCCTACAGCACGACCCGTCCCAAGAGAGAGCACCAACTCTCCTCGTCACTAGTGTCACGGGCTCCAAGCTAGTATCGGTCTAGGTACTCAATAATGCCCTTTCCCATATAAGGGTAGAGTGGTCGCGCATGTAAGGTTGGGACAGTCATCAAATCTTAAATCTAATCCGTTTTCGAAAACAACACACACTTGCCTCGGTACACCACTTCGTCATCAAGTGGTTACCCATCTCATCATCTCCCTCGGGCATATGTGGCACCCGATGGGGTTTTCGAAAAGTCTTTTGAAAATACTTTGTCTCCATCACCATACATATCCCCGTCCCTTTTTGCGTAGCATCTATTTTAGCATCCTATCTACTCCCACCGGCATAACCCTCATAAGAAGGTAGGGCCATGCACAATGCAAGTATCAACGAGGAAATAACAGAGGCAACCAACCCACGTGGTTCACCATCTCACCATGATTCCGATGCAACAATAATAAAGAGCTATGTATATGACATGCATAAAAAGGGGTTTCATAGACATGGTCAAAGGGCTGCTTGCCTTGGTTGGCTTGGTCTTCAAAGTCTTCAGGCCCTGCTCCTCCTTCTACCTCAGCTACCTCGTCAAATACGGGATCTAACGTTGCAAGAAAATAACAGGAAAATAAGACAATAATAAAAACAGAAAAGTCAAAGTGCTCAGAAAAATGTCAACTTATTTTTGTAAAATACTAGGAGAAAAACTAGGAAGGGGAAAATTCTTGGTTTTGAATTTGGAGCTAGGGAAACAGAGTAGTGGATTTTCAAACAGAGGTTTTATTGTTCAAATTTGAATTTAAATTTGAATAGAGCAAAAAGGTGTAGTTGATGTGCATGAAAGTTACATCAATAAATAGGTGGGATTATTCTGAGATTTTTGGAGTTGGAATCATTTCATTTGGACAAATATTTTGCCCTGTGGAATTTTTGGAAATGAGACAGAAAAAGAAAAAGAAAAGTGGCGCTGTGCCCTTTGGGCGAGAGAAGCCACAGGCGAAGGCCCAGATTGAAACCAGCCCACGCTGGCCGCCACGTCGAAGGCATAAAAGCGATCATCGCCTTCACGGCGGGCGAACGGTCTTGCTGCTGTTTTAAACTCGACGGGTGGAGCCCACCCGTCAGGGCGTGAGGCTGACGGGCTGGCCCCACGGCCGTCGTCGTCTACCCGGCGAGAGCAGCAGCGAGCTCGCAGGGCGGCGATCTGAGCGCAGGAAGGTGCGCGGGTGGTACCGTTGGACTCGGGGCGGAGTCGCCGTTCGGGTGGTGGTGGAGACGGTCGTCGGAGCAGCCTGGTTCGCCGACGACGAGGTCACGCGGCGGAGGTGCTTCGGGCGTCGATGAATCCGGCCGTTCCCGGCTGCAAAAAGAGTGGGAAAGAGAGGGGAAATGGCCAGCGTGGCCGCGTGGTTTCAGATCGAGAAGAAACGGAGGCGGAGGAGGCCTGTACCGCGCGAACGCCGATGAGCCGAGGCGGCGGAGCTCGAGCTCAATCTTGAGCTCGGGCGGTTCTGGAGATGAGTGGGTGGTTTGGGAGGTCGATTTGGAGTGTGGAGGGGCGACAGGGAGCGAAAGAGGGGCTCGGGGTCGCCTTATATGGGCAGGCCGAGGTCCACCGTAGGCGTGGCCTATGGGTGCCCGCGGGATCGGCTCGGGTGTCCGTTAGAGAGGGAATGGAGAGCTCGGGGGTGTTCGTGGTAGTGGTGTAGGGTTCTAGGAAGAGAGAGAAGGAGCGGGGCGAGCTGCACGCGGGCCACAAGAGTGGCGCGAGCATTGGCCGAGCGGGGCGGCGTTCTGGCGCGAGCTGCAGGAGAGAGAGGAGGGCGCGAGAGCAAGTGGGCGGCCTGCTGGCGTGGAGCGGACGTTGAGGGGCATCGACTAGCGCGCGGGGGAAGCTCGAGGTGGTCGGTAGGCGCGGCGTCAACGGTCGGTGTCCTGCCGGGCGCTCCAGAGCGCGACTTTGGCCGGCATCCGCGGTTTTTCCGCGTCCGCGCGCGTCCACTAGTGTCTGGAAGCTGCAGGGGGTGTGGGCAAAACTAGGAGCGAGCCTTGGATGCTCTAGAGGGCCGAGGGGAGAGAAGGAAGCTGAGAGAGAGAGGAGAAGCTGCTGTCCAGAGAAGACAAATGGGGTTTCCCCCTCCCTGTTGCAGAGGGAAACGAGGAGGGGTTGTGTTAAAAAGATGGGCTCAAGGAGATTAGTGGAAGGGGCTGGAATTAGCATTCTAAAATTCTGCCAGAAGGTGTTTGATGAGGTTTTGGGCAAGTTAATGATTTCCACTGGCCATGAGACTCCACAGGGTGAGATGCCACACATATTTAGGGCCTTCCACCCATTTTGAGCTTATTTGGTCAAGGTTGCCAATGCAACTTTTGCAAACCCTAAAAATGGGCAGGAATGGATTTGTGTAGATCCAGATGAGTAGATCACTTCTCCTTGATGCACCGCTTGGTGTGGTGGCCTTATTTGGTCATGTGATCAGGCTCACAAAAGTTGGGGTCATGGAGAAAAAGTTGGTAGTACAAAGTAGTTCAAATTTGATTCTGGTCAGAGAAGGTTTTGAGGCACTTTGACCAAGATATCTTCTTCTCCAACCTGTGCCATTTGGTCTAGATGCATTATTAGACCATTGGAGCGTGTTCACCAAGTTTGAGAACATTTGGACATGTTTGGAAATGTAAAGTTGCTCAAACTTCAAAATGGTTAGAAATGGTTTTGAGGGGATTTCATTTGGTTATACGATTCTCCATGGCATGATACTTGGCAAGATCATCAAGTATGTCATATGTGAGATGATAGAATTTTCTTGGAATTTTTGGGGAATATTTCCTTTGTAAATATTTCAAAAGCTTGAAATATCCAGAAAGGGTTTTAGAGGGATTTGACCAATATTTTGAACATGACCATGTGTTGAAACTCTTATATATGGAAAATATATATCCACTGAGTTTCCCTAATTTTTGTCAAATATTTTAAAACAATAAAATATTTTTTCCCTATTAAAGACCCTTTCTGGCCTTAAGAAAAAGCTTTTAAATAAAATAGTAAAACAACTTTTAAAATTATATTTTTGTGGTTTACGGGTATCCTATATCTAATAGGAGTCAAATATATTTTTGGAAAGATTTTTACTTGCCCTTAATTAAGTACTTTGATTGCAAACCTCAATTCAGGGTTTTGGAAAACTAAATTTAGAAAATACTTTTGGCCAAATTATTTTTGTAAGAAAATTCTATATTGCACTATACACATGGCATGGTCATTGGGCGGGAGTTTGGGGCAAGGAGATGAAATATCTGAGGTGGAGTAGTTGACTTTAAAGAGCACTTGAAAAGAAGCACAGAGAGAAAACCAACTCCAAATAAAAGCCAAATAATGCAAAAGTTTTTGTTGGTCCAAATTTTCATGCTTTAATATTGCAAATGAAATGTTACAAAATGCAGGGTGTGACAGACGCGGAGGAAGGCTTCGCGGACGATAATGAATGCGGAAATATGGAGGATGGACTCCGGAGCCAAGTCGTGAAAATCCAGCCCGTAGTAGAACATGAGTGAGGGAGTCCTGGACTAGGGGGTGTCCGGACAGCCGGACTATCAATATCCGCCGGACTCCCAGACTACGAAGATAGAAGATTGAAGACTCCGGCTCGTGTCCGCATGGTACTTTCCTTGGCGTGGAAGGAAAGCTTGGCAATACGGATATGTAGATCTCCTACCATTGTAACCGACTCTGTGTAACCCTAGCCCTCTCCGGTGTCTATATAAACCGGAGGGCCTTAGTCCATAGGACGAACATACATCTCAACAATCATACCATAGGCTAGCTTCTAGGGTTTAGCCTCCTTGATCTCGTGGTAGATCTACTCTTGTACTACCCATATCATCAATATTAATCAAGCGGGGACGAGGGTTTTACCTCCATCGAGAGGGCCGGACACAGGTAAAAACATCGTGTCCCTCGTCTCTTGTTACCATCCGCCTAGGCGCACAGTTCGGGACCCCCTACCGAGATCCGCCGGTTTGACACCGACATTGGTGCTTTCATTGAGAGTTACTCTGTGTCGCGTCCGATAGGCTTGATGGCGTCTTCAACCAGCAACAACATCCGGTGAGACTTTTCTCCCGGACAGATCTTCATATTCGGCGGCTTTGCTGCGGGCCAATTCACTTGGCCATCCGGAATCGAAGCTTCGCCCTGGCGTCGAGTCAGATTTGGAAGCTTAAACTTCACGGCCGATGACCGCGGAGACTTGATCTTGACGGACTCGAGCCCGACCAAGCGCACCGCCTTTGTGACGATGGGCACGATCTAGCTCTGCCGGCGGACGGTGCCTTGGCGGCCCTTTTCTCGGATCCGCTTGCCATTAGCGAGCCGATCGCCCGGATCGAGGGTCGGTGGATAGAGCGCGCCCGGGGCTTTAACATCCACGACGATGGGGCGAACACTTGACCTTGTCCCTGCGAGACTTCGTGATTCGAGGCGCGGACTCTCGCCGGACTCGAACCTCCCGCGCCCCCACCAATCGGTCCAGTTAGGCGCCGGTTATAAATTCACCGTCGCGGACATATTCCAACACTCGCCTTTCGGCGATATCCTAAACTCATTAAAGCATCTCTCATTATCGGGAGAGTCTGGTCGGACTATGGCGGGATAGTTGGAATACAGACTGACGAAGAAATTGAGCCCACCCACCACCCACTTTGTAGTCGCCGTCGAGGATTTAACCGACATGCTAGACTCGACTCGAAGACATCGGCGCTATGGACGATCTTTGAGGCGAACAGGAACCAGCGCCTCTGAGGCTTCGGAAGGCCACCTCATCATATGAAGTATACATGGTGGATACCCCAAAGAAGGGGATGGCGAAGAAGCAGCGGAGGCAGACTCTTTAAAAGCAGCCCAAGCGCCGGCGTCGGTGGCGCGCTCGAAAATCCGCCCAAAGCAAGAATGGAGATTCGGCACGAGGAGACAATAACACTCCGAGGCGCCGAAGACAATCCCCTCCAGCAAGACTCAGCGCGGGAGGATGCGAGAAGCAAGCCCCACGAGAGGCGGCAGGCGAAGGGTTGAGGATGATAACTATATGCCTCCCTCCGAAGGCGAAGCAAGCCTCGGCGATGGCGAATTCGTCGTACTGAGGATCCCGTCGAACAAGAGCGCTTCAAGCGCGGGCTTATCGCCACGACAAACAGCCTAAAAAAAAAGCAGCAACAGCTTCAAGCTGATCGGGATCTCTTTGGCGATCGATGGACCGAGGTCCTCGCGGCGAAAGTATAAACTTCGAGCGTCCCTCAAAAAGTTACCCAAGGCAAGCTGCTCCCCGATTAGAGGAGGAAGCATACATACCTTCATCACCGGCGCCGCGACATGGCTGACCGACCACCCGTGGTCGTGACAAAAAGGCATCGGGCCCCGGCCAAGGCGTACCCGGCATCGCTCCAAAGTTCGAAGCCAAGTGGGAACGCGCTGGACTTGCGTGACATACTGGAGGATAAGGCAAAGCAATCCAGATCCATTTATGGATCACGTGGGCGCCCTCGACCCATAGCCGAATACCGTCGTGCGGATACAATAAACCGGCGGGCGAACACAGCGAGACGGCGATCTCTCGAGCTGCGTCGCGATATTGCTCAATCTGAGGCGCCGCACACCCGTTATGCTTCGGCGAAGTAATGGATCATCGGATCCCGAAGGGTTTAAACCCGTAAACATCGAATCTTCACGATGGCACAACAGACCCAGCGGTGTGGATTGAAGACTCTCTTCTCCACATCCATATGGCCCGCGCGACGATCTACGCCATCAAGTACCTCCCACTCAAGCTTAAAGGACCAGCTCGGCATTGGCTTAACAGCTTGCCCGCGAGTCAATTGGATGTTGAAAAGACACAGAGGCCGCATTCCTTGATAACTTCCAAGGCACATATGTGCGACCACCGACGCCGATGACTTAAGCCACATCATTCAGCAGCCGAGACGAATCGGCGGACAATTACGGACTTTGTTCTTGACGAAGAAAAACCAAATCGTCATTGTCCGGATCACGCGAGGCCCTCGCAGCCTTCAAACATAATATCCGGGATGAATGGCTAGCCCGGCACAGGGCAGGAAAAGCCAAAATCCATGGCAGACCTCACATCGTTAATGACCGCTTTTGTGCGGGAGAGGACGATTAGCTAGCCCGCAGCAGCAATCTTCATAAAAATTCTGGCAATCCGGATACTAAGGACAACAACGGCGAGTCACGTCGAATCAAAAACAAAGCGCCGCGTGCTTGGCGGCGATAAGGAGGATCTGGCGGTCAATGCGGATTCGAGATCTAAACCTGGTCGTGGAAGAAGCCATTTAAAGAACCACTCGGGTCCGTCAATCTGGACCGAATACTCGACCGCTTATGCGGATACATGGCACCTCCGAAAAGCCAGCTAACCACACCAATAGAGATTGTTGGGTGTTCAAGCAGGCGGCAAGTTAATTGCGAAAACAATGACAAGGGGCTAAATAGCAATGGCGAGGAAGAGACCGGCCGCCCGAACAATAGAGGACGAAGGTTTTCCCCACAAGTGCGGAGGGTGAATATGATATCTGCGACCCATATACCCAAGAGGGAGAGGAAGCGCGCACTACGGGGCGTCTATGCGATGGAGCGATCGCCCCAAAGTTCAACCCATGGTCCTCTTGCCCGATCACCTTCGATCGAAGAGACCATCCGACCAACATCGCCATGGCGCATTCGCCACATTGGTTTTAGACCCAATCATCGATGGGTTCCACCTCACGAGAGTCTGATGGGCGGCGGTAGCAACCTGAACCTGCTTTACCGGGATCGGTCGCGCAAAATGGGCATAGACCCATCAAGGATTAAACCTACAAAGACAACCTTTAAAGGTGTCATCCGGAGTAGAAGCCAAGCTATGCGGGCTCAGTCACTGCTGGAAGTGGTCTTGGATCCCGGATAATTTCGAAGCAAAGAGTTAATCTTGATATAGTCCCATTCAGCGGCTATCATGCTCTGTAGCGAGACGAACCGCGTTTGCAAAATTCAGCAGCGGTGCCGCATTATGCATACCTAAAGCTCAAGATGCCAGGCCCTCGTGGAGTCATCACGGTCAATGGGAATCTGAGCGCTCCCTCGAGCGGAGGAACATCTGGCGGCTCTTCTGGCGAAGTATAGAGCAGCCTTCTCGGGCGATTCTCAAGCCCGGCGGTTAGAAAGCGGATACTGCAAAAGCGGCCGAGCAATTCCAACCGAGACCACCGGCGCGATCGAGCACGCAGCGTAGCAATGCGGCCCCAACCCTCGCCAGCGCATGATCGCAAGAATAACACTCGCGTACATCATTACGCTTTGGAGATACCATGGGCGCGAGGGAAGGGCACGATCACAAGGGACCAAGAGTGCGGCTCGACCACACGAGGGCTCACACGGCGCCCCTTGTTTTATTTTTATCTTTTCTTCTTTTATGTATACAGGACTCTATTAACGAAGCCTGTTTGATGGCGAACTTGCCGAACTCATGATGCAAGCAGTCGGGGACTAAAGGAGGCCGGCGAATATTCAGGTGGTCTCAATTACGAGCATTAAATTCAATTACATACACCAAGTCTGCAGCTCATCCCTGGAGGGGGACATGTTTATTTAGTCCAAATCCCTTGCTTACCGCACTATTTGTATTAGTCCGCTCTACTAGCAGACTTTCTTTCATAAATAATGCTGCACCTTTTATTGCAATTCGTTATCTTTTATATATGTTCATTATATGACATCTTGCACCCGTATATTTTAGTGCGGCCGAATCGCCGAGGCTTACATTCCCCAGTTATGGTGTGATAAAGTCGAACACTTTCACAAGTCGGCACCCGAACTTATAGCATTATATGAATCGGCTCGAATCATGTCTTGGGTCAATAGTTGGGTTTGCGGCTCCCATGTTTTGGTGCCTTACGTTCCGTTCGTCGGCTAAGGTAGCCTTTGGGAGAACCACTGCGATTGCGCCCGGTTGAGCAGGTTAACGCCTCGATGGAAAGCTAAAACTGGCGGCATGATAAGGCGAGAGGCTGGTCGCTGTTCGAGAGGTCCTTCGGGTCCTTAAAGACTCACGCCGCTTGAGCGAAGTTCGAATAATGTCCGATGAAAGGCGTGGATAGCGCCCGGATTGATCTTCGAATACCGAGGGCTTCGCCCAAAATTAAAATTATAGAATTCTATGGCTAAGTGAGAGTGTTCAAGCATTATAAGTCCGGTTGCCTTGTTCATCGTGTTGGCGCCTCCTAGATGGACCCAAAATGGGAACAAGAGTGCTCAAGTTTATCACGAACACCCGGCACTTGTGGATTGAAGGTGAAGCCAACGACTTGCCATCTCAGATTTAACAAGCGGCCGCCTGAAGGTAATATTTTAAATTAAACAAGCGTTGCTCATGGCGCATATAAATGAAGTTTTCAGCGCACAGGATAAATACACAGCGAGTTCACTCAAAAATTACATTTCGGGACCACTCATCTGCAATATCGTAGGCTCCCTTCAGACAACTTTATAATACCGCTCCGGTGTGCGATGCTCCTTGCCGGCGGCGGTGGGTCCGTGAAAGCCTCTCGCATCGGTTGCCCCATTGCACCTTTATGCGGGCAAGGGCCCGACAGCGCCTTCAATACTGGCGGGCGCTTGACTACATCGAGCACAGGGCATGCATTCACCAGCCGCCGCACTAGGCCAAAGTAGCTTCGAGGCATGGCCTCTCCGAACCCACAGCCGGACTATGAGGCCCTTCATGGCCTCCTCGGCTACCTTGTGGAGTTCGACCAGCTGCATCGGCTGGTCGCTTGAAAGCACCGGATGGCGGCCTCGACATCTTGAGACGAAGACCTTCTCGTCGAGCTCCCTCCTCGCCACGATAGAATGCGGCGGCATCGGGCGCCTCTGTGGCAGATCAGCAAGCGCCCATGGAGAGCTCGAATCGGGTAAGTATCCGGTAATTCACATTAACATGCCTGCTTTGCATGAAAAAGGCCTTACCCGCCGCTATCTTCTTTATGTCCTCAACCTCCTGAAGGGCCTTCTGGGCCTCGGCCTTGGCGGACTTGGCACTTTCGAGAGCCAAGGCAAGCTCGGACTTTCGAGTCTTGGAGTCACGCTCCAAACTCTCATGCTTTTCCATGAGAGCCTAGAGCTCTTGCCGAACTTCTGCCACCAGTGCCTCTTGCTTTTCTCGCTCAGCCCACTCCGTGGCCGCATTGGGTTCGGACATGGACACGGCATCCTTCAGGGCTGCCACCTCGTTAGTGGCCCCTGCAATACACATACTATCCTTGATTTTATTTCCAACCGAAATCCTTTTCTGTAAGGTACTTATTTAAAGTGGTGTTACTCACCTTCTTTTTCCTCGAGCTGCCTCTTGGCATGGCCGAGCTCTTGCTCGGACCGCTCGAGATCCTTCTTCAGCACCTCGACCTCCGCCGTTAATGCGGCAAGAGGTCAATAGTGCAACTGCAAACCCATATTGACATATTTTAGCAACCTGCGTATATCTTGTTAGATCCTCGGTCGGCTTTTCCTTCCGAACACGAACTAAGCATCGAGGGCTCTTGTCTATGCGGTTTTACATTACATAATTTTAACTTCTTACCTCGAAGCTTTGTTAGAAGGCTGCTGCGAGCTTCAGTCAGCCCGCTCTTGGCGGCTGGACCTTCTCAATCACCGCACTCATGAGAGTGCGGTGTTCTTCGATGAGCGCCTTTAAGCGCCTCCAGCAGGTTATCCGGCGCCTCGGTTGGGCGGAGGCGGCTGGCGTCCAGTCTGCCCTTCTTTGAAGGGCGCTTGCGGACTCTGGAACCACTACGGGTTCGATCGCGAGTCGGCGCCAAAGTCGAGAGGTCGCTGGCGGCGCCTCGAGCCTCCTCTGATGGGTCCCCTCTTGGGATCCCACCTCGGCGTCCTCGTCGGCGCGTGGGGTAGAAAGCGGTCGGGGCGGAATTTCGTCCGACAAAGCCAACGACCGCTCATTGAGTCGGGAGGTCGTCATCGGCGGACTACGGATAGAATGCGGCGTTAGAAGGATACTACGTGACATGAAAAGTGCGGCATATAAATGATCCGAATACTTACGATCCGGCGGACGCTTTGGCCCTTGAGGCCACTCATCCCGCCACGCTGATGTTGGCGAAACTGTCGGGGAAAGTTCTCCCCTCTTGGACCCTTGGCCGCCCGATTGGGGAGGCCTTCCTCTTCTTCTCTCCCTCCTCCGGAGAGAGTACTCCTCCTCCTCGTCTTGGGGAGGAGTCCTCGTCGTCGTCGGGCCTTTGATTCTGAGAACTCTTTCGAGTCCCGTGGCCACCTTCTTGGCCTTCTTCTCCGGCACCACGTGCGGTGCGGAACCAGCAGCCCTGCTAGCGGGCGTCCACTGGTCCTTCGGCATGGGGCCGGGCTGATGAGTAAGCAGCCTTCTCCATCCATTCTGTCAAAGGAAGAGGCAGATTAAAACCTCACTAGAGTCAATCTAATTACCACAAGTGTCCCGTAATGGGGTTGAATCACTTACCTCGTCGGTCGGAGGCTGCGAGGCTGAATCCATGGTCTTGGTCACGGATCGCGGGGCTTGGCGCCCTTGAACAGCACCCTCGAGCGCCCGTGTGTTGTGTCGAAGAGCCCGTTTAGTGTCTGGTGCTGTTCGGATTGAACTCCACAAATTGAATGCCCGTTCTTGGCATGGGAGAATCCGCGGAGGAGCATGACTTGGACCACGTCGGCGAGGCGGAGCCTATTGCTCACCATCTTCTTGATGCAGGCTCGGAGTCCCGTCACCTCCACCGGATTGCCCCACTGCAAGCCCTTCTCTTTCCAGGAGGTGAGCTGCATGGGGATTCAAATCTAAACTCGGGGGCCGCCGCCCATGTGGGCTTGCGTGGCTCGGTGATGTAGAACCACCCCGATTGCCACCCCTTGACGGAGTCCACGAAGGTCCCTTCTAGCCAAGGGACGTTGGGCAATTTGCCCAACATGGCGCCTCCGCATTCGCTTGCGTCCCTTCACAACCTTCACAGCGTTGAAGGTCTTGAGCCCTAAGCGAAGTGGGGCTGGATGCGAGAAAAGCCTCGCACCACGACGATAAGCGCCGAGATGTTGAGGATGAAGTTGGCGCCGGATCGTGGAAATCCAGGCCGTAGTAAAACATGAGCCCCGGACAAATGGATGGGCGGAAAGCCCGATCCAGCGGAGGAAATGGGGCAGGAAGGCGACCCTCTCATGAGGCCGGGGTAGGGATGAGCTGCCCCTCGTCGGGCGACCCGATCGCAATATCGCTGGAAAGATATCGGCGTCGCGCAGCTTGGTGATGTCCTCCGCCTTGGCGGTGGAGGCTAACCATTTACCTCCGCTCCGGACATATTCGGAGAAGGTCGGCGAGATCTGTGAGCTTAGGCGTTGGAGCTTGAGTTCGCAGGAATGGACGAGCAAAGGAGGAAGAAGGCGTAGGTGAGAAGGTGAATCCTTATCCCTTATATATAGGCGGACAAAACTATGCGTCCCTCGCCGGCCTGGTAAAACTCGCTTATCTCCCAAGAGCCACCATCAACGGCGCGGTTGGGTTACCCATGCACGTATTGATGAGAATCCCGGAATAAGGGGAACACGATCTCTGCTTCGACAGGATGTGCCAAGGAAACTACTTCGCTAAACGTGCTGAGGTGGTATAGTAATGCAAACAAAGGCTTGGTTGCGGTGTGATGACACGCCGCATAATACGTCAGCAGATTGAGCTAAGTGTATATTTTATTCTCTCTACGGTGGAATGTGGAAGTTATTTTTGCGAGCGGACACTATCACGGTGTTCATTATCTTCTCGGATTATTCAAAGAAGAACCCGCCTTGCAATGCGAACATTATGCCGTCGGACTTATCATCATTGAAGACTGGTTCGAGACTCTTGAGGAGTCTGGACTAGGGGTGTCGGACAGCCGGACTATCAATATCCGCCGGACTCCCAGACTACGAAGATAGAAGATTGAAGACTCCGGCTCGTGTCCGGATGGTACTTTCTTTGGCGTGGAAGGCAAGCTTGGCAATACGTATATGTAGATCTCCTACCATTGTAACCGACTCTATGTAACCCTAGCCCTCTCTGGTGTCTATATAAACCGGACGGCCTTACTCCATAGGACGAACATACATCTGAACAATCATACCATAGGCTAGCTTCTAGGGTTTAGCCTCCTTGATCTCGTGGTAGATCTACTCTTGTACTACCAATATCATCAATATTAATCAAGCAGGACGTAGGGTTTTACCTCCATCGAGAGGGCCCGAACCTGGGTAAAAACATCGTGTCCCTCGTCTCTTGTTACCATCCGCCTAGACGCACAGTTCGGGACCCCCTACCCGAGATCCGCCGGTTTTGACACCGACAATGAGCCCTCTCACAAAGGGGTCCGTCGAGAAGCCTAAACCCCGATGGAGGTGGGATACGAAGATGACGTACTCACTAGGCTCGGGAGTGGGTAGGGCCTGCCCTTGGGCGGGCAACTTGTGCGAAATCTCGTAAGATAGGTACTTGGCCTCACGCAGTTGTAGCACGTCCTCCTCTGTGATGGAGGAGGGCATACACCGACCCTGAACATCGGAGCCGGACATCGTTGAAGGTCCAAAGCGCTGGAATCTAGGGCTCTGAGTGTTGGAACTTGGAGCAAGGAGAAGATTCGATGGAAGATTGAAGAAATGAAACGAGCCTTGGTCCTCTTATAAAGGGGGAGAATACCAGGAGCCGTCTCCGTGACCGTTAAGGATTCACCTTCGATAGAGGCGTGGCGGCAGACGCGGTTGGGTTACCCACGTCCGTATTGATGAGGATCCGGAATAGCGGGAACACGATCTCTGCTGACAAGGCGTGCCAAGAAACCACTTCGCTAAGCGTCTTTGAGGTGGTATAATAAAAAGATTCAAGTAAAGGCTTGGTAGCGGTGTGATGTCATGCCGCAAAATCGTTAACAAATTGGACTTGTGTACATTTTATTCTCTCTGTGGAATGTGGAATTTATTTTGCGAGCGGACACTATCTGGTGTTCATGATCTTCTCTGGATTATTCAAAGGAGGAACCCGCCTTGCAATGCCGAACATTATCTTGCCGGACTTATCGTCATTGAAGCCTGGTTCGGGGCTACTAAGGAGTCTGGACTAGGGGTGTCGAACAGCGGACTATCATCGTCTGCGGACTCCAAGACTACAAAGATACAAGATTGAAGACTCCGTCCGTGTCGCATGGGACTTTCCTTGGCGTGGAAGGCAAGCTTGGCGATATGGATATGTAGATCTCCTACCATTGTAACCGACTACTGTGTAACCCTAGCCTTCTCCGGTGTCTATATAAACCGGAGGGCTTTAATCCGTGGGACACAACATACATTACAACAATCATACCATAGGCTAGCTCTAGGGTTTAGCCTCCTTGATCTCGTGGTAGATCCACTCTTGTACTACCCATATCATCAATATTAATCAAGCAGGACGTAGGGTTTTACCTCCATCAAGAGGGCCCGAACCTGGGTAAAACATCGTGTCCCCTGTCTCCTGTTACCATCCGCCTAGACGCACAGTTCGGGAGCACCTACCCGAGATCCGCCGGTTTTGACACCGACAGTCACCATTTACATTTTGTGGTTATTATACAGTCACAGGCTCACCGTATAGCTCTGTATTTGCTCAAGACACGACTAGTTGATCAGTTAAACGGTCGACGTGGCACCTCTAGTGTTGCATCACATTTGCTCACGGCCATTGGTCCCAACTGTTGGCGTGTATAATATTGAAAACAAATGATAAAAAATATTGGTATGCTGAGCCGTCTGTTTTAACACGCATGAGCTGGTGTGGTTATTATACACAGACACATGCATGCACATTAACTGCATGCACGCAACACTCACATGAACACATGCAACACGCACACAGACACACATAGCCACACATGCATGCAACACTCACACGCACACATGCACGCATGCAGGCACACACCACACGACCAACACACACTCTCACGCTCCAGTGCTCAACCTACACGTGCATCCACACACATCAGGCCCTGACAGACACATACACAACCAGGTGGTTCCGTGCACGGATTGGAGTCTTGTCGCGCCTGCATAAATTTGTGTTTATCTGACCTTTTCCTATGCGATTTGATAGGTGGGACCCACAAGGAACTTTGTCAATTAAACTAGTCAACATAGTGCCACGCAGACTATTTGGCCGGTCAATAGGTTGCAATCTGATGCTGAACGGTGAGCAAGTGACCCTATAATCACCGCAAAACATATATAGTGACCGTAGTGAGCATGTTCTGAAGTTCGGTGACCGTATTACACTTTTCGCTTCAAATAAGCTGACTGCCCATGTATTTATCTCTTCTCTTGCTCTCTCTATGGAGCCGAGTAGGGCAACGTGCCAGTGCCTAAATTGGTGCACGCCACCCCATTATTGTTGTACTAGTTTCATAAGAGCGAACAAGCATTCACGTCTACTGTACAAACTGTAGATATGAGTTACAAATGCTATGAAGACGAATACAAATATTTGAATCCACTTTATGCCCAATTTCACTCTGTCGGCCCTCCAAAAGTACATCTCTACACGTTCTCGCATGTTACATCTAACAACTATGCAATACAACACTACTACTACACTCTAACACAATAAATCATATGTCTTTTTAGTTTTACTAGATCTCATATTGTTACTTAATTATTCAGTTTGCATACATTAAAATTGGCTTTGAAATGTATGGCTAGTATCATCTGCTGCGCGGGAAAAATCCTGCCCTTGCATGTTTAATCATGTTTGTATCGATGGATCATGCGAAACAGCAAAACCATAGTAGTACTACAGTACAAGTAACAGTTCACTGGGTCGTCATGTCATGTAGTCCTCCGTCGTAAGAGTGGAGTGCTCGCTTTCATAAATGTTCTAGTCCCTTTCGCCGACATATGGGACATCAAGCAACCGGGTCCACGTGCCATACCGAAATAACAGTGTAGAGCAGCAGGGGTTAAGCACCCGAGTCATGGCGCCGGCATAGTAATGTGCAATGAGGCGTCAAATCACAAAGTTGCACCTTTCCCGCAGTTAAGTTGGAGGGACGAAGTAATCTCTACTCCTGTAAAAGACTCAGTTGGTGATGATGGTGTGTTTGCCATCCGCCATTTCGGACCATTAGATCTGCATCTACCGGCTGTGATGTAAGTTGTGGCCTTTTTGCAACAATTCCCTCTTCTATGCTCTAGTTTACACAAAACCCCTTAGTATCTTGAAACCAACCGCATTCCTCCCTTACCTCATAAAAACAGCCCAAAGAATATATTTAGAGTGAAACATAAGATATTTTTAGGGATATGTATATAAAAACTAAATTGTTTTCTTTCAAATTTGTGAATATGTATTATTCTACTTTGGATCTGTTGCAACGGACGGGCTCATTGCTATAGTGATATATCTCTTGCATCGTACATAGCGAACATCCATTGTCTTGGTCGGGCGGATGCTACTTAATCGATGACCGAGTTAATTTTGTCCTAAACTTTAGTTTTTTATATTTTCATATATATACTTCTTGCGCTACTGTACTGACAGTGGAATCCACAGAGTAGATAGAATACAAGATTAAGGATGGATTTGTTTCTTTTTAACTTTCTGTACGCATCTCTAGTCAGTCTACAACTCATGTACACTGTACTGATTGTGGAACCCACAGAGTACTTAAAATACAAGATTTCTCGGTTTGCATGCGGGTTTAGCGGAGGTCTTTGATGGAGGCGAGGAGGCGTGTTCAGCCGGGCGTGCAGCGGGCAGCCCTAGTACCATTCGATTTGACAACTACTACCAGGATAGTTCCCGATATGGCTTTAATTCAGATGAGGGAGAGTGTAATGGTTCCCGAAATGTTGAACGGCCAATGATGCATCCTCCTTCAACTAGCATGCTGAATGCATGAGAGAAGTAATGGTAGAAGGACGGCGAAAATAGGCAGCACAATGTGAATGCAACGCGGTCTGCACACATATAAAGGCGCCCCTCTAGTCCAATGCATCTAGCACATCGTACACACCTAAGCACCTACACTAAGTGCAAAAGTGCTTACTCCAGACCCATGGCGGCGATGCGTGCGAGCGGTGAGCGGCTGTGCCAGATGGTCCACGACGCTGGCCTGCGGCATGACACCGAGGAACGTTTGCAGATACTGTTGGCGACTGGCTGGTTCATGGCCATTGTGGATGCGAGCTACGACTCTCATTTGGACTAGATGATCCTTGCCACCATCAACAAGTTCACCATCGTCAAGAAGCTCACGGACGACATCGCCGTAAACCTCCAGCCCGCTCGCCGGGCTCCTTATTGCCTGCCACCCTAATCGGCCTCCATGGCGAGAACCTCTTTCAAGTAGTAGTGGCCCTACGACTACCCGCCAACGCAACAAAGAATGTCCACCTGGAGGTCATGCTCGCTGCAAGGTGCCTCGTCCTACAAGAATTCATTGACCTACACATCCACGTGTACAAGGAAGTCGTGTACATAGGTATCTACAAGGCCGGTGAGGATGCTACGCCATTGGCCTTTCTCAATCGGCTGGAAGCATTGGACGCCTTTGCTGAGAAGCACCTTGACCTCGCCAAAAAAGCCACGGCTGCTAAGCCGCCAGTTGGTGGCTCGGTGCACTGAGTCGAGGAGGAGGAGGTCGTATGTTGATGGATGCATCTTTCTTCTTGCCTCCTGTAACCACCACTATGATCGCATCATCGTGGCCTTAATTCTTATTGTGCTATTGCATTCTTGTTCCAGTCAATAAAGGCATGTGCGATCCCTTTGCTCACATTTGGAGACAATTAGATGCATCACTGTAACTAGTACTCCATCCGTCAATGTATAAGTTGTGGTTACCTTTTCTAGCAACTTCGTGCAACGCTCGGGCATCTTGCTAGTAATGCTAAAAAGAAGAAGTTGGAGGGACGAAGCAACCATCATTTCACTCGTTGCTGAATCCACTTCTCCCTCATCTTCAAGTTAACCACATGTTGCTTCTGCCATTGTTCTGCCTCATGTGGGACACGGATCGGCTTGGTAAAGCACTGACATGTGGGATGGCATGTTAGCAAACCGCCAGGCTAACATCCTCTAAAAATAAGAAACCTCCCCCTCCCTCGGCGCGGCAAAATCACCTCCTTTTCACTAATCTTGACAATATAATTTTTTAGATCAATATAATCGAGATTTGTATAGATAGCACACAGGAGCAAAACCAAGTGGTACAGTTAAGGGTATCCACAATGTGTAGCCAAATGTGAAAATAGCTTTGTGCAACGATGGGAACCATTATGGATGGTGCTGCCAAAGCCCAAAAGATGGAACCGAAGCTCCCTAATTGATTGATTGAAGGAATAGAAAAATACAACCTCTCTCCTCTTTCTCCCATGCTTGGACGCATGTACAGTATAGAGCACAGAGTCTACTCCCATGTCCCTTCTATCACAAATCACAAAGCAGTGAGGCGTTAAAGCACAAAGCACAAACGAAGCAACCATCATTTCACTCTTCGCTAAATCCGCTTCTGCATCGCCTTCTTCGAGAAACCACCTTACTGCACTAAGCTGGACGGATGACGCTATTGTGTAGTACAAGTACATTTACGCGTCCTTTGGCTCAACGGACTTCCTGGATGCAAATAAGGCGGTTGTCTCGGCTTGCACACCACTTTTGCGAACAACTTAACATGGTCTCCTTCAATGGTGTCCTCCGTCGAACGCACTTAGCAAAACCACAACGTTCGAGATATGGTCGACGTCACCGCGATGGGGAAGGAAGTCATATGCAAAAAAGGTAAGGAAGTCAAATAGTTACTACCTCCATTTTTTGTACACAAGGCCAGTATATCAAATTACAATTTTTAGAAGGGCACTAACACTAATCGAGGCTAAATTGATGGGGTTTGCCTCATACTAGTAACCAAGGACATTAATATACCCTTGCATGCATGCGGATGTGAGAAGGTTGGTTTGCATGTCGCTGCATTAATCAAGCGATGAGGCGTGAGATGGTTAGCTGTTTAGGTGTAGGAGAAAAAAGTACGCATTAATTGACATGTCAAACGAGGATTTGTATCGATCAATCCCGCGAAGGAAGACCCCGCATTTCTTTTTTAAAACAAGTAGTACTCCTACATACATACTTGTATCCTGTTTGGGTCTAGGGCTTGCATTGCCATACTTTGCCACACATTTTTTCCAAGCTTGCCTAAAGTTTTCAAAATGAAAAGGAGGTACACTTGTGCACGGCTGTCGCGATCACACCGCACCCTCACACAGTCGCTCCTACACGCTGCAAACCCAACCAAGGGAATGCACACTCACTGATACGTGCTACCACATGTGATCAAACCAATCTCAGCCATCCTACCGCTGACACATAATTTTCGTTCATACAATATGTTTATCCAACTGCATGTTGGTAAGATCTACGGCCCGTGCGGTGGTCTATTGGGGAAGAAGCACAGGTGAGGAAGAAGGGTTAGGAGACATAGGATATTCATCCAACCGCCTGAAATGGCCTACTGACCCAAATGATGAAAGTCAGGGGACTCGCATAAAATATATGTTTTTACACAGCAAAAGATCCCTAAAAACGACAACATAAAGAGAAACAATCACTGCTCGCGGAACGAGACAACCTCATCATCTTTGGCTACTGGCACAGACCAGTCGTAGCTGCTGACGTTTGTCTCCACACCGTGGTTGTCCTTGGCCTCTAGCTACTCATTCACGCGGAGAATGCGGGCACTCTTGTCGGATATCAGGTTCCGGCAAAACCCTCAAGGTTCGAACACTGGGTGTGCACGAAGATCTCTCCCTACCGAAACACGCCCTCAACCTTGCCGCGATCTCTAAGCTAGCTCGATGGACAACACAAGAGACACAAGATTTATACAGGTTCGGGACACCGTTGTGGTGTAATACCCTATTCCTGTGTGTGGTGTGTGGATTGCCTCTTGGGCTGATGATGAACAGTACAAGGGAAGAACAGCCTCGTGAGCAGCGGTGTTCTTGTGCTTGGTGGTGTGCTTGGGGAGGAATCGATCCCCCCTTCTATGGTGGTGGCTAGCCCTATTTATAGAGTCCCTGGTTATCTTCCCAAATATTGAGCGGGAAGGTATCCAACAACAGCCATTTTGAAAGGGGACAGCTAGTACAAGCTATCCTGACTAAAGGTGGTCTTCGCCTGCCAAAGGCGCTGGTGGTGACGCCATCTTGGGCTCCATGGTGACCTCCATCCTGCCGCCCCGCTGGCCTTGGTCTCATTGCATCGATATGGAAACCATTGCCTGATGCCTGGATACTCCGTGCCTGCGCTTGCCCCATTTGCACCAAAGAGGAAACGAGGGCACTTCGCGGGCTTGCGCCCGCCTGGTCTTGGTCGTCATGGCTTGCATCACGAGGACCTCGCGAGGTACCCCTTGCCTTGATCTCTCCATCTCCTCGCGAGCCTGCCTAGTGAGGCCGCCCCTGAGGAGGCCTTGCGTCGTTCGCCCCATGAGGCTTGGCCCCTCGCCATGGTCTTGAGTGTTGGTTGATGAAGACAAGCCGTACTGGGCCACTGGCTGAGCCACGCCGCGGGCCGCAGGCAGGCAAGTCTGGGGACCCCCTTTCCTAGTATGCCGATAGTAGCCCCCGGGCCCAAGGCGCGATCGGACTTGGCTTAGCAGCGAAGCCAAAGGGTAAGGGCGGAGCGCCACAGGCCCCAACAGCCTGCAGCCTTGGTCGACGCATGGTGATTGATTGGATGTGGGCATCTCCGCTTCCCCACACTGCCTAGGCAACTACCCGACTTGACGAGTCCCTGCTGCATGCACAAAGAGTCATCATTACCTGCGATCGTGGAGGTCCTTGACGGCACCATCATTACATGGTGGCCGCCGATGTCGAGGCAGCCCGGTTTGTGGGGGAAGGCGTGCCACGGCTGCACGGCCTCCTAGACCGCACTTCCACTCAGCGGCGGTGCTGCCGAAGTTTGTTGTGTGGTCGGATAACACGGCCGGCAACTGGCTTCAGCTCCCTCGCTCCTTCGCCGGCGAACTGCCGGCTGCTGGCCCCGGAAGGCTCTGGTTGCAAGCGGATGGCTGCTGCAGCAAGGCCTCCTGGGTCATTGTGGAGATCTCCATCGCCGGCAACATAGGCCTGGCCCGAGGCTGGCAGACGTTTGCTCGTGCGCGTGGTCTGGGTAGGCGGTGCACCCTCCACTTCAAGTATGACGGTGACGCGACCCTCTACGTGAGGGTGTTAAGAGAAGATGGTTGCCGTGTTGGTTCTGCCATGAAGACAACGATGGCAACAAGGTGCTCGGCCTTGGTGACGGCCGTGGCGAGGGCGAAGACGAACCCGCTTCCGGTGGCGACCGCAGCTCATCAAGCTTCAGCGGCTCCTCCTCCGGTGATAGCTCCTCTAGCGGTGGCTACGATTAACCACCACACCGTCGTCCCCTCCTCGAGGGCGGCGGTGGGTCATCCCGTCATCGTGCTCTGGTGACGTGCGAGGCGGAGTTTGACTGAGCTTAAGAGGACGTCGCGGATCCCTCCCCGCGAGCTGTCGCAAGGCGCGTGCCGCTTTTGTTTTGTATTCCTTCTTTTGCTGCCTCGAGAGAGAGAAGTATGGGGCCCCGTGGGGGCGTGCAATAGACTATGATTCCCTAGTTATTGTGCTGCATTTATTGTTCCTGTGCTGTGTTATGGTGTCGTTGTTATGCGTCTCCGCATAGTAACAACTCAGCTTGGGATGCTTGAAGTAGTTTCCGCCTTGCAAGGTGCCTGCTTCAGGCCTCGCCGGGCGCCTTAAGAGCTGCAAAGAAAATCTGTTGGGTGGATCATTTCCGAACCTTGGTCGCGAGGGTTGCCGGCCATGGCCCGGCGCTTTGTGTAGCGTTGCACGAGGGGCACGGACTGGGAGGGGTGCTCCCGCTGCTAACTTGAACGAGAGAGCCTCGAAAAAATCAGGAGAGGAAAGGCTCACGAGGGCACCCGCGCAGCCCCCTCGCGAGGTTTGTGAGAGAGAGAACGAGTCAGACAAAAAGCTGAAAACAGAAAACGAGGGCAGAAGGCGACGGACAGAACCGGCAAAGAACACTAGAAGCAACTTTAACCAAGGTTCAAACAAGGAAGATCAAGGTTCAAACAAGGAAGAGCGAGCCAACTGTGGAAAGCAAATGAAAATCCACGTCCGGCACCTAGTCTAGTCTTTGATGTCTTCTCACCAGCGCAGAGATAAGCGCTGCCGCTGGGCATGGGCGGGAGCCCCCGATGCCCAAGGGCGGCACTCTGGAGACTCCAGGGCGTGTACAGCCCCACTCATTATTACATGAGAGTGTCACGGGCGGCGAGCTTGACAGGCACTGGGCCTTCTTCATAGGTACCGGGCCTTTCTTCGGGCGCCGAGCTTCACAAGCACGGGGCCTTCTTCACAGGCACTGGGCCTTTCTTTAGGGGTAGAACTTCCGGAGGTGCTGAATGTTCCAGGCATTCATGATGGGCACCCCATCCTAAGTCTCCAGGCGCGTGGCGCCAGGCCTAGAGACATGGACAACCTTGAACGGGCCCTCCCACATGGGTGAAAGCCTATGCAGCCCTTCCCTGGAGAGCACCCACTTAGTACAAGGTCACCTACCTCGAGCGTCCTGGGGCGAATGTTGCGACAGTGATACCACCACAGTGCCTGCTGGTACCTTGCCGCTCGTAGCGTGGCTTCACGGCGGCGTTGCTCCCCCAGCACGAGGTCCATCCCCCGCATGGCATCCTGCTGCATCTCATCAAACGCCAGGACCCGCGCGGAGCGACGCCTGACCTCGTGAGGGAGAACCGCTTCTGCTCCATAGACGAGGAAGAATGGGGTCTCGCCCGTTGGTTTGGAGGCGGTGGTGCGGATGGACCACAACACGGACTGGAGCTCATCGTGCCAGCCCCTGCCGCAAGCCTCCAGCTACTTCTTGAAGGTTCTTGTCTTGAGGCCTCTCAGGACCTCCGCGTTGGCGCATTTGGCCTGGCCATTGCTCCAGGGGTGGGCCACCGAAGTGTAGCAGATCTGCGTTCCAATGTTAGCACAATATGTTTTGAAGAGATTGCTGGTAAACTGCAAACCGTTGTCGATGATGATGCGGTTAGGGACCCCAAACCGGCTCACGAGGCCCTTGATGAACATGACCGTTGTCGATGATGATGCGGATAGGGACCCCAAACTGCCCGTTGTCGATGATGATGCGGTTAGGGACCCCAAACCGGATGGGATGGAGCGGACAGCTTCCACCTCCGCCCACTTGGTGAACTTGTCCATCGCGACATAGAGGTAGAGGTAGCCCCCAGGCACTCGAGGGAATGGGCCCAGGATATCCAGCCCCTAGACCACAAACAACCACGAGAGCGGGATGGTCTCCAGGCCCTGCGCTGGCTGATGGATCTTCTTGGCATGGAATTGGTAGGCTTCGCATGACTTCACCAGCTCTGCTGCATCGTTGAGTGTCGTAGGCCAGTAGAACCCACTGCGAAACGCCTTGCCGACGAGGGTCCGTGATGACGAGTGGTGTCCGAAATCTCCACCGTGCATGTCGGCCAGCAGCTCCTTCCCCTGTTCCCTATAGGTGCAGCGTAGGTAAATGTCATTTGGCTGCCTCCGGTATAACTCATCGTCTTGGATGCAGTAGGTCGTGGCCTGCCTGGCCATGCGCTCCGCGTCCTCCTCTTTCCCCGGAAGCGTCCCTTGCATCAGGTAGTCCTTGAATTCTGTGGTCCAGCATCCCTTCTATTGCTCCAGCGCTAGGAGCAGGCGGGCTCCTGAGGTCGGGCCATAGGTTGGAGCTCCCGTGGCAGGTGGCTCAGGGAGCTCTTCCCGAGGTTGTGCCGTGCTTGAAAGTGACGGGGCCGCCGATGGCTTGAAGAATCGTTCCTCGAAAACACCAGGCTCCTGAGGCAGCCACCTGGACGCCCTCTTGGCAATGTCATCGACCTCTTGGTTGGTGCTGCGGGGCACATGCTGCAACTCCAGCCCCCAAAACTACTTTTCCATCTTGCGTACTTCCGCAAGATATGCTTCCATGTGCTCGTCCCTCGGCTCATACACCTTGTTGGAGAAGTTAATGAGGAGTTGTGAATCGCCCTAGATGATGAAGCGCTTCACCCCCAGTGTTGTTGCAGCTTTCAGGCCTGCTATGAGGCCCTCATATTCTGCTATGTTGTTGGAGACCTTCTCGCCCTGCGGGAAACAGAGCTGCACCGTGTAGTAGAGCTTGTCCTGAGTGGGGGATATAAGAACTGCACCAGCCACCACGCCCTGTCGCGAGAACGCCCCATCGAAGTACATGACCCAGCCATCTGGTGCCTCACTCCCTGGGGAGAGAGACCGATCCTCACCCGCCTTGAGCCCTGGTGCCTCTGTCCATTCAGCCACAAAATCAGCAAGCGCGGCTCCCTTGACGATCCTGGTTGTGCTGAACTCCAATTGAAACGCTTGCAGCTTGATGTTCCATTCGGCAACCCATCCACCGGAGTTGGCGCTTCTGAGTACCCTTTCCAATGGGTAGGCCGAGACGACCTTGACCGGGTGACCTTGAAAGTAGTGCCGCAGCTTGCACAAGGCCACCAGGAGCGCGAGTAAGAGCTTTTGAGGCATGGGGTATCGTGCCCTTGCATCCCGCAACACCGTGCTGACGAAGTACACCAGATGCTCGACGAGGGTGGGTGTGATGACGTAGCCTGTGTCCTCCGGAGGTTGAAGCGCTTCTTGAGACGATGGAGCTCCCGGTGCCCGGTTGCTTGGTGCGGCCTCTTCATCCATGAGGGCGTCTTCCTACTGAGGTTGGTCTCCGGTCGCCGTGGTCGTGGTCCTCGCGAGGCCTTCTTGGTCTTGTGTCGCCACGACTGAGGCCGAGGCTGGGCATGATGCGGCCTTACCCAAGCATTCCTCCCGAACCGCCACCAGGGCTGCGCTGGCGGAGTAGGGAGTGGCGGCGAGGTAGAGCACCAGGGACTCGAGAGGGCGCGGTGCCACCATCACCGGAGGGCTGGTCATATATTTCTTGAGGTCTTGAAATGCTTGGTCGGCCTCTTGTGTCCACTCAAACGTGCCTTTCTTCTTCATCTGCTTGAAGAACGGCAGGGCGCACTCCCCCAGCTTGGAGATAAAGTGTCATAACGCAGTTATGCGCCCAACAACCTTCTGCATTTCTCTGAAGGTTTGTGGTGGACTCATGTCTTCGATTGCCTTGACCTTCTCCGGGTTGGCCTCGATCCCTCTATGGGACACAAGGAAGCCCAGCAGCTTGCCTGAAGGTATGCTGAACACGCACTTCTCCGGGTTGAGTCACAGGTCCACCTGGCGGAGGCTCGCGAAGGTCTCCTCCAGGTCCTGGATCAAGGTCCACGCCTCCCGAGACTTCACAACAATGTCGTCGATGTAAGCCTCGGCGTTTCTCCCGAGTTGCCAGCCCAAGGCAATGTGCATCAGATGCTGGAAGGTCGTGCCCGTGTTGCGCAACCCGAACGGCATGAAGGTGTAGTAGTACACCCCACACGGGGTCAGGAAGGCTGTCTTCTCCACGTCTTCCACCGCCATCTTGATTTGGTGATAACCCGAAAAAGCATCCAGGAAACACAGCAGGTCGCACTCGATGGTGGAGTAGACGATCTGGTCGATGTGGGGAAGCGGGAATGGATCTTGAGGGCAGGCCTTGTTGAGATTGGTGAAGTCGACGGACATGCGCTCCTTTCCCCCCTTTTTTGGCACGACAACGGGGTTCGCCAGCCATTCGGGGTAGCGGACTTCGCGAATGACACCTGCTGCCTCCAGCTTGTGGGATTCTTGGACGATGAAGGCCTGCTTCTCCGTGGACTGCCGCCTCGCTTTCTGCTTCACGGGGCGCACATTGGGGCACACATTCAGGTGATGCTCAATCACCTCCCTTGGGACCCCCGCTAGCTGCTTGGGTTCCAACGCGAACACCTCCTTGTTCGAGCGCAAGAACTTCACCATCGCCTCCTCTTGGTTGGGGTCGAGGTTGGCACCTATGGTGAAGGTGGCTCCCGAGGACCTGTCTTCCTCAACTGGCATTTGCTTGGTCTCCGCCTTGTCCTGAGTGAATAGTTGCTTCTTTTTGGTCGGTGCAACTTCCTAGGCCTTGGAGGCGTACAGGCCGGCGGGCTGCGCCACCGCAGCAGCCTTGAGGGCCGCTTGAGCGCCAGCGGAGCCTCCTTGGTGTCTCCAGCTACGGTGAGGATGCCGCTACTCCCGGGCATCTTCATGAGGTTGTAGGCCGGATGGGTTGCTGCCATGAACTGAGCTAAGGCGGGATATCAGAGGATGGCGTTGTATCGGAGGCCGATGCGGTAGTTGTCGTGGGTGCCGAAGGTCACGGGAAGGCAGATCTGCCCCAGGGAACTGGAGGAACTGCCTTCGACGCCTGAGAAGGGCTTCCTGGGTCGGAGCCGCTCCAGTGGTACATGGAGGAGGCTGAAGGCCTCCACCAAGAGCACGTTGAGGTTGGCGCCGTCGTTAATGAGGGTCTTCATGACGGCCACCTGGTAGATGGTGGGTGTGCAGAGCATCGAGAGCACACCCGAGAAGGTGGTGTTGACCGGGTGGTCTTCCGAGTTGAAGGTCAGGTCGGCCTTGGGCGCCACCCAACCCAGGGGAGCTCCTTGCCGCGCGAGGGTGGCGCCGATCTAGCGAAAGAATGGCTTGGTCTGGCGGTCCAAGGGTGGCACCTGCGAGCCGCCCAGCAGAGCTGTGATGACTGGGGGCACCGGTGTTGCATAGTGGGCGAGGAAGAGGTCGCGCACTTCCTCCCAGGAGGCCACGGAAGACGTCGACAGGTTGAGCAGCCAAGCACGGGGGACGCCAGTGAGGGCCAGAGGAAACCAGTTGGCCATGACCTTGTCGTCGCCCTCGGCCTTGAGGACGGCATCCTTGTACGCCAGCTGGAAAACCAGCAGGTCTGCCGCGCCATTGTAGCGCGGCGGCATCTCAGCGAACTTGTGCGGCCCTTGCCGCGTGTCGTGGCGGGGCCAAGGCTCGAGCCCCGGCCCCGGCTGGCGCCCGGCAGCTGGGCGAAGCACAATGTTCTTCGTGAGGGCGAAACACGGTGTCGGTGGAGAGCGGGTCGACGGAAGGAAGAGCTCCGGCGCACCCCCTACCTGGCGCGCCAAATGTCGGATATCGGGTTCCTGCAAAACCCTCAAGGTTCGAACACTGGGGTGCGCACGAAGATCTCTCCCTATCGAAACACGCCCTCAACCTTGCCGCGATCTCTAAACTAGCTCGATGTACAACATAAGAGACACAAGATTTATATAGGTTCGGGCCATCGTTGTGGTGTAATACCCTATTCCTGTGTGTAGTGTGTGGATAGACTCTTGGGTTGATGATGAACTGTACAAGGGAAGAACAGCCTCGCGAGGATCGGTGTTCTTGTGGTTGGTGGTGTGCTTGGGGAGGAATCGATCCCCCCTCTACGGTGGTGGCTAGCCCAATTTATAGAGGCCCTGGTTCTCTTCCCAAATATTGAGCGGGAAGGGATCCAACAATGGACATCTTGAAAGGGGACAACTAGTACAATCTATCATGACTAAAGGTGGTCCAAGCCTACCAAAGGCGCTGGTGGTGACACCGTCTTGGGCTCCATGGCGACCTCCGTCCTGTCGTCGCACTGGCCTTGGTCTATTTGCACCGATATGGAAACCATTGCCTAATGCCTCGGTACTCCGCGCCTGCGCTTGCCCCCTTTGCACCAAAGAGGAAACGAGGACACTGCATGGGCTGGCGCCCGCCTGGCGCCCGCCTGGTCTTGGTCGTCATGGCTTGCGTCACGAGGACCTTGCGAGGTACCCCTTGCCTTGATCTCTCCGCCTCCTCGCGAGCCTGCCTGGTGAGGCCGCCCCTGAGGAGGCCTTGTGTTGTCCGCCCTGCGAGGCTTGGCCCCTCGTGAGGGTCTTGAGAGTTGGTTGATGAAGACATGCCGTACTGGGCCACTGGCTAAGCCATGCCGCGGGCCGCAGGCAGGCAAGTCTGGGGACCCCCGTTCCCAGAACACCGACAGCTCTGCACGGATGTGAACACGAGCTGGTTCAAGTCCAGGGCGTCCGGTTCCGCCTGCAGGAGTGCCTCGATGGCAGCGGCAACCACGCGCTCCATGTCGAGTTGGGCCTCCGCTGCCCGGTTCAAGTCTAGGACGTCTAGTTCCGCCTGCAGGAGGGCCTCAATGGCAGCGGCATCCGCGTGTTCCATGTCAAGTTGAGCCTCCGCCGCCCGATTGACATCCACGACATCCGGTTCTGCCTACAGGAGGGCCTCGATGGCAGCGGTATCCGCACGCTCTGTGTCGAGTTGAGCCTCCACCTCTCGGTCCTTCTTTAGTATCGCCAGGTTAAACCGCTGGTCGGCCTGCACCATGAGTGACCCGGACGCCAGCACGAAGTCGACGTCCATCGTCTCATACGTATCGGTGGCCTTCTGCGCCGCGACCTCCTCCATGAACATTGGATCGACCTCCTCCTCCTCGAAGCATGGTTCCAGAGAACTCGGGGATTGGCCCGCCGCAAAGCGAGCTTGGGAACGGAGGTCTATGGCGCCGATCGCCGCTGAGATTTCTGTGCAGCGCTCCGGCGTCAGCATGTTGTAGTACGTGATCTTGCGGTGCACCATGGCTTTCCGGCGGACTAGGGGACGCTTGATGGGGGCTAGGGGATTGAAAGGTGGGGTAATGGGCTGGAGAGGAGGTCTGGTTGATACGTCTCCAACATATCTATAATTTTTTATTATTCCATGCTATTATATTACCCTTTTTGGATGTTTATGGGCTTTACTTTACACATTTATATCATTTTTGGGACAAACCTACTAACCGGAGACCAGCCCGTAATGCTGTTTTTTTCCTATTTCAGTATTTCGAAGAAAAGGAATATCAAACGGAGTCTGAACGGAATGAAACCTTTGGGAGCGTGATTTTTGGAACAAACGTGATCCAGAGGACCTGGAGTGCAAGCCAAGAAGCAGCCGAGGCGGCTACGAGGGTGGAGGGCGTGCCCACCCCTAAAGGCGCTCCCCCTATCTCGTGGGCCCCTCTGGCGGCCACCGACCTACTTCTTCCTCCTATATATACCCACGTACCCCGAAAACATCCAAGGAGCCAACGAATACCTATTTCCACCATCGTAACCTTCTGTATCCATGATATCCCATCTTGGAGCCTTCGCTGGTGCTCCGCCGGAGGGGGAATCGACCACGGAGGGCTTCTACATCAACACCATAGCCCCTCCGATGAGTTGTGAGTAGTTTACCACAGACCTTCGGGTCCATAGTTATTAGCTAGATGGCTTCTTCTCTCTTTTTGGATCTCAATACCATGTTCTCCTCGATCTTCTTGGAGATCTATTCGATGTAACTCTTTTTGCGGTGTGTTTGTCGAGATCTGATGAATTGTGGGTTTATGATAAAGTTTATCTAAGAGAAATATTTGAATCTCCTCTGAATTTTTTTATGTATGATTAAGTTATCTTTGCAAGTCTCTTCGAATTATCAGTTTGGTTTGGCCTACTAGATTGATCTTTCTTAAAATGGGAGAAGTGCTTAGCTTTGGGTTCAATCTTGCGGTGTGCTTACCCAATGACAATAGGGGTTGCAAGGCTCATATCGTATTGTTGCCATCGAGGATAACAAGATGGGGTTTATATCATATTGCATGAGTTTATCCCTCTACATCATGTCATGTTTCTTAATGTGTTACTCTGTTCTTATGAACTTAATACTCTAGATGCATGCTGGATAGCGGTCGATGTATGGAGTAATAGTAGTAGATGTAGGCAGGAGTTGGTCTACTTATCGCGGACGTGATGCCTATATACATGATCATTCCTAGATAATCTCATAATTATTCGATTTTCTATCAATTTCTCGACAGTAATTTGTTCACCCACCGTAATACTTATGCTATCTTGAGAGAAGCCGCTAGTGAAACCTATGGCCCCCGGGTCTATCTTCTATCGCATAAGCTTTCAATCTACTTTTATTTGCATCTTTACTTTTCTAATCTATATTATAAAATAACAAAAATATATTTATCTTATCATACTATCTCTATTAGATCTCACTTTTGCAAGTGGTCGTGAAGGGATTGACAACCCCTTTATTGTGTTGGTTGTGAGTTCTTTGTTTGTTTGTGTAGGTGCGTGGGACTTTTGAGGAGCCTCCTACTGGATTGATACCTTGGTTCTCAAAAACTGAGGGAAATACTTACGCTACGATTGCTGCATCACCCTTTCCTCTTCAAGGAAAACCAACGCAAGCTCTAGACGTAGCTATCGTTATGGGGCGTTGGTTGGCGTAGGCCGAGCAGCGAAGGTTCTGGTGTGAATACAGTTTTGACTCTACATCACTCTTGTCGTGTTCGCATTGTACCCGGCACGCTGGACCTGCCACATCGCTCACCGAATGGAACACGCTTCGTCTTGAGTTTTCGCTCGCTTGTGGGACCGCAGTTGAGAGCAAACCAACATCCCTCCCCCTCCCTCGCCTGCGTCATTTATACTACTACTACTACCTTTGTCCTGGTTTATTGGTCTCCATTGTAATCTGTGCGAAAGTTTGACCATAAATTTAACTAACAAAATATTCATGCATGTCATAAAAAATTATATCATTAAAAATTATGTTCAAATATGAATCCAATGATATAATTTTATTAACATGCACTAACATTCCATTAGTTAAATCGTTGGTAAAAAATAGCACAAATTACAAAGAGGACTAATAAACCAGGAAGAGGTAGTAGAAGAGAGAGAGGTCGACCAAGTGTTACTAGTACTCCCTCCGTTTTATGCGGAGTAAATAAAAACAGAGGGAGTATACTACTAGTACTATGAGCACTGCATACACTACTGCAGATGTTGGATTGTCAGTACTCCACTGGTACTATTGGAGCAGGAGCTTAAAAAAAGTTACTGTTGGACTAGCTATACGTGGCGAAATCCTAGTAGGAAGAGCATGCGCGAGAACAAGCACATTCACGTGTTTGAAAACAAATTGTAAAAATATAGGAGTACCTATGAATCTAACATATTGACTTGGCGTTGTTGAATGTTGATACTTTTTTAGTAAGTTCAATCAAAGTAGAGATACTTTGACTACAGATAAAACTTATATGTAAACTAGAAAGGATCGAAGGGATTATATTGTACGTTCAAAAGCGAAATGAACATTGAATAACCTTTATATATGATTTGCTGATGCTATGATCACCGGTTCAAAATTTTGAATCCGCCTTAGGTATCACACATGCACCCACTCGTTCTCTCTTGGTTTCATCTCGGGATCCGGAGATTGATTGAAAGAGGACTATAGTGGGTACAATACGTTCGTTTTGCTTTTGAACGTGCAATATACTCCCTCCGACCCCCATAGACCCCCTGGGTCCTTTCTATCATAGAAACTCACGAAACCTTTATCGCCTTGCATGACACGCACTTGATCTCTCAACATCAATCGATGTCGTGAAGATGTGTCGGGGCATGAACTGAATGGGATGTCAAAACTAAGATGGGAAGCGAAACATAGTGGAGGTAAAGTGAAACTTTAAATGAACCGTTTGTCTATATGCATGTCAGACAAAGTACAACATTGGAAATACAAGCATGGTCTAGGCCCACATGCCAATGATACTCGGCAGAATGTTCAAATGAAGCATGCGTGAGGATGGACTCGACCGAAGAGCGACATGATCGATGGAGAAGAGGGTTGGAGAGGAATGAGAAATAAGCAATGCCACATGATTATACTTGAACGACTCAAATAAACAATAAGCAAATCTATATGATGTGAAAGTATGTTCAATAGTGAATCTAATGGTATTGATTTGTTATTGTATATGTTATTATTTCTGTCTATAAACTTTTTCAAAGTTTACAAAGTTTGACTCTGAGCAAAGCTAAAATCTGGAGTAAATAAAAAGAGAGGAATACGCAGGGACTAGTATAGTTACTACTGCCGGAACATGGTAAGTTGGACCCCAAATCCGGGCACGGACCAGGCACACCTCAATTATTCCTTCAAACAGTCGGACACCAACAATAGCACACCATTTGGCTTCTTAATCAAGTGTTATGCTTCATTAGTTGAAAAGGAAAAGGGCGGTACCGTACCCAAAACCAACACACTTGGGTCTAAGGCAACAACTTAATACTGTACCACATTTGAACCAGGGCACAAAAACCACCTGTTCTGCGCCTAATGTGCAACACGGAGCACTAATGCTCAATTTGGCCGGGAAAACAGGGAAATAGACATGTGGGGCACACCTATCGGGACGACGTGGCATAGACTAGTCAAATGGAGGAGCTGACCCATGACCTCCTCGCCACCGGCAACCGTTCATGTGGGTCGTGGGGGCAGCAACGTGGCGCAGCTCCCGCATCGTCTCTGGATACGGCTACCGCGGTGAGCGACACCCTCATCGTCGCTGGACACGGTCGGCTTCAGAGTGCCGAGGTTGGCATTAACGTTGTGGCACGACCAACAGATCAACACCCGGCTCGTCGAGGATGCATGGGGGGCCTAAGTGTGCACACGCCGCGACGCGTCCATGGAGTGTTGTAGCGCGGCCAACTGCATCCCTAGGACCTGAGACCATGCCGGGTTGTCTTGCTTTTTCAATGACATGTGGGGGATTGCATATGAGCAAAGGGCATCTCCAATGTTGCCACGCCGCAGTTGACTACCCTGGAACACCAAAAACCCACAACCCTCGCACCGTCGCGCGGTGCAACCCAGGCGGCGCCAGCTGCCCGCATTCATGTCGTCCATCCATATACCGTCATTAAGAGGCTCGGTGCCCGAGGAACCAACTCCGGCGACTTAATGATCCACCCAGATGATTGGCCTCACCGGAATGCGCTACTTAAAGCGGAAAACTCCACACCATAGCACATCGTCCTCCTATCTGGCACCACATCCGGCATGACCGCGAGCGCGAACGCTCTGCGGGAGAGCTTGTCTTCGGGGATGAAGCTCGAGGTTGCCGCCCTCGCTCAACTCGCTGTTCACAACGCAATAGCGGCGTAGCCAGACGCGTACGTGACCGCACAAGCGGTGGCCACGCTGGTGGCCAACGACAGGAGCACCGTCAGCCACGTGTCCTACTTGTTGTCGTCCAAAGTTCGGTGGCGCATGTAGCAGCTTAAGCGACGGACCGTCCATGTCCATTATCATCGACCTCGCATACACCAGCACCACCGAGGTCGAGGACTCCTTCGAGGATGAGTAGGGCATGGGAGGCGGCAGGGCATGATGTGCCAACTGGCCGGTCTGTCTCCCGTGTTCTACTCTTCCTCGCTGGAGACCGCACCTTCACTACACAGGTCTTGAACCGCACCCCCATACATGGAGATCGAAGATGGGGGACGTCGGTCACCGCCATAGGTTTAGGGTCGGGTTTCTTTTTTTTGTCCTATAAAAGTTCAAAATATAATGAAAATATGCCGCGTTTCCATGAATCTCATCCGTGTATATGAACTTTCACAATAATAGTAAGATATATCGTAGGAGTATGAAAATATAGGAATGATGATTCATTTTTGTGTGTATAAACTTATAAGGTTTGACCCGGGACAAAGCTTACATGCGAAGTAAATAAACACATAGGGTCTACATACACAATTTATCTTAGGCACTCCAATAGTACGTCCACTACACATTCACGCATTTCACATCTTTCTACATCTACGGGAACCTACGAAAGGGTTAAGGTAAATTGCCTCTCTCTCCCACCCTTATTTTCATGGTGGTGGGGCCCTCCCTCCCCCAATCTCCAATCAACAGCTCACACGTTTCACATTACGTTAATTATGTAACTGGGATCACGTAGGTGTAGCATTACTCATCCTAAATAAACCAACTAAGCCAACCTCCCAGCATATCGCGCGGGAAAAGATCCAGCCGTGCCGTTTTAGTCGGGATTACAAGATTACTAGTTGTAGTATCGATGGATCGCGCGAAGCACCAAGTTCATTAAGGGGCGAAGCACCAAGTTTAAAAGGAAAAAAGGCATCAAACTTACAGCATGCCTGTTGCGGTCGCATTGCAACCCTCACACAGTCAGTCCGGCACACGGCTCACGCAAACGAAAAGCGCTTCGGCTTGCCTCTTCACTGATACGTGGGACTGCACTTGGAGAAATCGACCATGCGCCTCCCCCGCCCACCGTGCGAAACCCCCCCCCCCCCCCCAAAAAAAATTTCACCCAAATCCCAAATTCAACCTCCCTTCAGCCAACTAGCCAATAATATTCCCAAACCCCCCTCCCTCCGGCCCCCTCCACTCCATTCGCTCCGCCAGAGCCATCCTCCCCGCAGTGCCGATACATCAGCGCTGCTGTTTGTTGAGGGATGCACAACGATCCTCTCACTCCCACAATACGCTCTTGTAGACTGCCGTCCTCTAGCCGCGCCGCCATGGATGGCGACGTTCTTGTGGAGATGCACGGTGGTCAGCTTCTCCCACAGTACGCGCATTCAAGACTAAGGCCCCATCCATTTCTGAGTAGCGCTGAATGTTAGCTGATAGACGAGGTTAATCTCACTATTTGCCAAAGTAGTTTACACTCAATATGCTCTACTTAAGAAGCTTCCTTGCCATGTTCTGCACTCAATCTGCTTAGCTGAGATGGCATGCCACGCCTGATTAGCTGCTAAAATATCCTGCCATATATTTATTGTGACGTAGATTGCCATGATCTAGTAGCCAATCTGTTAGGTGAAATAGTTCTACACCATTTTATACTCGACCTTTGTTGCTGAGATGGACTTCGATGGATGTGTACCTGGCCTCATTGACTGTTGAAACAGCCTGCCATAATTTAGCACTCAAATTTGTTCGCTGAATTAGCTTTACATATATTTCATTACTTAGATCTGCTTGTCCAAATATCTTGACATAGCTTTAGACATCGACCTAGGTATTTCTTTCTGGACTTCATAAAAAAGCATATATGTTTTTCCTTTAATATATAGTAGAAGAATTAATTTGTATGTCTAACATAAGGACAGGACTTGGATAATTTCTGCTCGAAGATTATCCGCTGCATATGTCAAGGGGGTTGAAAACTACATGAACTTTATAAGAGCTAAGTACGGTGGTCCGAAATCAGATGTGCTCTGCATGTGTATGTTAGATTTCGGGTTCTGGCAGACCTTTGAGGTTCGAACACTGGGGTGCGCGCGGAGATTTCGCCCTCTACCTACCTGTTCCTTGCCAACTTGCTAAGATCTAAACTACGAAAGGAACAACACAAGAGACACAGAGTTTATACTGGTTCAGGCCACCATTGTGGTGTAATACCCTACTCCAGTGTGTGGTGTGGTGGATTGCCTCTTGGGCTGGTGATGAACAATACAAGGAAGAACAGCCTCGCGAGGGCCTGTTCTTGGCTGGTGCGATGGACTGCTAGGAGGAGTTCAGTCGCTCAATCTACTGGTTTCTTGGTGAGGATCCAGATTCTAGATCAGGTCTCGATGCTCGATCCTCTATTAGGTGTCTCTACCCTGGGGTGGCTAATCCTATTTATAGGCAAAGGCCCTGGGCCTCTTCACAAATATTGAGCGGGAAGGGCGCCAACAATTGGCCATTTTGAAGGGGAATAGCGGGTACACTTATCCTGACTAAAGTTGGTCCTCGCCTGTCAAAGGCTCTGGTGGTGGCCTTTGCTTGGGCTCCATAATGACTTCCTCCCTGCCGTTGGGCTGGTCTTGGCCTTGTTGCACGAAATGGATGCCTTTGCTTGATGCTCTCGCTGCGCTTGCTCCTTTGCACCAAAGAGGAAGGAGGACACTACCTTTGGCTGGCGCCCGACTGGCGCCCTAGGTCGTCATGGCTTGCGTCATGGGAACCTCGCGAGGTACCCCGCCTTGAATTCTCCGCCTCCTCGTGAGCCAGCCTGATGAGACCGTGCCTGAGGAAGCTCCTTGTCGTCCGCCCTGCGAGACTTGGCCCCTCGCGAGGGTCTTGAGCCTGTGTTGATGAAGATGGGCCATGCTGGGCCCCCTTTGAGCCATGCCGCAGGCCGAGCGAGCAAGTCTGGGACCCCGTTGCGGAGGCGCCGACAGTAGCTCCCGGGCCCAAGGCGCGCCCGGACCTGGCCGAGCAGAGAGGCGAAAGGGCAAGCACGAAGCACCGTGGGCCCTAACAGCCTGCTGTCGGGGGAGACGACACCTATGGGGCCGGGGGAGGCCCCTTCGTGTGTTGATGCGAGGCGGAGGAGGCACGGAGAGCGGATCGAGGCGATCTTGTGGGCGAGGAGATTTTACCCGGCCGGGCGCGATGGTCGCGTAAAACCCTCTTGCTGCTTTGTGTTGTATTGTGCTCGGGAGCTTGAGAGCTACGATGGCAGCTACACCGGCGTGGGAGTTGCAAGCGGTTCGAACCCCTTCGTTGTGCATGGGCCTCCTTTTATCGGCAAGGGGTCACCGACAGTGTCAGCGTGGGAGAGAGGGGTAAAAGCGTAAAAGAGGTGGTAGTTGGAGCAGTCTTGAGGAGCAGTCTGACTCTGATGCTTGAGCGATGGATTCTACCTACTTTTGACAGAGAGGGACAAGAGCATTAAATGCCGTCGCCGTCGCCCCAAAAGCTCCGCCCTTGCGTCTCCGTTTGCCACGGGCGATGAAGCCACCACCGTGGAGTGCCACCGCACCCTCCATGCGGCACTGACCGCCCGCCACACGTCTCGGAGAGGCTGAAGGCGAGCGTGGGCAAATGAGCTGGAGTGCGACACGCATCGCAGCTTTCGGCAAGTACCTTGCGGGGTCTTGATCTTGCGGGCAGGGAGCTTGTCGGGTTACGCAACTTGCCGTTCCCGGGCCCTCGCTGGGGCGCGTATAAGCGCCGGCGTGTCTTACGTGATGTGATCTTCTAGTCTCCCGGCGAGCTCCTCTCGCCCGAGGGCCTTGTGTGGGTGATATGATCTTGAGCCTGGAACGGCCTTCCCGGCAAGCTCCTCTTGCCGGGGCCTTGATCTTCTATCTTGTACGCTTGTTCTTGAATGGTTTGGTGTGGAGTGGGAATGATCTCCGGCGAGCACAGGGTAGATCCAGCCGCGGGAAGCTGCGACTGCCCGTGCACAAGTTGGGGTGCTGAGGTACCCCTACCTTAGTACACCGACAGGAGCCCCCGGGCCTGGGCCATACAAGGTGCCGAGCGCTGTTGGGCCAGGCCCAAGACAGTGCACGGGCACGCGAAGCCCATGGCGCGTCGAATCCACTTCCGCCTCTGCTGCCTCCCCTCCCGTAACGGCACGCGTCGATTGCGGCGTCGTGGGAGACGTGGGCGGCGCATGCAGTCTTTAAGGCATCCACCCCGTGATCGTGGCGCAGAGCGGGGTCGCTTCACCCGTCGCTCGGCTCCACTTTTTCGCCACGCGGCCCTCATGCACGGGGTCGTGGCGGCGAAAGTGGGAGACCGGGCCGTCCTGGCGGAGAAGCGAGTCGGCCCGCTCCTCTGGCCTTCTCGCTTCTGATTGGTCGGCGGGCGGTTGAGCCCCACCTCGCCCCTTTAAAAAGGCGGAAGGAGAGCACAATGGTCGCACTCATCTTCTTCTCCTTCGTCTTCACCTTCTATTCTCCTTGCCGCCATGGAAGGGGGGAATCCCGGCTCTTGACGATGGCGGCGAGGGTCTCTAAGCGGCGCACCATTCCCCATCCTGCTCCCGTGATGGCGGGCCGGCTCGAGAGGGAGAGGGAGGGGCGGGCGAGACGAGGCCGAGGGCGTGGCGAGGCGGCCGGGAGAGGCGGTCGCGGTGGCGTGCCTCCTCCGTCTCCCGGCGTCTCGACCACGATCACGGTCCCACGGAGATGACCCCTGGGAGTTCTTCATCAAGCTTCGCCGGCGCCTCGGCGTCGCCTCGGCTGCCGGCCCGTTTGCGGACGCGATGGGGCGGATCCACCCGGACGTGATGGAGCTGCGCGCGATGGGGCTGCGGGATCAGCGGCACTTTCGAGTGAGTGTCGTGTCCCAGCCCGGCGTGATGTTCTTCGACCGAGGGTGGAAGACATTCGCCGGATCCATAGCAGCGGCGGGGTTCACCCTCCATTTCAAGTTAATGGATGGTGACCTTCTCGCCGTCAAGGTCTTGGCGACTTCTGGGACCCGGTGCGCTGTTGTGTGGACAGCTCCTCGGATAGCGAAGGCCCCTCCTCGGCGAGTGGCGAGGAGGAGAGCGGCAGCGGCGGCGAGCGGGGATGGCGGGCCCGACTAGGCGTCGGACACCGCTGCCTCGCGCGCCACCGGCAACCCCATCTTCTGGGTTGCGGTCTCCTGGCTCCGGGGCCGTCTCCTTGGCGGCTGGCGTGAAGAGCAGCGAGAAGAGGAAGAGGGGGGCGGCAAGGCCGTTAAATCGAATCTGAGGCGAGGTGCCCTCGTGCGATGTCTCACCACCCCGTCTTCAAGCTCTGCCTCCGACGCCTCCGTCTCCGCCAAGCTTCTGGCCGGCCCTCGGGGTGTTCTCTTGGGGTCTTCTGGCGCCCGCGGCTCTCCGGGCATGCGTTCCCCATGCCCGTCACCTTGCGCAGCTCCTGGGGCACGGCGGCGTCACCGCCATGCTCTCCTAGGCGCTCCTTTCGCCCTTCTCCGACAAGTTCCTCTTGCCGGGGCCCCCTTCCCCGGCAGCCTCATCTTGCCAGGGGCTCCTTGACCTACCTCCTGAACTCCTGAACAGAGAAACAGGAGAGGGATCACGGGCACCTTATCTTTTTAATCTGTAAGCCCTCGGGCATTAGCTGTATTTAAGAACTTGTAATCCTCTCTATCATGTTTCTCATCCTCTATGGACTTGTACTAAATTGGATGTTTTTAATGAAAAGAGGGGAAAGCTTGCCGGACTGAGTCTTTTACTTGACTGCGTGCCTTGTGTGTTCTTACGCTATCGGGAGCTTGCGGGGCGGAACACGCTTGCGAGTCTTGGGACAGCCAGCTGGCGGTGTTGCTTCCGGCAAGCAACCTTGCCGGGCGATTGCGGCGCTTAACTTGCTGGCAGGCTCGAAAGCAAGATAAGGTGCAGCGGCACACTTGTGTTTGTTGGCGGACTCGGAAACAAACCAAATGCATAAGCAGGCCACGACTTCGGCTCCTCCACGTCACGGGTTTTTACAAGACACGCTCGTTCAAAACGCGATCCGCATTTCCGGTCCATAGAAGGATGCATGACGAGGATGAAAAACTTATCGATATTGCAGCCCCAGCAACTCTCGGCTTGCGGAGGCGAATCTTAGCGCTTCGCAGCCCAGTGAGGCTGGCTTGCGAGGAAGAACCACAGCACCCGCAGCCCCCGGCGACCCTGGCTTGCCGGGCCCCAGGTGCTGGTGTGGCCTTTCGGTTCCCCCTTGTTGCTGCAATTTCAGCCATGAAAACAACTGAGGTAGATATGCGACTGCTTCATGTATATGTATGTGTATATAAATCCTGACTATGCAATACGATGCCGAGCCTTGCCCTTCGTATGTTTGTACTCTACGCTCCCGGGGAGCTTGCCGGGGCGAACACGCTTGCCGCGGGACAGCCCGCTGGCGGTGTTGCTTCCGGCAAGCAACCTTGTCGGGCCAGTTGCGACGCTTAACTTGCTGAGCAGGCTCGAAAGCAAGATAAGGGTGCAGCAGCACACTTGTGTTTTGTTGAGCGGACTCGGAAACAAAACAAGTACGCAACTGGGCCACGACTTGGCTCCTCTCGCGCACAAGTCTCTCATACGAAGAACGCCTCACGGCAGGGCTTGCCACGTTACACCTTCTACTTCACGCCCTTTGTGCGCTTTCACCCTACGCTTCTAGGGAACTTGCCGGCGCTTAACACGCTTGCTGAGTACGGAACATCAGCAGCCCGCTGGCTGGTGTCGCTTCCGGCAAGCAACCTTGCCGCGTCTAGTTCACGACGCACTTAACTTGCTGAACAGACTCGAAATGATACAAAGGCGCGAATCTGGTCGCGGCTCACTTTAACTTCGTTGAGTGTGCTCGAAGCAAGATAAAGTGCGGCTATTCCTGAGCGAGCTCCTCTGCGCACGAGCTTCAGCGTACAAAGGGCGGCGTCACGAGGATATAACATATAAAAGCATGGAATTAAGGAGTGCTCTGCACGAAGGCTCGAGCGACTTAGCTTTTCTTTTTCTTGTTCCTTTTCGCACTTGTTGATGGAGCTCAATGGCGCGTCTTCGACGACAGCGCAGCACTCCGGGGAGGTGCGTTTGCCGGAACGAGCACCAGAGCTGTCCTCGCCGGGCTTATAGCGTCCCGAGGAGCTGCGCTTGTCGGAGTGAGCACCAGAGCCGTCCTCGCCGGACTTAGAGCTCGATGGCGCGTCCTCGGCGACAGCGTGGCGCTCCAGGGAGATGCGCTTGCCGGAATGGAGGGGAGCGGGAGCGAGCGGTGCGAGGAACAGGACATGCTCGGACTCCTAGTAGCGATAGGAGGAGCGGAGTCCTCCCGGCACTTCGCCTTGCTCATGCATGGACAGCAGTCCGGAGCATCCCGCGAGCCCCGGCATGTTCTTGCCTCAAAGCCGCTGGTACCACCTTCCGTGGCCGGCGCCGCTGGTCGTAGTCGCTGAGATGGGCGTGGATCTGCGGGGGACGGCGCGGTCATCATCTCTGTCCACAGATCTGGTGGCGCCGCGAGTGCCCTCGCCGGTGTCCACCCTCCGCTGGCGTCTCCTCCGCCCACCGCTGGCTCCGGTGGCGGCGGGTGAACATGAGCGGGTCTGCGACCCTCAGCTCCGTCTTCGGGCTATGGCGCGATTGTCGGCGAAATGGTAGGCGAAGCTGGAGAGGTTGATGAAAAACGCGCCGCGCGACGCCGGATCAGTCGCACAACCTCGACACCTGGCGCGCCAGAGATGTCGGGGAGACAACACCTATGGGGCGGGAGGCCCTTCGTGTGTTGATGCGAGGCGGAGGAGGCACGGAGAGCAGATCGAGGCGATGCTGGGCGAGCGAGATTTTACCCGGCCGGACGCGATGGTCGCGTAAAACCCTCTGCTGCTTTGTGTTGTATTGTGCTCGGGAGCTTGAGAGCTACGAGAGCAGCTACACGGCGTGGGAGTTGCAAATGGTTCGAACCCCTTTATGTTGTGCATGGGCCTCCTTTTATAGGGCAAGGGTCACCGACGCAGTGTCAGCGTGGGAGAGAGGGTAAAAGCGTAAAAGAGGTGGTAGTTGGAGCAGTGCGGAAGCGGTCGGCTACGATTAGCTTGAGCGATGGATTCTACCTACTTTTGTGAGAGGGGACAAGAGCATTAAATGCCGTCGCCGTCGCCCCAAAAGCTCCGCCCTTGCGTCTCCGTTTGACACGGCGATGAAGCCACCACCGTGGAGTGCCACGCACCCTCCTTGCAACCACAGCCTGCCCGCCACGCGATCTCTGGAGAGGGCTGAAGGCGGCGTGGGCAGATGAGCTGGAGTGCGAGCACGATCGCGCTTTCGGCAAGTACCTTGCGGGGTCTTGATCTTGCCGGGCCCGGGAGCTTGTCGGGTTCTGCAACTTGCCGTTCCCCGGGCCCTCGCCGGGACGCGTATAGCGCCGAGGCGTGTCTTCTGTGATGTGATCTTCTAGTCTCCCCGGCGAGCTCCTCTCGCCAGGGCCTTGTGTGGGTGATATGATCTTGAGCCTGGAACGGCCTTCCCGGCAAGCTCCTCTTGCCGGGGCCTTGATCTTCTATCTTGTACGCTTGTTCTTGAATGGTTTGGTGTGGAGTGGGAATGATCTCCGGCGAGCACAGGGTAGATCCAGCCGCGGGAAGCTGCGACTGCCCGTGCACAAGTTGGGGTGCTGAGGTACCCCTACCTTAGTACACCGACACCTGCGGCCTTGGGCGCCGCATGGCAGTTGATTGGACGTGGGCGTCTCCACTTCCCCACCACGCCTCGGCAACTGCGCGGATTTGACAAGTCCCTGCATGCAAAGCGGGTCATGATTACCTACGATCATGGAGGTCGATGGTTGGCCTTCGTCGGCTATAAGTACAGAACGGCGCACGCTCTTCCGGTTCATCTCTTCTTGCTTCTCTTTCTTCCCAGTCCTTGCTCTGTCTTGCTGCAATGGCTCCGATCCGCCGGTTCTCTGCCGTAGAGAAGGGAAAGGCTCCCCGAGAGGATCCTGACCCGCTTCCGCCGAAGAAACGGCTGGCCCTCTGCCATCGGGGTGAGGGAGCATGCCAGGAAGCATCGAGGCCCTGGTGCGAGCGGCCACCACCAGGGTTCCCGCTTCCCTTGTACGCCCACATCGAGGGCCCTGAAGGAGTCGATGCGAAGCGCGCTGGTAGGGCGCCGTCGGCGCCCGGTAGGGACACGAAGGTGTGCGTCTTTCCCCCTGGAGTCGACGCCGAGGGCTCCTCCCGAGAGTTCGTGCTTCACGCCGCCATGCCTCCTCAGTCTTGGATTCGCCTTCCTCCTTTCTTCGCCTCCGTCATTCCGCAGGGGGCACACCTGGGGCTTTGGCTGCAGCACGCCGGCTATAGCACCCTCGCGACCGGGGAAGACGTCGCGGTCGTTGCCCCAGGCGAGGTCTTCATGACTCGAGGCTGGGGCGAGATCGCCCGGGTCTGCAGGGCAAGGGGCGCCCTCGCGATCCACTTGGAGTACTACGGTGCTTCGGTGATGTTCTTCAAGGTATTTGATACGGATGGTCGCTGACTGGAGTGCTGCCCCGGGAGAGGCGGTCGGGACCCTGCTGCGGCGAGGCAGAGGCCGGCTAACCGCTCCCTTGGTAGCTCCTCAGGGAACGGAGGTGCCGGAGGAACCAGCGACTCCGCCGAGCTCTTCGCGTCTCCAGAGACGAGCAACGACAGCTACGAGCCCCCGAGCCTGCACCGCTCCCGGAGCAGGGCGGGCTCGTCAGGCCGTCGCCACCCCTGATCTGGATGAGGTTGGCGCCGGTGCCTGGCGGCCCACTTTTGATGATGGCGTCTGCCGCGATGGTTCCTGTAGTTAGGACTCCTTAGGATACGCGTCTTTTGTTCCTGCGAGGAGCCAAGAATATACCCCGTGGGGGCTTGTAAGGTGCCTGCGGGCCTATCTGTCAATATAATCCTTGCCATGGTGTAGCGCGTGTTGCTCATTCCGTCTTAGCTCAGTTCTTCCTTTCGAACCTCGTGAGGGCTTGATGCTCTGCGCCGACAGGTCCCAGTCCCAAGGTGGCTTCAGCCGTCGCTGGTATGCCAGGTCGCGATGCCGTGGTCAAGGCCAGGAGGTGAGCGGCCCGGGGTCCGGTAAGAGCCCCTGAGTCGCGATGCTCAGGAGGTCCCCTTTGGCGCTCAAGCAGCCATCGTTCAGTGAGAAAGGAATGTGACGTTGCTAACACGGGATTGCATTGGATGCGGTGACGGTACTGCGATAGCTAGTGTTTTCGGAGAGTGACTTATCTCGAGGGTCAGGGAGCGCTTCCTGGTGCGGCGCTAGGTCCGTGCCTTGGCCGGCGAGGGGTTGCCTGGTGAGGTCTCCGCGTGCCTCTTTCCTCTCGCCTCTGCTCCCCTTTCTGCTCTACGTCCTCGGGTCCCGGCCCTCGAGCGGGTCTCAGCCGTCGCTGGTTTGCCGGGGCGCGATGCCGTGGACAAAGCCAGAGGGTGAGGGCTGGAAGGCCGGTAGGAGCCTTGAGTCGCGATGCTAAGGTACCCCCCTTGAACGCGCGAGCGGTTCGCGCGGACAAGAGTGAAGAGGACAACTTGGGGGCCTCGCATGGCGCTTCTCCTTGGGGGGATCCTGCAGACCTACCACAAAAAGAGCAAAAGTCCGCTATGACAAGTGGCGGTTAGCCGTTAGTTGCCTCGGATAAGCGACGAGGCATGAAAGGCCCGTCGAGGTGTATCTGGGCACCCGGGAGCCAACGCGTGACTCATGGGGCCCTACCTCAAGGCGGGTTGCGCCTGGCACTAGGCCTTATCTTGGGGTGTGTTCCTGCAAATTTGGTTAGATGCTGAAGCTCTATGTCCTCTGGTCCCGGCCCTCAAGCTGGTCTCAGCCGTCGCTGGTATGCCAGGCCGCGATGCCGTGGACAAGACCAGAGGGTGAGGGCTGGAGAGCCGGTAGGAGCCCTGAGTCGCGATGCTCAGGTAACCCCCCCTTTAACGCGCAAGCTTGGTTAGATGTCGAAACTCTACGTCCTCCGGTCCCGGCCCTCGAGCTGGTCTCAGCCGTCGCTGGTATGCCAGGTCGCGATGCCGTGGACAAGACCAGAGGGTGAGGGCTGGAGAGCCGGTAGGAGCCCTGAGTCGCGATGCTCAGGTACCCCCCCTTTAACGCGCAAGCTTCCGACATCCAGGAAGGGAAGGAGCCACGGACAGGCATCAAATAACAAGCATGATGGGTCGAAAGCATGGCCCTAAGATAAACGCAAGAGGGGTACTGCTTGCTGGAGTCGACCCGGCGACTTGGGTATAATGCAGCCCGAGGGGCGCCCCCAACAAAGTAAGTTAAAAACATGAGCAAAAGGGATACACGCCGCAGGGACGGACCCACGCGGCCTGGGAATAATGCAGCCCTGAGGGTGCTCCCAGCTGGAAACTAAACTTGAAAGATGTCACCTGATAGTGTTGACGATGAAGGGGTGTTGGTGTAGCAGACTCGGTGGGTTGTGGTAGCCGATCCTCATGAGCCCCCAGGCCCTGGGACCTCGGGAGGCTCCGGAGGCGCTGGAGGCTCCTCGCGGACCATCTCCATCTCCGCCAGGGCTGCGGAACGCCTGACCTCTTGAGCCTCCAGTATGCCCCTCATGAGGCGCTGGTACGCGGCAGCCGCGTTCGGCAAGCCATAAGGCATCTGAACGTGGCTGTGGGTGGACCTTGGCGCCCCACTTGCGAGGGCAGGCGCTCTGAGGCGGCTCGGTTGAGCCTGGTATGTCGTCTGAGACGCGCAGCCCACTATCCTCGCCTGGATGGGGGGCCACAGCGGGTAAGCAGCGGCTGCCTCTCATGACTCTTGACTCTTTTAGCTCCTGAATGGCCTTGCTGACGAACTCCTGAGGGTTTGGCCCTCCTTGCCTTGCTCCTTCTTGAGGGAAACGTGCTTCGAAACACGCCTCCATGTGGTGGCCAAGCGCCTCCTCGTGACCTTGGCGAGGTCGGCGGCCCTCGAGGGGAGAGCCCCCGAGCCCTGCCTGAGGAGGGCGCCTGGCGCGCTTCCCTATGCGATGGAAGGAGGTTCCCCCTGGGCAGGCGCGGGCCCTGAGGGGCCTGCCTCCTGAGGGGCCTGGCCTGACGATGTCTTCTTCTTCTTGGGGGCGGCCTCGGGAAGCATCCTGCTTCCGCGATCCGGGTCTTCCAGTGATGCAGCCTGAAAGGCTCGTTCCAGGGAGCACACCGCGTCTTTCTCTTCGCAGGGTACCGTGATGACTCCGCCACTTCCTGACATGTTGAGGACGTTGTAGCCATGGTGGGTTACGGCCATGAACTTGGCCAGCGCTGGGTACCCGAGGATGGCATTGTACGGCAAGCGAATGTGGGCGACGTCGAAGTCGATGAGCTCGGTGCGGTAGTTGTCGGGCGCCCCGAAGGTGACAGGGAGGCGGACCTGCCCAATCGGGACCGTGGAACCGTCGGTTACTCCAGAGAAAGGCTTGGTTGGCTGAAGCTGATTGTAGGGCACTTGGAGATTGTTGAATGTTTCCACGGACAAGACGATGAGCCCTGCCCCGCCATTGATGAGGGTCCTGGTGACCAGCATGTTACTGATGATTGGGGAACAAAGCATTGGGAGAACTCCGGCTTTGGCCGCGCACTTGAGCTGATCTGCTGAGCTGAACATGATGGTGCACGCCGACCATCTGAGAGGGCGCGTGGCCTCGAGCTTGGGGAGGACTGCATCTACTTCGCGGGCGAACTGCTTGAAGATGCGTTGAGAGGCTAGGGCTTGAGCTCCGCCCAGGATGCAGGCGATCGCACGTGGCTCATGGAAGCCCCCAGCCCCCTCGTCCTGACGACGGTCCTCATTTCTCCTTGGCTGCGGCGGCAGCGGAGGGAGGCCTGTGTTACCTTGCGAGCGATCCTCGCGAGGCTGATCCCTCCAGCCTCCCTCGCGAGGCGGGTCCTGCTAGCGATCCTCGCGAGGTTGGTCGCGCCACCCTTGGTGAGCACCGCGGTCTTCCCAGTGTCCTGCGTTCCTTCCTCCTCCTCGGCCGTAGCCCCGGTCGCTGCGGCCGGGACGTCGGCCGGTCGTTCCTTCTCGCACGGCTCGGAGCTCTTGGCATTCATTGGTGTTGTGGGTGTGGAGGTCGTGGTGCACGCAGTACCGGCTGCCCTTGGAAGGTTCGGGCTGATCTCGGCCCCGCTTGGTGTCTGGTTCTGCAGCGAGCACGGCAGCCCCCTTGCGCTTCACATCCTTGGCCTTGGGTTTCTTCTCTTCTGGGTCTGCGGCAGGTAGCGCGAGGAGGGAGAGACGCCCTTCCTCAGCCCTGGCGCACTTGGTCGCCAAGTTGAACAGCTCTAAGGAAGTGCATAGGTCTTCATGCATCGCCAGCTCCTCCTTCATCTTGACGTCGCGCACGCCGTCGGAGAAGGCTGAGATGATGGCCTCCTCGGTCACCTTGGGTATCTTGAGGTGTGCGCTGTTGAAGAGCTGGATGTACTTCGGGTGGGTTTCCCCTGGTTGCTGCTTGATACGGCGCATGTCGCTCACGGCGGGTGCCCGGTCGCAAGTACCCTGGAAGTTGGCGATGAAGCGGGTGCGCATCTCATCCCAGGAGGAGATCGTGCCTGGGGCCAGGTTCAGGAGCCAGGTGCGGGCCCCGTCCTTGAGCGCCATGGGAAACTAGTTCGCCATGACCTTCTCGTCTCCGTTGGCAGCTTCGATGCCCAGCTCGTAGAGCTGGAGGAACTCTGCGGGGTCAGCCGTACCATCATAGCGAGGAGGCAGGTCTGGCTTGAACTTGCCAGGCCACACGATGTTGCGCAGCTCGGTGGTGAAGGCGCGGCAGCCCGCTATGGCCACGGGAGGCCTTGGGTGACGAAGAGCCTGGTTCTGCGGGTCCCCATGCGCTGCAGCTGGGAGCAGCGCGGGGTCTTGACGTGCTGGAGAAGGAGCGTGGTCGCAACGAACCGGAGCGGGGAGCGCTCGGGCAGCTTCTGGCGGGCGAGGAACTTCTTGGCTGCTCTGCTCTTGCCGCGCTTGCGCCTGACGGAGCGGGTTCCGCCCAGGGGCCACGCGCCTTGGGGCCAGGGCGCCTTCTTGAGGGGGAGGCGGCTAAGGCGCCCCCAGAGCTTCATTGCCCGCGCAGGGCTGGGCGCGGTGCAGCGAGAAGGACGACGCGGGGGAGCCCGCAGTGGCGCGCACGAGCTCGGCGACTTGGTCGAGCCACTCTTCATAGACGTTGTCGACGGGACGGTAGCGCAGGAGCTCGTTTGCCGCGATGAGCGCAGCTCGAGCCTCCATGGCCGCGCGGGGCGCACGGGACGAAGAACCAGCTGGGGAGAGCGAGGGTGTAGCAGTGTGGCCGTCTCACCTCATCGATGGATGCTGGGACGATGCTTGCTGCTCATTCCCCGCCGGGCCGGTGGTAGCGTTGACGGCAGGCGATGGGGAACGACGAGGGCGCCTGCCGACGGGAGCCGTCTGGGTGACACGGGAAGCGAGGGCGGCTCGGCGCTCGGTGCGGGCCTGACGAGCATCAGACATGGATGTGATGGTCGGGGAAGAACAGGGCGACGGAAGACGAATTCCGGTGCACCCCTACCTAGCGCGCCAAATGTCGGATTTCGGGTCCCGGCAGACCCTTGAGGTTCGAACACTGGGGTGCTCGCGAAGATTTCGCCCTCTACCTACCTGTTCCTCGCCAACTCGCTAAGATCTAAACTACGAAAAGAACAACACAAGAGACACAGAGTTTATACTGGTTCAGGCCACCATTGTGGTGTAATACCCTACTCCAGTGTGTGGTGTGGTGGATTGCCTCTTGGGGTGGTGATGAACAATACAAGGAAGAACAGCCTCGTGAGGGTCTGTTCTTGGCTGGCGCGATGAACTGCTAGGAGGAGTTCAGTCGCTCTATCTACTGGTTTCTTGGTGAGGATCCAGATTCTAGATCAGGTCTTGATGCTCGATTCTCTATCAGGTGTCTCTACCCTGGGGGTGGCTAGTCCTATTTATAGGCAAAGGCCCCGGCCTCTTAGAAATATTGAGCGGGAAGGGCACCAACAATTGGCCATTTGAAGGGGCAGTGGGTACACTTATCTCGACTAAAGTTAGTCCTCGCTTTGTCAAAGGCTCTGGTGGTGGCCTTTGCTTGGGCTCCACAATGACTTCCTCCTGCCGTTGGGCTGGTCTTGGCCTTGTTGCACCGAAATGGATGCCTTTGCTTGATGGTCTCACCTGCGCTTGCTCCTTTGCACCAAAGAGGAAAGGAGGACCTTTGCGGTGGCGCCCATTGGCGCCCTTGGTCGTCATGGCTTGAGTCATGGGCACCTCGCGAGGTACCCCGCCTTGAATTCTCCGCCTCCTCGTGAGCCATCCTGATGAGGCCGTGCGTGAGGAAGCTCCTTGTCGTCCGCCCCACGAGGCTTGGCCCCTCGCGAGGGTCTTGAGCCTGTGTTGATGAAGATGGGCCGTGTTGGGCCCCCTTTGAGCCACGCCGCAGGCCGCAGCGAGCAAGTGCAGGGACCCCGTTCCTGTAACCCGGCAGATGTAGCGATTGTATGAATTCAGTTACAAGACCGATTCAACTATACAAAATCATCTACACTTGTATGGGATGTCGGTCACATATACTAGGTGGGTTCATCATGGTGAAGCTGTGAACATCAATGTTACTGACTATGTGGAAGCAGCAGATCACCATCTTGATCTGCCTGATGCTTAGGTGGAAGAGGAGGAGGAGGTGGTGGTGGCAGAGCTAGTGAGTTTGACCAACATTGAAACAATGCTACGAAATGCTCGTGCATTTCGTGAACTTTCACCTGCAGAAGAAAAATGGTGGGCCCACATGTTGGAACAATGCAACGTGGTTGTCACCCACGGAAATAAGCTGTCAGTATTCTCAGCTATGGTCACCTTTCTTCAGGTGAAGAAAACTGAGCGGATGACCAACAAATCATTGAATGTGATGTTGGCTGCTTTCCACAAATCTTTCCCAGAAGTGTCTGAGCTGCCACACACCTATAGTAAAATGAAGAATTTCCTCCGTGCAGTTGGAATTGGATATGGTATGATCCATGTTTGTAAGAATAATTCTGTTCTGTTCCAGAAGGATTATACCAACTTAAGTGAATGCCCAAAATGCAAATCATCAAGATGGAAAGATGGCAATGCTGTGAAGCGGATTCCTCATAATGTTCTGAGACATTTTCCAATTATACCAAGATTGCAGAGGTTGTTTCATGATGCTGAAACAAGAGAGGATGTACTGTGGCATTCTAGGAACCAGGAGTACAAAGATCAGAATGTAATGAGCCATCCATCTCAACGTAGTGACCGGAAAAGCTTCAATCACAAACACCAAAAATTTGTTGCTGACCCGAGAAACATTAGACTTGGCATAGCTTTAGATGTATTTAACCCATTTGGCCACTAGAGCGTCACATATAGCATGTGGCCTCTGCTTGTTATACCTTACAACATGCCTCCAAATGTCTGCACCAAAGAATCAAACTACATGATGGCCTTGCTCATCCCAGGTCCAAAAAGTCCTGGAAAGGATTTTGATTTATTCATGGAGCCTCTTGTGGAGGAACTTCAACAGCTATGGAGGGGTGTTCTCACTCAAGACCTATATAGCAGCCCACGAGCTGATTTCTTTCTTTGTGCTGTTATAATTTGGTGCATCCATGATTATCCAGCATTGGGCACTATGTCAGGGCAAACGACACATGGTTACAACGCATGTGTTCACTGTGACAGGAATCCACTGTCATACGCAAATACTTAGAAAGATCTGTTACATTGGACATCGCCATTTCCTTGCCAAGGACAAGCCATGTCCTACAAAATACCGAAGATATGTGTTCAATGCAAAGCATGAAAACCATGATGCGCAAAAGAGGCTCACCGCCGATGATTTGCAAGTGGAATTAGAGAAGGTCAGGCATATTACACCAGGAAACCATCCTGATAATGCTAGCGGGAAAAGGAAGCATGGCAGGGCAGAAGAGAGATTAATGTTTACCCGCAGGTCTACTTTGTGGGACTTGGAGTATTGGAATGATTTGGATCTGCGGCAAAATCTTGATGTGATGCACATCGAGAAAAATATATGTGACAACATTATCGACACACGTCTTAATAGTGAAGGCAAGACGAAAGATACTTAAAATCTAGGATTGATTTGACAGACCTGGGTATCAGATCCGATTTGCAAGTGAAAGATGATGGTGCATCACGAGATATGGCACCAGCTATGTACATCTTGGACAAAGTAAAAACAAAAGAATTATCTGAGGTCCTGTCACGTGTGAGATTCCCACATGGATTAGCTTCCAACCCTAAAAGGAGAGTCACTGCAGATGGAAACAAGGTACAAGGGTTGAAAACTCATGACTGCCACATCCTACTTCAAAGGGTTTTACCTGTTATCCTTAGAGGATTGGGCCGCCCTGACTTATATAGAGCAGTTGCAGAGTTGGGACAATTCTTCAGGGAACTCTATAGTAGAAATATCAGGATAGATGCTTTGGAGGGTCTTAGAGACAAGATACCAACTATCCTACATGACCTTGATAAGATATATCCTCCAGCCTTCGTTGATGTGATGGTGCATTTGGCTGTTCATCTACCTGATGAGGCACTACTTAGATGTTTGACATGGTCACTATGTTGTGCAACATCAATAGAAAGGATTTACTACCGCAAAATCCAAGAAACATTGACAAACTAGTTATGGCAATATTTATGAAATGGTTCAAGAGCCATGTAAGCTTTTGAATTGCACTGTCTGTTTTTTTAATATACTGAGTACATAAGACGATCAGCTTGTCTATTTTCTAACCATAGGTTAAGAAGATGAGGGAGGATGGGCAAGAAGTTGATGATGCCCTTTACGCACTAGTAATGAGTCCTAATACTCGGGTAAGACATTATGAATCTTGCGTTGTTGGAGATGGGCGCTACAACACCCTTGCACGCGACGAAGGCAGGAAGACACAAAACAGTGCCATCATTAGCATGGATATGTACGACAAAGAGACAACTGAAATGTATGTTAACATAACAGAGATTGTTCAGTTGCAGTATTTCTCCAGTTTCGAGGTTCATTGGTGTGCGGTTCTGTTGTGTTGTCGTTGGTACAACCTGTTTTCCAGGATCGCAAAACCCAGAGCTGATGATTATTTCAAATCCATCAATGTCAAGGCAGCGTACCGGATTGACGAGCCTTTTCTTTTGGCAAATCAAGCAACAGAGATATTTTTCTTGGAAGACACATTTGCACGTAGCGATGACTGGAGAGTATTGGAAAGGTTTGAGTAGAGGAATTTGGTTTGGTTAATGAAGTTGCACAACAAGATGATGCTTACACTACTTGTCAGTGCAACAAACCCTGGGTCTGTTGCCCTGACTGTGCACATGCACAAGATCAAGATAGAAGCACCAACCTAGATAGTATAAGAAACCAAGAGATTCGAAGGATCGACAAGCAGATCAGAGGGACCAAGACTAGGCAAGAGAAGCAAGATATCGTCAAGGGAAAGGCCTCCCTTGCCGGGCAGGCGAGCCCGGCAAGGGGCGAGGCCACCCTAGAAGAAGACGACCAAGGTGTCCTGGCAGGGCCTGCCGGGACTTGCGAAGGCTAAAATCACCTCACCGACCACTCCACCATGACCCACGTTGTCGATCAATACGGTGTCAAGCCGCGGAGTGATTAAGTGGCAGCCATTCACTACTAGGGAAAACCCTAGCAGTAGCGCGTGTTTTGTGCCCACTAGTAGCGCCGGTGGCCGCGCTACTAATAAGGCGCTTCTGAGTTATTGCTTAGCGAAGAAGCGTGCCATCACGCGCTCTGCTAGGACAAATAGCTGTAGCGCTTGTTCACTACCGCGCCATCGCTAAGGTATCTACTTGCAGCGTGTTTTCTTTCCATCGCTACTAGTATTTTTTTATTTTTTTTATTTTTAGTGTATTTATGTGCCATCATACACATATTGGTACAATACCAGCTGTTATGAGGTTTACATCATTATGTCCATAAGAGTGTATTAAAGGAAGGTGGATTAGGTTCAAGTGGAGGCAATATGTGGTGCATGTCAAAGTATACTACTAATCCAAACTTGATCTAGTTTGGACTAGTAGTACTTTCGATGTGCACCACATGTTGCCTCCACTTGAATCTAATCCACCAGCACAAGATATTTAATCATCATCATGGTCATTACCACCAACAGTATTTATTTAATCACCACTAACACTAGCTAATAATAATCATCATAGTCATTACCACCAACACTAGCTATTTTATCATCATAGTAATAGTGTAGCACATCATCATCATGAAACTCATTTCTAGCCAGCTACTCACTCCTGCTGCTCTCTTTTAGGTAAATGAACATAAAACATGTGTAGCTCTCCTCCTTGATCAAGTTGGAGCATGCAGATGAACCTGTCTCCTAATCGTGGAAGGCGCCTCTATTTGCTGCTCCCTAGTTGTAACGCCCCGGATTCGATGCGCCAGGTGTCTGCCAGTTATTCGCCGCCGTTGCCATGTCATTTGCTTGCGTGTTGCACTTTGCCATGTCATCGTCTTCATTTCATATCATGTCATCATGTGCATCGCATTTGCATACGTGTTCGTTTCATGCATCCGAGCTTTTTCCCCGTTGTCCGTTTTGCAATCCGACACTCCTATGTCCTCCGGCGTTCCCCTTTTGCCTCTTTTCGTGTGTGGGTATTAAACTTTCTCGGAATGGCCCAAGGTTTGCCAAGCGGCCTTGGTATAGCACCTGTAGACCGCCTGTCAAGTTTCGTGCCATTTGGAGGTCGTTTAGTACTCCAACGGTTAACCGGGTAACCGTAGAAGCCCTCTTTGAGTTGCAGCCCAACACCCCTGCCAAAGTGGCCCAAAACCCATCTAACTCCCATCCATGCTCTCGGTCGTTCGATCACGATCGCGTGGCCAAAAACCGTACCTCATTTGGACTCTCCTAGCTCCCTCTACCTATAAATATACCCTCCCCTTCCATTTTCGCGGATGAATCCTACCCCTAACCCTAGTTTTTCTCCTCCCACCGCACCGGACATGTCCGCCGCCTCCGGACGTATCGCTGCCGCCGCCCACAGCCAACGGGGGCCTGCCACGTGACGCATCCGCCTCCCCACGCCGCCCGGCTCGCTGGCCCGTCCGCCGGCCCCACGACCATGAAGCCGCTGCCTGCCTGCCAAGCCGCCGTCCGCCGCGCGCGCTGCTGTGGACCCGCCGCCAGCGCCACTCGGCGACGCTGCCCGCCGCCCGCCAGGCCCCTCGCGCCGCCCTCCTCGTCCGGGCGCTGCCTCCGCCAGCGACGCAGCCGCCGCCGGACCCGCCGCCTCCTCGCGCGGCCGCCCTCCCAGCGCCCTGCCGGGCTTCGCCGCCCGCGGCTGCTTCCCGCCGGTGCCCGCGCCATCCTCGCCGCGCGCCCTACCGCCGCCCGTCGCGGATCCGGTCAGCGGACGGATCCGCGACTTCGCCTCGCCGGTCCCCTCCTTCGGCCGGACCCAACTCCGGTGCCGCCCTCCCCGCATTTTCCGGCGAACTCCGGCGATCCTCGGGATCCGTGCCGCCCGGATCCAGATCCAGACGAACCCTAAGGTTGACCCCCGAAACGTCTAAGTCCCAGATTTCTGTCATTATCATGCCATCTTCATTGCATCATGTCTCTGCATCCGTAGCTCCGTTTCGTGCGTGCAATATGTCAAATTGTTCGTCTCTACGAGTACTTCATTTCATTCCATTGCATCATTTTGATTTGATCTCATCTTGATGCCTGAAATGCTGTTGGAAGAGTGCATGTGGATGTTAATCTGCTGAAACTGTTATAACTTGCTCATTTGTCATTTTTGCCATGATTGATGTGTGCATCCTATGAGGTTGATGTCTTCATGTGTTTTGATCTATGCCATGCCATCTTTCCAGGGATGTATGCCATGTATTTTTGTGATCAATGTGGTGATTAGCATAAGCATGCAAACTAGGCTTCGTGATATTGCTGATTCTAGTCCCTGTTCTGCTGTTATTTTGTTGCCATGTAAACTTGATGCTACAGAGAGATCCATGCATATTTAGAGATACTTCAGTAAGGGTGTTTTGAACATATGGTTATTGTCTATCCATTCATGCCCTTTTTTGCAATTATGGAGTAGCCTAGCATGTCATTTGAGTGCTCTACTTTTGGTTCAAAATGTTTCCTGGCAGATTGTTTACATGTTATTCAATTTGGCCAAGGTTGCTATATTTGATCCTTGCATGCTATGGACTTGTTCTTGACTTGGTTTGTTTCATAAACATGTCTTCTTGATGATGCTATGCTTATCTTGTCATGCAATGACTTGTGGTGAGTGAATCGAGCTTGTTAAGGAGGGTACTTGTTGCTGTTTTGCTAGACAGATTCTGTAATTTTGTGATGCCATGTTAACATGCCTCTACTAATCATTCTATGCATAATCTAGAGATGTTCTATAAACATGTTTTGATCTACATGTCATGCTCTATCCATCCATGCCCCTGGTAGCATTTATAGCTTGCTGTAGATTGTTCATATCTTGCTCCAAAGTTGCTTCAAAATATTGCTGTCAGCCTGTTAACATTAAGTTCAGTTGTTTCCATGTGTTTTCCTAGTGATCCATGAACCCTATGAACTTGTTATTGCCATGCTTAGCTTCATAAACATGCCTTCTTACTATTGGTTGCCTTGCCATGCCATGTATTGCTCTGTGGTGAGTGGTTCAAGCTCACCAACATGCCTACTTATTGTTGTTCCTGCCATGTTTGAATCTGTAATATAACTTGCCATGTTTATATGGGTGCCATCATATTTTCTATGCCTTTTTGGCTCATGGTCAGTAAGGGACTTTTGATCTATGCAATTAGTAGATTCATGCCATGCCTTTGTTTGCCATGATAAGTTCCTGTACCATGTTGTTTGCTTGCTCTAAACATTGCAACCTGATATTATTTCTGCAAAGTCTGAAACTGTTATTATTTGCAATCTTACCATGTGTTTTGGAGCATGTTCTAGTGATTTCTGGAGATAGCTCAGTGTTCATGTCTTGTTATACTTTACCTGTACTTCATGCCCATGTCTTTTGTTATTATGTTGGGGTGCTGTAGCATGTTGTTTTGATGCTTGTAATATGCCTAGTTGCTGTTTTGGACAGATTGTTGTTATGACTTGTATAGAGTGTATGTGTTGCCCCATTGCTCCGTTTTGAGTGTGCTCTATATGAAACTTGCTTGTTTTTGCATGTAGCTTCATATTATCATGTTGCATCCTTGTTTTCGTGTGTTTGCTTGATGTTTGGGTGCATTTTGCATCGATGCCATGTTTAACTTGTTTTGCTCATATCTTCTAGGCCGTAGCTCCGAATCTAATGAACTTTATATGTAACTTGGCTAGAATTTCGTGTAGATCATCTTGGTGCATCTTAACTTGCTGTTTAACAACTTGAACATAAGGTTTATTCAGTTCTGGACCAATTTCGAAATTTGGATATGAGGACTTACCGGATTTGTTATATGTTGTTCCCGGCCTCATTTAAACTTGCCTTGATGTGTTGTTCTTGTTTGCATCATCTCTTGCCATTAGTAGCTTCATGTAGCCTTTTCATGCATCATGCTTGTTGTGCATCATGTCTTGTTCATGTGTGGTGTGTTTACCATGTTGTGTGCTTCTTCTCGATAGTTCCCGTTTCGTTGCGATCGTGAGGATTTGTTCGTCTTCGTTTGGTTCGTCTTCGTGGCTTCATCTTCTTCATGGACTCGTTCTTCTTCCTTGCGGGATTTCAGGCAAGATGACCGCTACCCTGGATCTCACTACTATCATTGCTATGCTAGTTGCTTCGTTCTATTGCTATGCTGCGTTACCTATCTGTTGCTCATCAAGCCTCCCAAATTGCCATGAACCTCTAACCTTTGACACCATTCCTAGCAAACCACTGTTTGGCCATGTTACCGCTTTTGCTCAGCCCCTCTTATAGCGTTGCTAGTTGCAGGTGAAGTTGAAGATTTCTCCATGGTGGACAGGATTTTGGTTGGGATATCACAATATCTCTTATATTATTAATGCATCTATATATTTGGTAAAGGGTGGAAGGCTCGGCCTTATGCCTGGTGTTTTGTTCCACTCTTGCCTCCCTAGTTTCCGTCATACCGGTGTTATGTTCCCGGATTTTTGCGTTCCTAACGCGGTCGGGTGATTTATGGGACCCCCCTGACAGTTCGCTTTGAATAAAACTTGTCCAGCAAGGCCCAACCTTGGTTTTACCATTTGCCTCACCACCACCTATACCCTTCCCTTGGGTCGGCCAACCCAAGGGTCATCTTTATTTTAGCCCCCCGGGGCCAGTGCTTGTCTAAGTGTTGGTCCGAAACGAGCAACCTGCGGGGCCACCTCGGGGCAACTCGACGTCTGGTTTTACTCGTAGCTTGACTTATCCGGTGTTGCCCTGAGAACGAGATATGTGCAGCTCCTATCGGGATTGTCGGCGCATCGGGCGGCTTTGCTGGTCTTGTTTTACCATTGTCGAAATGTCTTGTAAACCGGGATTTCGAGACTGATCGGGTCTTCCTGGGAGAAGGTCTATTCCTTCGTTGATCGCGAGAGCTTGTCATGGGCTAAGTTGGGACACCCCTGCAGGGTATAAACTTTCGAGAGCCGTGCCCGCGATTATGTGGTAGATGGGAATTTGTTAATATCCGGTTGTAGGTAACTTGACACCAGATCCGAATTAAAACGCATCAACCGCGTGTGTAGCCGTGAGGGTCTCTTCTCGGCGGAGTCCGGGAAGTGAACACGGTTTCTGTGTTATGTTTGACGTAAGTAGGTGTTCAGGATCACCTCTTGATCATTAATAGCTTCACGACCATTCCTTTGTTTCTCTTCTCGCTCTCATTTGCGTATGTTAGCCACCATACTTGCTTAGTCGCTGCTGCAACCTCACCACTTTGCCCCTTCCTTTCCCATTAAGCTTTGCTAGTCTTGATACCCATGGTAATGGGATTGCTGAGTCCTCGTGGCTCACAGATTACTACAACAACAGTTGCAGGTACAGGTTATGCGATGATTATGACGCGAGAGCGATGCTTGCTTGCATTGAGTTCTTCTTGTGCTTCTTCTTCGATCAGGGGATAGGTTCCAGGTCGGCAGCCTGGGCTAGTAGGGTGGATAATGTTTGAGTTTCTGTTTATGATTCATCCGTAGTCGGATGTTGTTCTTGTATGATGTATTGTTGTATTCGTGTGGCATTGTATGCCTTATGTATGTATCCCCATCTATTATGTAATGTTGATGTAATGATATCCACCTTGCAAAAGCGTTTCAATATGCGGGTCTATCCTTGGTGGGACCTTCGTGTTCCTTTTGGATAGGGTCGCATATTGGGCGTGACAAGTTGGTAATCAGAGCCTCGACCGACCCTAGGGGCCCCCCCTTGATTGATCGTGTAGTTTGGCCGTTGTTGAGTCTAGAAGAAAACTGTTTTCGGAGTCTAGTTATATCGGAGAGTAGGAATTCTTTTTACTCCTCAGCCCCTTCGTCGCTCTGGTGAGGGAAGCTTGACGTAGGTGTTTTGAATTACTCCTCTTCCCGTTCAAATTTTTCTTTAGGTTCACGCAGTTGGTTTTTCGGTCATTGGTTCTCAGCTCTTTTCATCCGGTGCATTTCTCGTCAAGTTGACTCAAGCCTCTTCATCTTTGAGTTCAATCCTCAGTTGTTTTCTTTTCCCACCCGCCCTCCCTTCTTCTCCTCGAAACCGGAGTCCGTAATCGAGTATCCTTCCTACTCGTGTGAAGTCTTTGCTTTTTTTCTTCAATGATTTCAACCGGTGCTTCCTCTTCAAGATATTCGTCGATTTCCCCTTCCGAGTTTCTTTTGTTTTCCCGCCCTCCCACCCTCTTCTTCCTTTAGTTTGAGTCTCTTTCAACTTTCTATTTCATCCATGTGGAGCCTCTTTAGTCCTTCGTCAATTATGTCAACCGGTGAATTCTCGTCTCGTTCGTCACTCTTCACCCCTTTCTTTTCCCGGTGCACTCAATTCAAGTTTTCGGTAGATCCTATTCTTTCCTCGGCTCAAGTGTTTTCCCTGCTCGTTCGCCTCTCGCCAGTTAATCATTCCGGAGTTCAAGATATCTCAAGAGATTCGTCTGTGTTCTAATTAATTCGACGTTGTCACCTCATTCAAATAATTCTATTCTTCCGGTGCTTCGTTCAACTGTTCTTTATCCAGTTCGAATTCTTCCCGTTCCCTTGTATCTAAGTCCCCTCTAGCATATTTGTTCTTCTAATTCTTCCCGGTGATTCATTCTCTTTCGTTAGTCATTTTCGAATTCTAACGGTGGTTCGTTCATGATTCTTTTTCCTTGATTATCTTTTTAATCCATTCATTCTTTTCAATCCTACCGGTGGTTCATGAAGACCTTCTCAAGTTTGCGATATGTCACTTCTCAACTCCTTTTTCAAGAAGAATAAGTAGTATGGAAAATCCATTGCTTCTCATCAATTTAATTTGATGAAGGATAAGCATACAATAAATCTTATTCTCATTTTCTCCAAGCGAGTAATCCCTTCCTTCGGAGTTTGTTCTTGATGAATAAATTCTAGTTCCAAGTGTTTCATCTTTTCTTTTCCGGAGTTCAATTTCCTCGGCCATGTCGTCGGAACCTCCATCTAATTCACCGCAAGGCCCATCTTATTCTTTTCATCCTTCATTTTATCTCATCATCCTTTATTTTACCGGAGTACTTCATGGCGGTTCTTCATGATTTATTTCATTCTTCAAGAGTTCATCAAGTATCATTCCATCCTCTCTAGTTCATGTTTTAATCATTCCATTTTTAGCCGGAGTACTGCCTAAATCCTTTCAGTCTTATCTGTTTCTTTTCTCATTCTAACCACTCCGGTTAGAACGAGAGGTTTCATAGTCTATCTGATTCCGTGAGTTTTCGATTCTTGTCATCCTCGTCGTTCCTCTCTTCTTCTCGAGTGCTCTCGATTCTTTGCTTCTTCTCTTGAGTTTTTGTTTCACCTCATCCCTTTTTACCATCCGTCTCGGTCCTAAGATCTCGGGACGAGATCTCTTGTTAGTGGAGGAGTGTTGTAACGCCCCGGATTCGATGCGCTAGGTGTCTGCCAGTTATTCGCCGCCGTTGCCATGTCATTTGCTTGCGTGTTGCACCTTTCCATGTCATCGTCTGCATTTCATATCATGTCATCATGTGCATCGCATTTGCATACATGTTCGTTTCATGCATCCGAGCTTTTTCCCCGTTGTCCGTTTTGCAATCCGACACTCCTATGTCCTCCGGCGTTCCCCTTTTGCCTCTTTTCGTGTGTGGGTATTAAACTTTCTCGGAATGGCCCGAGGTTTGCCAAGCGGCCTTGGTATAGCACCGGTAGACCGCTTGTCAAGTTTCGTGCCATTTGGAGGTCGTTTGGTACTCCAACGGTTAACCAGGTAACCTTAGAAGCCCTCTTTGAGTTGCAGCCCAACACCCCTTCCAAAGTGGCCCAAAACCCATCTAACTCCCCTCCATGCTCTCGGTCGTTCGATCACGATCGCGTGGCCGAAAACCGCACCTCATTTGGACTCTCCTAGCTCCATCTACCTATAAATATGCCCTCCCCTTCCATTTTCGCGGATGAATCCTACCCCTAACCCTAGTTTTTCTCCTCCCACCGCACCGGACATGTCCGCCGCCTCCGAACGTATCGCCGCTGCCGCCCGCAGCCAACGGGGGCCTGCCACATGGCGCATCCGCCGCCCAGCGCCGCCTGGCCGCCTGGCCCGTCGCTGCCCCCAGCGAATCCATCCCGCGCCGCCGCGCGATGAAGCGCTGCCGCCTGCCAGCGTTGCCGCCCGTCCGCGCCGCAAGCGCGGACCCCGCCGCCAGCGCCACTCCGCGACGCCACCGCACCGCCTGCCGTAGCCCCTCGCGCCGCCCTCCTCGTCCGGCCGCTGCCTCGCCGCCGGCACGCAGCCACCGCCGGACCCGCCGCCTCCTCCGGTGCGGCCGCCCTCCCGCGCCCCTACGGAGCTTCGCCGCCCCACCGCGGCTGCTCCTTTTCGGCGCCCGCGCCATCTCGCCGGGCGCCTACTGCCGCCGCCCGTCGCGGATCCGGTCGGGCCGGACCGGATCCGGCGACCCCGGCCTCGCCGGTCCCCTCCTTTGGCCGGACCCAACTCCGGTGCCGCCCTCCCCGCATTTTCCGGCAAACTCCGGCGATCCTCGGGATCCGTGCCGCCCAGATCCAGATCCGGACGAACCCTAAGGTTGACCCCCGAAACGTCCAAGTCCCAGATTTCTGTCATTATCATGCCATCTTCATTGCATCACGTCTCTGCATCCGTAGCTCCGTTGTGCATGTAATATGTCAAATTGTTCGTCTCGACGAGTAATTTATTTCATTCCATTGCATCATTTTCATTTGATCTTATCTTGATGCCCGAAATGCTGTTGGAAGAGTGCATGTTGATGTTAATCTGCTGAAACTGTTATAACTTGCTCATTTGTCATTTTTGCCATGATTGATGTGTGCATCCTATGAGGTTGATGTCTTCATGTGTTTTGATCTATGCCATGCCATCTTTCCAGGGATGTATGCCATGTATTTTTGTGATCAATGTGGTGACTAGCACAAGCATGCAAACTAGGCTTCGTGATATTGCTGATTCTAGTCCCTGTTCTGCTGTTATTTTGTTGCCATGTAAACTTGATGCTACAGAGAGATCCATGCATATTTAGAGATACTTCAGTAAGGGTGTTTTGAACATATGGTTATTGTCTATTCATTCATGCCCTTGTTTGCAACTATGGAGTAGCCTAGCATGTCATTTGAGTGCTCTACTTTTGCTTCAAAATGTTTCCTGGCAGATTGTTTACATGTTATTCAATTTGGCCAAGGTTGCTATATTTGATCCTTGCATGCTATGGACTTGTTCTTGACTTGGTTTGTTTCATAAACATGTCTTCTTGATGATGCTATGCTTATCTTGTCATGCAATGACTTGTGGTGAGTGAATCGAGCTTGTTAAGGAGGGTACTTCTTTGTTCTTTGTTTTGCTAGACAGATTCTGTAATTTTGTGATGCCATGTTAACATGCCTCTACTAATCATTCTATGCATAATATAGAGATGTTCTATAAACATGTTTTGATCTACATGTCATGCTCTATCCATCCATGCCCCTGGTAGCATTTATAGCTTGCTGTAGATTGTTCATATCTTGCTCCAAAGTTGCTTCAAAATGTTGTTGTCAGCCTGTTAACATTAAGTTCAGTTGTTTCCATGTGTTTTCCTAGTGATCCATGAACCCTATGAACTTGTTATTGCCATGCTTAGCTTCATAAACATGCCTTCTTACTGTTGGTTGCCTTGCCATGCCATGTATTGCTCTGTGGTGAGTGGTTCAAGCTCACCAACATGCCTACTTATTGTTGTTCCTGCCATGTTTGAATCTGTAATATAACTTGCCATGTTTACATGGGTGCCATCATATTTTCTATGCCTTTTTGGCTCATGGTCCGTAAGGGACTTTTGATCTATGAAATTAGTAGATTTATTCCATGCCTTTGTTTGCCATGATAAGTTCCTGTACCATGTTGTTTGCTTGCTCTAAACATTGCAACCTGATGTTATTTCTGCAAAGTCTGAAACTGTTATTATTTGCAATCTTACCATGTGTTTGGGAGCATGTTCTAGTGATTTCTGGAGATAGCTCAATGTTCATGTCTTGTTATACTTTACCTGTACTTCATGCCCATGTCTTTTTTTATTATGTTGGGGTGTTGTAGCATGTTGTTTTGATGCTTGTAATATGCCTAGTTGCTGTTTTGGACAGATTGTTGTTATGACTTGTATAGTGTATGCGTTGTCCCGTTGCTCCGTTTTGAGTGTGCTCTATATGAAACTTGCTTGTTTTTGCATGTAGCTTCATATTATCATGTTGGATCCTTGTTTTGGTGTGTTTTCTTGTTCGATGCCATGTTTAACTTGTTTTGCTCATATCTTCTAGGCCGTAGCTCCGAATCTAATGAACTTTATATGTAACTTGGCTAGAATTTCGTGTAGATCATCTTGGTGCATCTTAACTTGCTGTTTACGAACTTGAACATAAGGTTTATTCAGTTCTGGACCAATTTCGAAATTTGCATATGAGGACTTACCGGATTTGTTATATGTTGTTCCCGGCCTCATTTAAACTTGCCTTGATGTGTTGTTCTTGTTTGCATCATCTCTTGCCATGAGTAGCTTCATGTAGCCTTGTCATGCATCATGCTTGTTGTGCATCATGTCTTGTTCATGTGTGGTGTGTTTACCATGTTGTGTGCTTCTTCTCGATAGTTCCCGTTTCGTTGCCATCGTGAGGATTCGTTCGTCTTTGTTTGGTTTGTCTTCGTGGATTCATCTTCTTCATGGACTCGTTCTTCTTCCTTGCGGGATTTTAGGCAAGATGACCGCTACCCTGGATCTCACTACTATCATTGCTATGCTAGTTGCTTCGTTCTATCGCTATGCTGCGTTACCTATCTGTTGCTCATCATGCCTCCCAAATTGCCATGAACCTCTAACCTTTGACACCATTCCTAGCAAACCACTGTTTGGCCATGTTACCGCTTTTGCTTAGCCCCTCTTATAGCGTTGCTAGTTGCAGGTGAACTTGAAGATTTCTCCATGGTGGACAGGATTTTGGTTGGGATATCACAATATCTCTTATATTATTAATGCATCTATATATTTGGTAAAGGGTGGAAGGCTCGGCCTTATGCCTGGTGTTTTGTTCCACTCTTGCCTCCCTAGTTTTCGTCATACCGGTGTTATGTTCCCGGATTTTTGCGTTCCTAACGCGATCGGGTGATTTATGGGACCCCCCTGATAGTTCGCTTTGAATAAAACTTGTCCAGCAAGGCCCAACCTTGGTTTTACCATTTGCCTCACCACCACCTATACCCTTCCCTTGGGTCGGCCAACCCAAGGGTCATCTTTATTTTAGCCCCCGGGCGTTGCTTGTCTAAGTGTTGGTGCGAACGAGCAACTCATGGGGCCACCTCGGGCAACTCGACGTCTGGTTTTACTCGTAACTTGACTTATCCGGTGTTGCCTCGAGAACGAGATATGTGCAGCTCCTATCGGGATTGTCGGTGCATCGGGCGGCTTTGCTGGTCTTGTTTTACCATTGTCGAAATGTCTTGTAAACCGGGATTCCGAGACTGATCGGGTCTTCCTGGGAGAAGGTCTATTCCTTATCGCGAGAGCTTGTCATGGGCTAAGTTGGGACACCCCTGCAGGGTATAAACTTTCGAGAGCCGTGCCCGCGGTTATGTGACAGATGGGAATTTGTTAATGTCCGGTTGTAGATAACTTGACACCAGATCCGAATTAAAACGCATCAACCGTGTGTGTAGCTGTGATGGTCTCTTCTCGGCGGAGTTCGGGAAGTGAACACGGTTTCTGTTTTATGTTTGACGTAAGTTGGTGTTCAGGATCACCTCTTGATCATTAATAGCTTCACGACCATTCCTTTGTTTCTCTTCTCGCTCTCATTTGCGTATGTTAGCCACCATACTTTCTTAGTCGCTGCTGCAACCTCACCACTTTGCCCCTTCCTTTCCCATTAAGCTGTGCTAGTCTTGATACCCATGGTAATGGGATTGCTGAGTCCTCGTGGCTCACAGATTACTACAACAACAGTTGCAGGTACAGGTTATGCGATGATCATGACGCGAGAGCGATGCTTGCTTGCGTTGAGTTCTTCTTGTGCTTCTTCTTCTTCTTGCGTTTGAGTTTCTGTTTATGATTCATCCGTAGTCGGATGTTGTTCTTGTATGATGTATTGTTGTATTCGTGTGGCATTATATGCCTTATGTATGTATCCCCATCTATTATGTAATGTTGATGTAATGATATCCACCTTGCAAAAGCGTTTCAATATGCGGGTCTATCCTTGGTGGGACCTTCGAGTTCCTTTTGGATAGGGTCGCATATTGGGCGTGACATTAGTACTTCTCTGCGCTCCCCCAACACATATTTGGTCCAGTCTTGCACTATTAAGCACCCGTCGCTAATCTTGAATGCACTAAACTAATCTGTAGGATATCTTGGCCGTAAGCTGATAATACTCATGATACCTTTAGTCTCAATCCCATAAGGCACAACATTCATCGGGAGTCCCTGTTGAAGAACATCGTATGGTAACATACTTAGCAATGAAGTTTAGCTTCAAAAATAATGTATGGAAAAGATACAATGAGGACAAAAAGTAAAAATCTTACCATCCTTCCTAAATGGATGTGACCATAGTTCATTACAAACACTATTGCTCGCACATTTTCAGTACTAACATTTCTAAATGCAGGAAGAAAATTTGTCTTGACAGTATCAAGATCCTCAAGCCATGAAACATAATGACCGAGCTCCTCGCAGTTGAGTTCAGCCCAGACAAGATATCTGGTCCTGTCTACCAAGCGTTGGACATGTTTGCTTGCACGGAAATAAGCTGACAATACAAATTAGTTGTCAACTATTTTTGAATAAACAATATCAAAGACATAAATATGGTTGAGAAACTTACATAATGGTATAACTGGAGGCATTTGCACATTGACCCAGATGTCGGTATGTCACACCCTAGCTAGTTCATGCATTAGACTGTTGCATCATGTCTATTTCTTTTAACAAAAACCTGAAATGGGAATGACAGAACTCCCAGCCCTCTCTGAATCCAACTAGGGTTTACTAAAAATATTTTCGATGAACCTGAAATGCCCTTCTAAAATGTCCATCATTTCTGTTTTGGCTCAGAACCTCTGCCAAAAGTGATGCACAATTTCCTAGGTCATCCTAAGGTCTTTGAATTAAATCATAAGTATTTGAATTTGGGCATTTAAAATTTATAAAATATTTCAAATGCTCAAATATTCCCAAACTAAAATGTTCCATGTTGGAAGTATTCCAACTAAGGACCAGGTACAGTTTGGTGAATTTTGGAATGGTTTAGGTATTTTTAGAAACTCAACAAAGTTACAGAAGAAAATAGAAAACAGAAAAAAGGGAAAAACTTACCTGGCGCCACCCAGAGGCCACGAGCCAGCCCACCTGGCCGGCCCAGCCCGGCCACCGCTCCAGCGAGCTGCTTGGCTTGCCAGGCAGGCAGCCAAGGTGCTCGGCGGCGGCACCGCAGCTCGCCACGCAGCTGCACGTCGCCCTGCTTCCTCCTCTCACCGCCTTTGCTTGGCTGGGACGAGCTCCACGTCGCGCCCAACCCCTGGACACCTCCATTCACCCCAGCTCCTCTCCTCGCGCCCCACGCCATGGCCGACGCCACCGCCAGACCGACCGCAGAGCTGCGTGCTCTCCGTCATCTCCATGCAGCGCCACCGTGTCCGAAGCTCCGCCGTCCTCTACTCCTTCGAGCTAGCCGAGCCTCGAAGGCCAAGGTGCAAGCCGCCGCGACCAACCACGCCCAACCGCCATCGCGGAGATCCCTTCGCCGTCGCCGCCGATCAGCTCATCCCGACCGCGCCGTCCGTGCCCTCAAGACCGCAGTGAGCTGGGCTAACCTCTCCCCCCTTTCTTTCTCGCTCTCGTGCACCACAGCGAGCACACGTAGCTCACCTGCACGCGCCGTCGCGGACCTCGTCGCCGACGTGCTCCCGGCCATCCTCCGACCACCTCACCTTGTCCATCGCACTCACCACGTTGCGTTGAGGCTAACCATACACTCCCCGAACCTCACCGCACACTCTAGCCTCGAGTTCGTCTCCAACCGAACTCCGGCGGCCGCCAAAGTCGCCGCCGGCGCCAACTCCGGCCACCCCGAGCCCAACCACCACCACCAATAGTCGCGGCTCGACCTCAGCAACACGTAGATGCCTTCCGCCGTCCATTTGGTCGCCGGAATGACAAAAAGCACTTTCGCCGCCGCGTCGGGCTCGCCGGCGGCTAGACGCCGGCGTGTTTGACCCTGACTTTGACCATGGGTGGGCCCAGGTTGACCCCCCTGGGTCTATGACACGTGGGACCCCCTTTTCTAATTAATCCAGTTTAGTTTAAACTTAATTTAGTTAGTCTAATTGTCTACTGACATGCGGGACCCACTGGCCAGTTTGACCTGGACCAGCCCGTTGACCACTGACGTCATCCTGACATAATGCTGACACAATAATATAATTACTGGATTTACTTTTACACAGGAAATTCCAAAAAATGCTTCAAACTTCTAAAATTCATATAAAATCAACCGTAGCTCCAAATCAAACAAATTATATATGTAAAATGATCAGAAAAATGCACTCTATCCATCTGTACCATTTTCATGCATGTTTAAACAAGCTAACCTGCTGTTTATCACAGAACAAGATAAAACACCTTAAATGGCAACTTATGAGTTTGAACTTTGAACCATTGGTTCAAATTAGTTCAAACCCATCTGTCCTTAGTTGCATTAGCCCAATACACCCATTTTGCCATGTCTCATGCATGCATCATATTGTTGCATACTGTTTGGTAATGTTTGTGTATCGGTGCTCTCTGCGGCAGGTTCTGCCCCCGAGGAGTACCGTGATAACCCCGACGAAGAGCAATACCAAGCACCGACCGTCAAGCAAGCAACCAACCATTTGATCATATCGATATAATCCCATGCTCTTGCTCCTGCTCTCTTTTCTGCATTAAGACAACGCGATTCAAACTGCTGTGTGTCTGCGGTAGTTGAACCCATTTCCTTTGCATGACTGTCATTGCCACAAGAATTAGATGAAACCCACTAGCATGTGTAGGAGTTGATTGAGCCATATGATTGTGTTGTTCCTACCTTGCTATGCCTGCTATGCTTAGAGTCGTGTCGTGTCGGTTCATCACGGGTGATGGCTAGAGTGAAATGATCGTGTCGTATGAGAGTAAGGTGTTGAACACGATTTGGTAAAGGTATCGATGAGAGGCCATGTAGGAGTACATGGTGGGTTGTTTCATTGAGGCCGTCCTTAATCGAGATCTGTATGTGTGATTTAAGATTCAGCTACTACTATGCATTGGGCCCGAAACCAATGGACCCTCTCGGCTTCTTATTCACCCTAGTCTTCTGTCCAGGAGTTGCAAGTAGTTTCTGGTGTTTGTAGCCTACTGGAGGCCGTGGACAACGCTGACCGTAGGGGTGGGCTGTGATGCGGTAGGTACGTGGCACGGTGTACCGGATGCCCGTTTGGTGTCTCGGGAACCCTGTTCACATCGTTTGGGGCTGTGAGCGAAACTTCGGCCGGATCTCCTCATAGATGGAACCCAAATAGGCGATAAACCTAGACTAGAGACTTAGGTGTCTAGGTAGGTCGTGGCCGACACCCACGTTGGGCTTCCGCTTGAAGGTTGCCGAGTACATGTCGTGTAAACGGCGGTAAGTGGTGAGAGCGTGTATGAAGAAGTACACCCCTGCAGGGTTAACATCATCTATTCGAATAGCCGCGTCCGTGGTAAAGGACTACTTGGTTGCCTATACAGTTCATAGACAAGTAAATGGAAACTACTAAAAGCCTCAAGATAAGCGTGAGTGCCGAGGATGGCTCTTAGTAGGAAGACGGAGGTGGATCCTCGGTGGTGTATTGAAGTGATGAGTAGTGGACTCGAAAGCAAAACGATTTCAAGTTGGTGTCTCGTGAGGATAGCTTAGCCACGAGTCAAAGCTGGCTTGCTGTAATAACCCCACCAACCCTTCTTGATAATATGCATGTATGTAGGATCTGATGTAAGTCTTGCTGAGTACCTTTGTACTCATGTTGCTTTAATTTACATTTTTCAGAAGATGCCACAAACCCTTCCGATGGGTTCTTCGTAGACGTTGACATCAATGAGTAGACTAAGGCCCAGGTGGTGATCCTGAGCAAGTGAAGGACCATGTAGTATAGCTAGGCTTACCCAAGCCTCTTTTATTTTACTAGTAGTCTGTACTCAGACTAAACACTTCCGTTGTTGGCTTGTATGCTTGTATGACTTGAATGTGGGTCGTGTGACCCGTACTTGTGTGTATGCTATGTATGGCTCTCTGAGCCATTAAATAAAGTACTTGTGTCGTAGAGTCATGTTGTGATGCCTTATTGTATTTGCACATATCGAGCATATTGTGTGTATGATTGAAATGCTTGGTATGTGTGGGATCTGACTATCTAGTTGTTTATCTTTAGTAGCCTCTCTTACCGGGAAATGTCTCCTAGTGTCTCCACCGAGCCATGGTAGCTTGCTCTTGCTCGGAACACTTAGGCTGGCCGGCATGTGTCCTTCTTCGTCTCGTGTATGCGTCCCTTTGGGGAAATGTCACGCATTGAGTACCGGAGTCCTGTTAGCCCGCCACAGCCCGGTTTATCGAGTCTGCTAGCCCAGTGCTACAGCCGGAACTTACTTGTGATGACCGACATGTTCGATGTTGGGTCATGGATGCTGTCCTCGTAAGTCTGTGCCACTTTGGGTTTACAACTAGCCATGTCAGCCGGGCTCCTTTTCATATGGATGCTAGCGACACTATCATATACGTGTGCTAAAAGGCTAAACGGTCCCGGGCAAAGGTAAGGTGACACCCGTGGGGATACCGTGCGTGAGGCCGCAAAGTGATATGAGGTGTTACAGGCTAGATCGATGTGACATTGAGTCGGGGTCCTGACAGCGTTGGCATCAGAGCCGGACTGCCTGTAGGTTCTCCAAGCCAAACTGGTCGATGTTGAGTCTAGAAATGCTTTAGTTATATGTAGGGGAATTGATTGTGGGATGGTACGTAAGGCTCTTTTTACTCCTTTACCTCATGACATTCTGATCTGAGTCAGTCCATTCTTCCACCGGGGGTTAAGGATTAGGATCTCTTCTCTCTATTAGGTTCACGTGTTACTAATCAGTAGTACCTTATAGGTTTGATGGTTACAAGCCTGGTTCAGTTTTACTATCCTGTTATGTTACTAAGTTGGACCCAGAACCTTGATATGATATTGTTGAGTGGCTATGCAATTCTTTATAAAATGTCTCAAATCCTTTTGAGCATTTACAGTCGTTATGCTGTCCAAATTCTGCCAGAAATTCTAATGTCTTTGCATTGTGGTTATGCTTCCAGATGGCCACTCGTGACCAAAATCAAGTGGTTCGTCTGACCAGATGCATTGGTGTGACCGGTCATACGGCTATGTTAGTCCGGGTTATGATCGAGGCGGGTTACCGCTGGTATCCCGAATACACAGTCGAAGAGCAGTTTCGAGACTTTAATCAAAGCCAGTATCTCTACACTGTCAGAATATTTCCCTCTTATCCTGGTTCCACCGAGGCCCTTCACTGTTCCTATGGGCTTGGTGTTACTATTGATATGTGAAAGTGCAACTAATCCCCGGGTGGTTTTGGTAATTAATAACAACATATATATCATTGAACTAATTATTTCTTGAGAATATTTCAGAAAGTTCAGTGATATGGGTATGGCAACGACTGATGATGTGGACCCCTCAAAATGCTAAGGAAAACATTGGCAAAAGCTCAAGACTCTATTTTTGGTTTAGTGATCCAAGATCACATTGAGTCCATAGGAAAGCCAATACTATTAAAAGGGATGAGGTTATGATGATGATCTGGTTGCTCAAAGTGCTTAGTGATTTATCTCTCAAACTATCAGCAATCTTTCATTCCAACATATACTCATAAGTAATCTCGGTCCCACCGATTCCATAAACTCACCACACCGAGATGAACCACCTCAGCCATATACCCAAACCCTAGAAATCTCGGATTTTCCAATTCCAAACTCGGTCATACGAAACTAGTGTTGCCAACCTTCAGAACCTTCAGACTCAAATCGGTGTCACCGAGATGAGAAAGTCGGTCCCACCGAGAATGGCAAACCCTAGACTTTGGAAGAATCGGACTAACCGAGATTGTATTTTCGGTCCCACGAAAATCCCAACGCTCACAAGATTTGAACTTTCGGTCTCACCGAGTTGTCAACTTCGGTCTGACCGAGATTGGTCAAATGTGTGTAACAGTTGGATTTTGTGTGGAGGCTATAAATACCCCTCCACCTCCTCTTCATTCGTGGAGAGAGCCATCAGAAAGAACTACCACTCCTACCTTACATTTCGAGAAGAAAACTACCTACCCTTGTGTTGAGATCAAGTTGCTCCACTCCCACCATATGAAACTTGATTTCTAGCCTTCCCAAGTTGCTTTCCACTCAATCCTTTCTTCCACCACAGCCAAATCAGTGAGGAGAGTTGAGTGTTGGGGAGATTATCATTTGAAGCACAAGAGCAAGGAGTTCATCATCACCAACACCATCTATTACCTTTTGGAGGGTGGTGCCTCCTAGATTGGTTAGGTGTCGCTTGGGAGCCTCCGTCAAGATGTGGAGTTGAACCAAGAAGTTTGTAAGGGCAAGGAGATCGCCTACTTGTGAAGATCTACCCGAGTAAGGCTAGTCCTCCGTGGACGAGGCCATGATGGCATAGACAAGGTTGCTTCTTCGTGGACCCTTCGTGGGTGGAGCCTCCGTGGACTCTCGCAGCCGTTACCCTCCGTGGGTTGAAGTCTCCATCAACGTGGATTGACGATAGCACCACCTATCGGAACCACGAGAAAAATCTCCGTGTCTCCAAATTGCGTTTGGTCTTCTCCACCTCTTATTTACTACATGTGCAATTTACTTTCCGCTGCCATTACTCTAGAATTGCATGTGTAGGGTGATACTTGACTTGGTCATCATTGTGAACTTGCTAAAAACTTGTCCTTATCAAAAGGCTAAACTTTTAAGTTGTCAAGTAGTCTAATCACCCCCTCTAGACATACTTCCGATCCTACAAGTGGTATCGAGCTTTGGTCTCCATTGGATTGGTTTTCCATTGCATTGACTCCATAAGCTTGGTTTCACAACCTAGGAGAGTATGGCGTCTAGTGAGGTAATTTTCAGAGAGGTCCTTACTTTGATGGTTCAAACTTTGCTAGTTGGAAGCATAAAATGAAAATGCATATTCTTGGACATAACCCCGCCGCATGGGGCATTATTTGTGTTGGCTTGCAAGGTGAGTTCTTCGAGGAAGGAAAAGTTCGGATCGCGAAGCTATAGCGGATGAGTTGCGGATGTTCTGAACAATGCTCAAGCTTGTGACATTCTCTTCAATGCTTTGTGTCCCGAGGAGTTCAACAAGATCAGCCGTCTTGAGAATGCAAAAGAGATTTGGGATACTTTGGTCGAAATGCACGAAGGTACCGAGTCCGTGAAGGAATCAAAGCTAGATGTTCTTCAAGGTCAACTTGACAAGTTCAAGATGAAGGAAGGTGAAGGAGTCGCTGAAATGTATTCTAGGCTTGCTCTCATCACCAATGAGATCGCCGGCTTAGGAAGCGAAGAAATGACCGACCGATTCATCATCAAGAAGATTCTCAGAGCTTTGGATGGAAAGTATGACACCGTGTGCACTTTGATCCAAATGATGCCAAACTACAAGAATCTCAAGCCTACCAAGTCATTGGAAGAATTGTTGCTCATGAGATGACACTTAAAGATAAAGAAGAGCTTCACAACAAGTCAAGTGGTGCTTACAAAGCTACAGTTGAAGCTCCCACAACCTCAAGTGACAAGCTGGTTTCCAATGAAGAGATAAGTCTCATGGTGAAGAACTTCAACAAATTCTACAAGAGTAGAAGCAAGGAAAGAAGCTCAAAGTCTAGATCATATGATGAAAAGAGATCTTCTAGTCGTGATCAAACTGCTACAATTGTGGAAGACCGGACACTACTCAAATGAGTGTTCGACTCCCCACAAGAGAAGAGAAGAATCTCCAAGAAGAAGAAGCTCAAGAGAAGAGTCACCTCGGAAAGAGAGAAGGAGTATAGATGATCGTTATGAACGAAGATCCTCTCGGAGAAGCAAGTATTCGGAAAGGAAAGACAAGTCATCAAGGAGCTACACAAGAAGAAAACATCAAGCTCATGTTGGTGAATGGGTCTCCGGCTCCGACTCGACAATCACTCCGAAAGAAGCTATCACTCCAACTCCGAATCTGATCAAGATGAAGGTGTTGCCGGTCTTGCTCTCGTGTCCTCCAACTCCAACTCCTATGACTTGTTTGATTCACCGAATGAGGGAATTGGAAGATGCTTCATGGCAAAAGGCCCTAAGGTATCACACCCTGAATTCATTGACTTTGATAGTGATGAAGATGACTTGCTTGGTGAAGATGAGCTTTTACATGACAAATCTAGTGAGCTTAGTAATGATGAACATGCTAGTAGTCTTTATAGTCGAGAAGAGTCGAATGACAATGCTATGAAGGTGATTGAGCGTCTAACTAAAGAACTAAACACTCTTAAGTTAGCTCATGAAACAACTCAAGAAGATCATAGAGAGCTCCTAAGATCTCATGAGAAGCTACGCTTCGAGAAGCTCAATCTAGAGCAAGAACATGAGTTTCTAAAAGCTATCAATGACGATCTTCAAAGAAGAGTTCTTCATATCTTGCCAAACGACTTCTCTTGTCTAATTTCTTGCCACCTATTAAAACTAAGCATGACAAGCATAAGAAAATTCTTCATCTAGTAGTAACAATAATCATGCTAAATCCAATGTTGTTACTTCTAGTAGTTCTCTTGATTCCACTAACAATGTTTCAAGCCAAGTTTCACTTGAGCAAGAAAATAGTCTATTGAAAGGGATTATAGAGAAGGGTGTCTACAAGAGCCTTGCCGGAACCAAGAACTTTGAGGAAATTGTTCGCAAGCAAGGAAGACACCGGAAGAATCAAGGAATTGGTTTTGAGCGAAGGTTCAACGCCGAGGGTGTTGAATGGGAAGAAGGTCAATATCCCTCTCCAAAGTTTGTTTCTCAAAAGGAGAAGTATGATCCTACTTCTTCCCATGAGGAACAAGCTCAAGATGACCTTCCACCACAAGACCACAAGCTAAAAGGCAAGGACAAGCTTCAAGAGGAGATTGATGCATTCATTGAAGCACCCAAGGCCATGGTCAAGTGGGTTCCCAAGGCAACTTCAAGTTCTACTTCGACAAACTCAACTACTACCCCAAGGATTCCCATCAAGATGATGTGGATCCCAAGAAGAAGAACTAGAGAGTTCTTGAGGGTGACTCCGCCAACTTACTTCACTCACATTCATTTTGGCAAGAACTTGTGCAATCAACTTCCACATCTTGCACTAGTTCATGGAGTCACAAACCCTCATGTTGGTAAGTCAAGGGACAAGGTAATCATTGCATTCATGGACATCATCTATTGTGTACTTCAATCTATGTCCATGGATATCCTTGTTTGTTCCTTGTGGGACTAACCCATGTAGGTATTGAAAGTGCCCGAATCCAAAGGATTGCTCCCAACTCTTGATGATCTTCATCAACATTGAGCATCCACATCTTCAACATCTACATGAAGTCTTCAACGACAACCCAAGGTTAGTTTGACCCTTTAAAAGGGGTTCTCACATCAAGGGGGAGCTTTGCTCTTAAGAATTGAGCTAAAGCATCTTCAAATGGTGTGAACACATTAATGCTTTATGTAAAAGTGGTAACCCCACTTGTGCTTAAACGATGAGTATGACCTATGATCAAATGTTCTCATTTGACTCCTAAGTCAATATACTCATATATAGATGACCTAGTCATCGCCAAATTGTGTGCTAGTTCCTTGTGTTTTGTTTGTGCATGTTTGACACATATTTCATTTGCTATCTTATTGTGTGAGCATGTTGGATGCATGATTTTATCCATTCGAGGACATCCATTTGTTGCTTTGGTCTTTTGGATTTTTCTTTTTGACCAAATGGATGAACAAGAATGCCTAAGTTCCTCCCCTAGCTATCTATGCTTTCTTGTCTCAAACTCTATTCATGCTTATATCACAAACTTTGAACAAGACTTTTTCGGACAGACCGAGTGAGGAGCACTCGGAGCCACCGATCCGTCAAAAGCTTAAATTCCAAAACCTTCTAAGTACTTTCGGTCAAACCAATATACTCAAATCGGACAGACCGAAATCACTTGGATTGATCTAGGTTTTCACGTCGGTGAAACCGAGTTGCAAATTTCGGCGTGACCGAAGTGAGTAACTGCTTGCAGTTGACCATCTCGGTCCCACCGACAGCTGAAGGGTATATATACCCGAGGGAAGTGAGCGTCGATTATTCCTTCAAAACGCCTCGCCTCAAACCCTTAGCTGCCGTCGCCGTGGTCTCCGGATCGTCTCCGCCGTCGCCTGTGCGCCCTCGCCGCGGGTCTCCATCGCCGTCAACGGTCTATCTCATCGCGCCGTTGCCGCCAGAGTGAAACTCCACCTAGTTGGGTGAGTTTCATCCTCTCGTCTTCAACCTCGATTCAATGCACGATAGGTTTTGCCAGTTTCTTGCCAAGTTTGAAATCTTCCTATCCAGCAGATTAGTTCTTAGAACGAAATTGAGTAAAATTTTAGGGTTAGGTTTCACGAACACATCTCGGTGTGACCGATTCTACATTATCGGATGACCGATTTGGCCTCTGGCCATTGCCTTTGCACTTTTCGGTCCAACCGAAGTTGTGCAAATCGGTAAGACCGAAATGAGGATTTAGTGAAACCCTAGTGTTCTCGGCTAGATCGAAACCCATTTCGGTCCAACCGAAAGTGGTGTGAATGGTTCTGTTTAGACACTTGGATCACGAATTTTAGACTCGGTCGGACCAAATGCATTCAGTGAAAACCTAAAACTAAAGTTTGAACTCATTCTTTTTGCAAAATCCTCTGCAGTTTGTGATAACTCTTCTATTCTGCCTATACCTATTCTATTCACAGGTTGTCAGTCATGTCTGATGCTAGTGACAGCCAGAACACGTCTGAATCACCAGTTGCAATTCCAGAGGCAGTCACAAGTCCTAAAGCAAGCAGTTTTTCAGATGATGGAGAGAGGAGCACCCCAAGTGGTTTGCCTCCTGCTGCCACCAGGGCCAGGAAGAAGAGAAATTCTGATGAGGAGGACTCTGACTTTGATGCTGAGGAGGAGATTACTTCCAAACCTAAGAGGAAAGTGGTTGCCAAAGACTATCAAGGGCAACATACCAAGAAAGGCACCAGCAAAGTGAAGAAGTCCACAGTTGCAAAGAAGCTGAGCATGGATGAAGAAACCTCCAGCAGGATAAAGAAAACTTCCAAGAGGAAGAGGCTAGTTCATGATGAAGGCGATGATGATTCGATGAGGAAGCACCCCAGCCTCCTCGAAGCCTAAGTTGATGGGAGATGCCATCGAGGCAGGAGCACCTACCAAATCTAAGCCATCAGCTCCAAAGAAAGGCAGCCCAAGCCAAACCTGCTGCCAAGCCAAAAACAGAAGAAATATTCCTGCTTCAGAGAAGAAGAAGGACAATGTGCCACCTGCTGAATCTGAAGAAGAGGCACATGTGTTGCTAAAGCTTAGACAGAAACTGCCAGTTCATAATGATGCTCATCCTCGAGCTGAAAATATGAAGGAAAGGAAGGACAAAGGTCTCGAGCTATGGAGGCAAGTTGATCCATATGCCACCAGGAGAAGGATAGCTGTTGACTCAAGGTTCCACACCGAGAGCAACAAGATTTCTATGAGGCAGTGCTTATGGATAAGAAGCCAATTGTTCTTGACACCAGATCGTTGATTGGAAATACATCGGCGGTGAAGAGCACGAGACTATTTCCCACACGTGCATGAGAGCTTCACCGCATGTGGAGTTGCAGAGTTCGTTGGTCGGTCGATCGATTGGAATGATGAGATGATCATGCTTCTATGCCACAACACATTTCTATCCGGATGGCGAATTGTGTGGATGATGAAGGCGGAGATTCTCTTCAACAGTTGAAGAGTGGGCAGCACTTTGAATGCTCCAAAGATCAAGAGATGATGATGTTGATGTTTATGGAATCCCCAAGAAGAATCACGAGTCTATGAGGAACATGTACAATGAGGTACCAGCCAAGGATGTTGAGATATGGAAGCTTGGATCAGTGTATCATCTTCAGCAGGTCTCCCAACCACTAACACTATTACGAGGCATACTTTGATGCCCATGTCGAGACCATCGCATGATAAGAGGCTATTCTATCAACATGCTGCACATTCTAGATCGAAGACACCTTTTAAGGTGATGGACACGATAGTTGAGACTATCAAGAGGACAGCAGCAGACTGTAAGAGGTCATGTGGGTTTGCCCACATTCAGATGCTCATCAATGCCAAGTTTGGCACGGGCACCTACTTGTTGGATAGACCCCACTTACCACCGCAGCTGAACATGAAGATAATGAAGTTATAATGGTGAGGATGATCCTACATCTGTTGAAGGACAAGCTAAGTCTGAAGCTGCCAAACAAGCTAAAGCTGAGAAGGAAGCAAGAAGAAGCAGAAGAAAGCCCAAGAGCGTTGGAGAACAACTTCTTGAAGCTACTCGGAGGATTGAACTACGCTGCCAGCATAGTGCAGTCTCGGGAGAGTCTTGAGAGGATAGTTGAAGACAAGTTCCATGCTCTGGATGTCAAGTCGATCAAGTGCAGTCACCGTCAACAAGCTTGAGGCAGACATCGAGGAAGCCAAGAGGGAGAAGGCAGAGCTCATGAAGGAGATGGAAGATGATCTAGTCCAGGATGACTATGAGCAGCCTGCTGCAGTGCCCACAAAGCCCAGATCAGCTGCTATTCCAAAGGAGATCCTGTGGCTACAAGATCAAGCACCTCCTACAACTCCATCGGTTCAGCTCGGCTCCGGTGTCCCTCCTCCAGCTCCACAGACTTCAGCCGAAGCTTTTGCAGATGCAGCTATCTCCACTCCATCGACGCAGACAGGAGCCGCCAGCAGAGTCCCTAGTGACGCTTAGCTCTATACCTTTCGAACTTTTTGGTAACTTGTTGCCAAAGGGGGAGAAATTGTATAGATCATAGGACTTCGAGAGAGAGAGTGCTCGTTTTTGCTCTTTCGTTTGCGGTTTTCCTTGAGATACTTTTGAGTTCTTCGAGACATTTCGTGTGTTTGATACTACGTTTGCTCTATCTTGATGAGTGCTTGATCATACCATGCTTAATGTGTGCTTAATGCTTATCATATTCTATCCATATCTTGTATGATCATTTACTCATGTCTTGGTGATTGGGTGCATGCTATTCATTCTTATCATTTTGTGCGCTCCACCAAGATGTATGTGACATGGAAGAGTGACCCATGATCCTAATCGATTGTGCATTTGCATTCAAGCGCAAATCTTAAATAATGCACAAATTTAGGGGAGCTCTTGCTTATCACATACTTCTCAAAGCGACGATGTTATTCATTGATTATATCATTTGTCGAAGCTTTGATCTATATGTTGTCATCAATTACCAAAAGGGGAGATTGAAAGTGCAACTAATCCCGGGTGGTTTTGGTAATTAATAACAACATATATATCATTGAACTAATTATTTCTTGAGAATATTTGAGAAAGTTCGTGATATGGGTATGGCAATGATTGATGATGTGGACCCTCAAAATGCTAAGGAAAACATTGGCAAAAGCTCAAGACTCTATTTTTGGTTTAGTGATCCAAGATCACATTGAGTCCATAGGAAAGCCAATACTATTAAAAGGGGATGAGGTTATGATGATGATCTGGTTGCTCAAAGTGCTTAGTGATTTATCTCTCAAACTATCAGCAATCTTTCATTCCAACATATACTCATAAGTAATCTCGGTCCCACCTATTCCATAAACTCAGTCACACTGAGATGAACCACCTCAGCCATATACCCAAACCCTAGAAATCTCGGAGTTTCCGATTCCAAACTCGGTCATACCGAAACTAGTGTTGCCAGCTATTCAGAATCATACGTACTCAAATCGGTGTCACCGAGATGAGAAAGTCGGTCCCACCGAGAATGGCAAACCCTAGACTTTGGAAGAATCGGACTAACCGAGATTGTATTTTCGGTCCCACCGAAAATCCCAACGTTCACAAGATTTGAACTTTCGGTCTCACCGAGTTGTCAACTTCGGTCTGACCGAGATTGGTCAAATGTGTGTAACAGTTGGATTTTGTGTGGAGGCTATAAATACCCCTCCACCTCCTCTTCATTCGTGGAGAGAGCCATCAGAAAGAACTACCACTCCTACCTTACATTTCTGAGAAGAAAACTACCTACCCTTGTGTTGAGATCAAGTTGCTCCACTCCCACCATATGAAACTTGATTTCTAGCCTTCCCAAGTTGCTTTCCACTCAATCCTTTCTTCCACCACAGCCAAATCGGTGAGGAGAGTTGAGTGTTGGGGAGATTATCATTTGAAGCACAAGAGCAAGGAGTTCATCATCACCAACACCATCTATTACCTTTTGGAGGTGGTGCCTCCTAGATTGGTTAGGTGTCGCTTGGGAGCCTCCGTCAAGATGTGGAGTTGAACCAAGAAGTTTGTAAGGGCAAGGAGATCGCCTACTTCGTGAAGATCTACCCCGAGTAAGGCTAGTCCTCCGTGGGCGTAGGCCATGATGGCATAGACAAGGTTGCTTCTTCGTGGACCCTTAGTGGGTGGAGCCCTCCGTGGACTCTCGCAGCCGTTACCCTCCGTGGGTTGAAGTCTCCATCAACGTGGATTGACGATAGCACCACCTATCGGAACCACGAGAAAAATCTCCGTGTCTCCAAATTGCGTTTGCTCTTCTCCACCTCTTATTTACTACATGTGCAATTTACTTTCCGCTGCCATTACTCTAGAATTGCATGTGTAGGGTGATACTTGACTTGGTCATCATTGTGAACTTGCTAAAAACTTGTCCTAATCAAAAGGCTAAACTTTTAAGTTGTCAAGTAGTCTAATCACCCCCCCCCTCTAGAGATACTTCCGATCCTACAATATGGCGGTGCAAGATTCTGCTTATTCTATGATGACCATCATGCGAGTCAGGACTGGCCTGCTTCGCAACACCGACTTCCGGTATACGCCGGGTTCACTTCCTGGAGCGTTTGGGTATCTCCGAGCTATCTATGCTGATTCCAGTCAGGAGGACTCACTAACCCACACCACTGCCGAGTTGCTCGAGGACAAGGACCGAGAGAGTCGGGCCTTGAGAATGGAGCTTTTCAACGCCCGTGCTGATCACTGGGCCACTTTGACTCGTTTTGCACCGGCTGTGCAAGCTGGATATATGGATATGAGAGACCTGTATCCTGTTAGATCTGCTCTGCCAGACATGATGGATTGGCGTGATGTGGGGGGCATCACCCCACCTCGTGGTCCCCGCAGGCCACCGTTTGTTGGTCCAAGACCTCACCCTTGCCCTTATGGTCCACAGGCTCCTCAGGACCGTCTGTTTCCGGACGATCACGTTGAACTTCCAGGTTATGGAGGAGACTTCTATGAGAACTACTACGGAGACGTCTGAGTTAGTAGTAGTCTCACTAGTATTGTAATAGTTGTATCTCCACCGTCCTGCGTGACTTGTGGAATATTACTTAGTGTGTATCAACTCCAGAGGTGTAAGAAAAATAATGTATAGGAGCTTGGTATGCCTCCGATGAGATGTAATCTTCCTTTCACCGTAGTAGTACCTTGTTTGGTCTTGTACTAAACCTTGTATGGTGTGTATGACGATGGAATAAAGAAGTAGTTTCTGTATCTACCATGTCATACGGATGATCATCTTGCATTCCGAGCTATCCATTACATTCTACATTTCTATGTCAGAATTTTGTCATCCTGGACTAAACCCTTGTCTTGTTTTCCTAGGATGGTTAACACCCGCAACAACCCTGCTCCGCCAGAGCAGGCCGAAGGCAGCGGAGTTGGAGAAGCGAACCTGCCTCACCCTCCTTCTCTGGCCGAAGTTATGCTGGAGGCCGAGAGAAACAAACGGGAGACCAACCGTTTGTTGGAGCGCATCGAACAGAACACAGCACATCATCAGAGAAATAACTTGGTGTCGCTCAGTGACTTCATCAAGTTACACCCACCTACCTTCCACCACTCCGTCGAGCCTCTCGACGTTGATGGTAACCGCAGCATTACTCACAAGCTACGTTACGCCTTTGGTAGCCGAGGCTGATAAGGTCACCTTTGCTGCATATCATCTTGAAGGCCCCTTGATCTCGGTGGGAAAACTATATGGCTATCGCCCGATTGGCCATGTCACTACTTGGGCAGAATTCAGCGAGGCTTTCCGTGAACATCACATTCGGAGGGTCTCATGGATCGTAAACATGAGGAGTTCTGCAGTTTCACCCAAGGTCGCTCTCTCGTGGACGCCTTCTGGCGGGAGTTCGTAATCTCGCACGCTATGCCACCGAAGAGGTCTCCACTGACGCCAAGAAACATGCAAGGTTCCGCAAGGGACTTAGCCCCGAACTTCGCCGAGATCTCCGTCTGCATGAGTGCACCTCCTTCCAGAAGCTGGTAAACAAAGCCATCAGTGCTGAAACGGGTCAGACTGATTTCGAAGCGACACGCAAGCATGGTCGTGATATGGGTTCCTCATCCGGTGCTGGACCACAGAAGCGCCGGGTGTGGGTGCCTAATACTGCCCTGCCACCCAGATTCACACCGAGGCCATCCTATCAGGCGCCTCATCCAGTTCAGCAGTATGCACCAGCTAAGTCTTATGGTGGGCCAACCAACAATGCTCCTCTACGCGCCAGCCCCGTGACGTGCTTCAAGTGTGGGGAATCAGGCCACTACACGCACGATTGTCCTCAGATCAACCCCAACCAGTCTGCAAAAGCTGTTGGCCGTGGCAAGCCAGCAGGAAAGGTGTTCTATGCTTGCCGCCACCACCGCGACGTGGCCATGTTAATTGTGTCTCAGCTGAGGAGGCCCAAGAGGATCCCAACGTCGTTCTCGGTACGCTTCTTGTTAATTGCCACCCGGCATCCGTTCTTTTTGATACTGGAGCATCTCATTCATTCATATCCAAAAGCTATGCTCGCTTGCACAACACTGCATTCAGTGATATGCCCACCTCCATGGTAATTCAAACCCCGGGATCCAAGTGGCAAACTTCTAGAGTAAGCCATGGGAATGAAATTTCAGGTCGACAGACTTGTTTTCCTTGCTTCATTAATAGCTCTTAAATCTTCGGACATCAATATCATCTTGGGTATGGACTGGATGTCAGCCCATCATGCCAAAATTGATTACTTCTCTAGAACTGTTCAACTCACGCACCCTTCGGGAAAGATAGTCAACGTTTTGACCCGAATATCTAAGCGACAGCTATATTCCCTTAATGCCAGTCCATTGCCAGACCTCGAAGACGTTCCGGTAGTCCGTGACTTTCCGGATGTCTTTCCAGAAGAATTGCCAGGTGTCCCACCCGACAGAGATGTTGAGTTTGTGATAGACCTCATTCCAGGAACTGTCCCAATTTCTAGAAGACCCTATAAGATGGCACCCCTAGAACTAGCCGAACTTAAGAAACAACTTGATGAGTCCTTGAAAAAGGGTTTCATCCGTCCTAGTTCATCTCCTTGGGCTTGCCCCGTCCTCTTCGTCAAGAAGAAGGATGGTACGGACCGGATGGTTGTAGATTATCAACCCGTCAACTTGGTCACAATTAAGAACAAGTATCCGCTCCCCAGGATCAACGATCTGTATGATCAGCTCGCAGGATCCTCAGTCTTCTCTAAGATGGATTTGAGGTTAGGCTACCATCAAATCAAAATCCGAAACGGGGACATTCCCAAAACGGCTTTTGTTACTCGTTACGGCCAAGACGAGTACACCGTCATGTCCTTCGGTTTAACCAACGCTCCAGCCACTTTCTCCCGGTTAATGAACTCAATCTTCATGGAGTATTTGGATAAATTCGTCGTGGTTTACCTCGATGACATACTCATCTATTCCAAGAACGAGGAAGAACATGCCGAACATCTAAGGCTAGTGTTGATGAAACTTCAAGAGCATCGCCTTTATGCCAAGTTTTCTAAATGCGAATTTTGGCTGCCAGAAGTGACCTATCTAGGACATGTAATTTCTGGTAAAGGCATTGCTGTCAACCCCGAGCGAGTTCAAGCCGTCCTTCATTGGACTCCACCTGAGTCGGTCAAGCAAGTTCGAAGTTTCCTTGGCCTAGCGAGCTATTGTCGCCGCTTTGTCGAGAACTTCTCCAAAGTTGCTAAACCTCTAACTGAACTCCTCAAGAAAGATAAAAAGTTCGAGTGGACTCCACAATGCGAGCACACAGTTCTGAGGCGAAAAGGCGTCTAACTTCGCTCCCGTCTTTGGTACCACCAGATTTCTCCAAGGACTTTGTTATCTATTGCGACGCCTCGCGACAAGGACTAGGCTGTATTCTTATGCAAGATCGACACGTAATTGCTTATGCTTCACGGCAATTACACCCACATGAGGAAAACTACCCTACTCATTATCTAGAGCTTGCAGCTGTAGTCTATGCTCTCAAAACCTTGCGACATTATCTCCTCGGTAATCGTTGCGAAATCTACACCGATCACCAAAGTCTGAAGTACATATTCACCCAACCAGATTTGAATCTCAGGCAAAGACGTTGGGTCGAGTTGATCACAGATTTCGACTTAGGGATAACTTATACCCCAGGAAAAGCCAACGTCATGGCTGATGCGCTAAGTCGTAAATCTTATTGCAACAATCTGATGTTGCAACAAAGTCAACCACTTCTCCACGAGGAATTTCGGAAGCTTAACCTTCACATTGTTCCTCAAGGATTCCTTTCCACCTTGGTGGCGAAACCTACCCTTATGGATCAGATCATCAAAGCCCAAAAGGTAGATCCGGGAATTTCCCGCATCAAAAGAAACATCAAGAAAGGAGTTGCGGATTGTTTCTCCGTTGATGATCAAGGAGTCGTATACTTCGGAAACCGCCTAGTGGTTCCCAAAGTGCGAAACCTGCGGCGATTGATCCTTAAAGAAGCTCATGAATCTCCTCTCACCATTCATCCCGGTAGCACTAAGATGTATCAGGACCTACGCCAGAGGTTCTGGTGGACTAGGATGAAGAGGGACATTGCTCAATTCGTTGCTAACTGCGACATCTGTCATCGTGTAAAAGTAGAGCATCAACGGCCTGCTGGCACCCTTCAACCCTTAGCTATTCCTGAATGGAAATGGGATAAAATTGGTATGGATTTCATCACCGTTTTTCCCAGGACCCGGAGAGGGAATAATGCTATCTTCGTCGTTATCGACCGCCTTTCCAAAGTAGCCCATTTCTTACCTGTTCGCGAGAGTATAACCGCTAGCCAACTAGCAGACTTGTACATCTCCCAAATAGTGTCTCTCCATGGTGTTCCATTGGAAATTAACTCGGATCGAGGAAGTCTATTTACCTCTCGATTTTGGGAAAGTTTCCAAAACGCTATGGGAACCCATCTTTCCTGTAGCACTGCCTTTCACCCTCAATCAAGTGGTCAAGTAGAACGTGTCAACCAAATCCTAGAAGACATGCTTCGAGCTTCTGTTATCTCATTCGGAATGGATTGGGAGAAATGCCTTCCATTTGCCGAATTTGCTTATAACAACAGCTATCAAACTAGCTTGGGCAAAGCACCTTTTGAAGTTCTCTATGGACGAAGGTGTCGAATGCCTCTTAACTGGTCAGAAACTGGGGAAAGACAATTCTTTGGCCCAGATATGATCCAGGAAGCAGAAGAGCAAGTTCGCATCGTTCGTGAAAAGTTGAAAACAGCCCTATCTCGTCAAAAGAGTCAATATGACCGAAAACATAAGGCTATGACCTACGAGGTTGACGAGAAAGCTTACCTCCGGGTTACTCCTCTGAAGGGAACCCATCGCTTCGGTATCAAAGGCAAATTGGCTCCTCGCTACATTGGACCCTTTCGCATTCTTGCCAAACGAGGAGAAGTTGCCTACCAATTGGAACTACCTCCGCATCTCTCCAAAGTCCATGATGTCTTCCACGTTTCTCAACTCAGGCGTTGCTTCTCGGATCCTATCCGTGGAGTGGACCACGAAACGCTTGATCTTCAAGATAATCTCACTTATCGAGAATACCCCGTTCGTATCCTCGATCAAGCCGAGCGTACCACTCGACGGCATAATATCAAGTTTCTCAAGGTTCAATGGTCGCACCATTCTGAGAAGGAAGCTACTTGGGCAAGGGAGGATCGTCTTCGACTTGAGTACCCCGCCTTCTTTCCGGAGGAACCCAAATCTCAGGACGAGATTCTTTTGAGTGGGGGTGAGTTGTCACACCCTAGCTAGTTCATGCATTAGAGTGTTGCATCATGTCTATTTCTTTTAACAGAAACCTAAAATGGGAATGACAGAACTCCCAGCCCTCTCTGAATCCAACTAGGGTTTACTAAAAATATTTTCGATGAACCTGAAATGCCCTTCTAAAATGTCCATCATTTCTGTTTTGGCTCAGAACCTCTGCCAAAAGTGATGCACAATTTCCTAGGTCATCCTAAGGTCTTTGAATTAAATCATAAGTATTTGAATTTGGGCATTTAAAATTTATAAAATATTTCAAATGCTCAAATATTCCCAAACTAAATGTTCCATGTTGGAAGTATTCCAACTAAGGACCAGTGCAGTTTGGTGAATTTTGGAATGGTTTAGGTATTTTTAGAAACTCAACAAAGTTACAGAAGAAAATAGAAAACAGAAAAAAGGGAAAAACTTACCTGGCGCCACCCAGAGGCCACCAGCCAGCCCACCTGGCCGGCCCAGCCCGGCCACCGCTCCAGCGAGCTGCTTGGCTTGCCAGGCAGGCAGCCAAGGTGCTCGGCGGCGGCACCGCAGCTCGCCACGCAGCTGCACGTCGCCCTGCTTCCTCCTCTCACCGCCTTGCTGGCCTGGACGAGCTCCACGTCGCGCCCCGAACCCCCTGGACACCTCCATTCGCCCCCAGCTCCTCTCCCTCGCGCTCCCACGCCATGGCCGACGCCACCGTCGCCGCACCGCCGCCGTAGCCGTGCTCTCCGTCATCTCCATGCCGCGCCACCGTGTCCAGAAGCTCCGCCGTCCTCTACTCCTTCGAGCTAGCCGAGCCCCGAGCGCTCGCGTGCTCCGAAGCCGCCGCACCAACCTCGCCCGAACCGCCATCGCCGGAGATCCCCTTCGCCGTCGCCGCCGCATCAGCTCATCCCCGACCGCGCCGTCCGTTCCCTCAAGACCGCAGTGAGCTGGGCTAACCTCTCCCCCCTTTCTTTCTCGCTCTCGTGCACCACAGCGAGCACACGTAGCTCACCCGCACGCGCCGTCGCGGACCTCGTCGCCGACGTGCTCCCGGCCATCCTCCGGCCACCTCACCTTGTCCATCGCACTCACCACGTTGCGCTGAGGCTAACCATGCACTCCCCGAACCTCACCGCACACTCTAGCCTCGAGTTCGTCTCCAACCGAACTCCGGCGGCCGCCAAAGTCGCCGCCGGCGCCAACTCCGGCCACCCCGAGCCCAACCACCACCACCAATAGCCGGCTCGACCTCAAGAACACGTAGATGCCTTCCGCCGTCCATTTGGTCGCCGGAATGACAAAAAGCACTTTCGCCGCCGCTTGGTTTCGCCGGGCGGCTAGACGCCGGCGTGTTTGACCCTGACTTTGACCACGGGTGGGCCCAGGTTGACCCCCCTGGGTCTATGACACGTGGGACCCCCTTTTCTAATTAATCCAGTTTAGTTTAAACTTAATTTAGTTAGTCTAATTGTCTACTGACATGCGGGACCCACTGGCCAGTTTGACCTGGACCAGCCCGTTGACCACTGACGTCATCTTGACGTAATGCTGACGCAGTAATATAATTACTGGAATTACTTTTACACAAGAAATTCCAGAAAATGCTTCAAACTTCTAAAATTCATATAAAATCAACCGTAGCTCCAAATCAATCAAATTATATATGTAAAATGATCAGAAAAATGCACTCTATCCATCTATACCATTTTCATGCATGTTTAAACAAGCTAACCTGCTGTTTATCACAGAACAAGATAAAACACCTTAAATGGCAACTTATGAGTTTGAACTTTGAACCATTGGTTCAAATTAGTTCAAACCAATCTGTCCTTAGTTGCATTAGCCCAATACACCCATTTTGCCATGTCTCATGCATGCATCATATTGTTGCATACAGTTTGGTAATGTTTGTGTATCGGTGCTCTCTGCGGCAGGTTCTGCCCCCGAGGAGTACCGTGATAACCCCGACGAAGAGCAATACCAGTGCACCGACCCGTCAGGCAAGCAACCAACCATTTGATCATATCGATATAATCCCATGCTCTTGCTCCTGCTCTCTTTTACTGCATTAAGACAACCCGATTCAAACTGCTATGTGCTGCGGTAGTTGAACCCATTTCCTCTGCATGACCTGTCATTGCCACAATAACTAGATGAAACCCACTAGCATGTGTAGGAGTTGATTGAGCCATATGATTGTGTTGTTCCTACCTTTCTATGCCTGCTATGCTTAGAGTCGTGTCAGGTCTGGTTCATCTGGGTGATGGCTAGAGTGAAATGATCGTGTCGTATGAGAGTAAGGTGTTGAACACGATTTGGTAAAGGTATCGATGAGAGGCCATGTAGGAGTACATGGTGGGTTGTTTCATTGAGGCCGTCCTTGCTAATCGAGATCTGTATGTGTGATTTAAGATTCAGCTACTACTATGCATTGGGCCCGAAACCAATGGACCCTCTCGGCTTCTTATTCACCCTAGTCTTCTGTCCAGGAGTTGCAAGTAGTTTATGGTGTTTGTAGCCTACTGGAGGCCGTGGACAGCGCTGACCGTAGTGGTGGGCTGTGATGCGGTAGGTACGTGGCACAGTGTACCGGATGCCCGTTTGGTGTCTCGGGAACCCTCTTCACATCGTTTGGGGCTGTGAGCGAAACTTCGGCCGGATCTCCTCATAGATGGAACCCAAATAGGCGATAAACCTGGACTAGAGACTTAGGTGTCTAGGTAGGTCGTGGCCGACACCCACGTTGGGCTTCCGCTTGAAGGTTGCCGAGTACATGTCGGTATGGCGGCGGTAAGTGGTGAGCGTGTATGAAGAAGTACACCCTGCAGGTTAACATCATCTATTCGAATAGCGCGTCATGATAAAGGACTACTTGGTTGCCTATACAGTTCATAGACAAGTAAATGGAAACTACTAAAAGCCTCAAGATAAGCGTGAGTGCCGAGGATGGCTCTTCCGTAGGAAGATGGAGGTGGATCCACGGTGGTGTATTGAAGTGATGAGTAGTGGACTCGAGTGCGCAAAACCATTTCAAGTTGGTGTCTCGTAGGATAGCTTAGCCACGAGTCAAAGCTGGCTTGCTGCAATAACCCCACCAACCCTTCTTGATAATATGCATGTATGTAGGATCGATGTAAGTCTTCTTTGAGTACCTTTGTACTCATGTCGCTTTAATTTACATTTTTGAGAAGATGCCACAAACCCTTCCGATGGGTTCTTCGTGAGCGTTGACATCGATGAGTAGACTAAGGCCCGTGGTGATCCCGAGCAAGTGAAGGACCATGTAGTATAGCTAGGCTTACCCAAGCCTCTTTTATTTTACTAGTAGTCGTACTCGGACTAAACACTTCCGCTGTTGGCTTGTATGCTTGTATGACTTGAATGTGGGTCGTGTGACCCGTACTTGTGTGTATGCTATGTATGGCTCTACGAGCCATTAAATAAAGTACTTGTGTCGAGAGTCATGTTGTGATGCCTTGTTGTATTTGCACATATCGAGCATATTGTGTGTATGATTGAAATGCTTGGTATGTGTGGGATCGACTATCTAGTTGTTTATCTTTAGTAGCCTCTCTTACGGAAATGTCTCCTAGTGTCTCCATCGAGCCATGGTAGCTTGCTCTGCTCAGGAACACTTAGGCTGGCGGCATGTGTCCTTCTTCGTTCTCTGTCATCCCGGGAAATGTCATGCATTGAGTACCGGAGTCTGTTAGCCCTTCTGCCCGGTTTATCGAGTCTGCTTGCCCGATGCTACAGCCCGAACTTACTTGCGATGACCGACACGTTCGATCTTTGGGTCATGGATGCTGTCCCTGTAAGTCTGTGCCACTTTCGGTTTACAACTAGCCATGTCAGCCGGGCTCCTTTTCATATGGATGCTAGCGACACTATCATATCGTGTGCCAAAAGGCTTAAACGGTCCCGCAAAGGTAAGGCGACACCCGTGGGGATACCGTGCGTGAGGCCGCAAAGTGATATGAGGTGTTACAGGCTAGATCGATGTGACATTGAGTCGGGGTCCTGACACGGTATTACCTTCAATATCATCTTCCGGATGAATATCAAAGGTGATAACCATATCAGGCTCAAATGCATAAGTCTTGCACAGTGCTCGCCATGTTTTGCATCCAAAATAGGTGTAGTCGTCTAAATTGTATAACTTCGCATGGAAAATATAACCATGCTCAGTCTTCAAGTAAACTTTCTTTTCCTCCATACTATGACTGAAACCTATCCTATTGTCGGTGTACTAAGGTAGAGGTACCCCAGTACCCCAACTTGTGCACGGACAGCTGAGGCTCCCCGCAGCTAGATCCCTCAAATGCTTGCCGGAGACCATCTCCGCTCCACGCCAAGCCATTCAAGAACAAAGTGTACAAGACAGAAGCTCAAGACCCGGCAAGAGGAGCTTGCCGGAAGGCCATTCAAGCCCAAGACTACATCACTCCTGCAGATCCCGGCGAGAGGAGCTCGTCGGGAAGACTAGAAGATCACACCACGAAGACACGCCTCGGCGCCATGCGCGTCCGGCGAGGACCCGGGAGGCGGCAAGTCATAGAGCCCGACAAGCTCCGGGCCCGCAAGATCAAGACCCGGCAAGATGCTTGCCGGGAGAGCTATGCTCGTGCCCGCGCTCCAGCTCATCGCCCCGCGTCGCCTCCGGCCTTCTCGAGAGACGCGTGGCGGGTGGTCTGTCTTTGCATGAGGAGGCGGTGGCACTCCACGGTGGTGGTAACCGCCGCCGTGGCAAACGGAGACGCAATGGCGGGAGCTTTTGGGGCGACGGCGACGGCATTTAATGCTCTTGTCCCCTCTGTCAAAAGTAGGTAGAATCCTTTGTTCAAGCTAATGTAGCTGCCTTTGTTCCTGACTGTTCCAACTACCACCTCTTTTACGCTTTTACCCCTCTACCTCACGTTGACACCTGTCGGTGACCCCTTGCCCTATAAAAGGAGGCCCATGCACAACGTAGAGGGGGTTCCGATCATTCACCACTCTCGCGTGGGTTGGATTCATTTGCAATTCCCACCCCCGGGTAGCTACCATAGTTCTTCAAGCTCCGAACACAATACAACACAATGCAGCAGTAGGGTTTTACGCGACCATCGCGGCCCGAAGCTGGGTAAAATCCCGCGTGCATCGCCTCGATCCGCTCTCCGCGCGCCCTCCGCCCTCGTGCGAACACGAAGGGCCCGGCCCCATAGGTGCCGCGCCACCCATCGCGCGACATCTCGGCGCGCGCGGTAGGGGCGTCGAGGTTGTGCGGACCTGATCCGGCGTTCAGCGGCCGTTCTTCATCAACCTCTCCGGCCGTCGGCGGCTTCGCCGACAAGCTGCGCCATGGCCTCAAGGCGAGAGCGAGGGTCGCAGACCCATCTCCGTCTTCCCGCCGCCACCGGAGCCAGCGGCGGGCGGAGGAGACGCCGGTGGAAGAGTGGACACCGGCGAGGGCGCTCGCGGTGCCGCCAGATCCAGGGACAGGACGGAGGACCGCGCCTCGGCCTCCGTAGATCCACGTCCGTCCCAGCATATAGCAGCCCGGCGGCGCCATACCACGAGAGGTGGAATCCGCCAGCTGGAGCAAAAGCAAGCAGGGGGCTCGCGGGACGCTCCGGACTGCCGTCCATGCGTGAGTAAAGCGAAAAAGGTCGAGGCAGGGTTCTGCTCCCCTAACATTGTTAGGGACGAGTATATCCGGCTCCTCACCGCCGCGCTCCGCTCCCCTCGGCCCGCAAGCGCCTATCCTCGAGTGCTACGATGTCGTCGAAGGCGCGCCATCGAGCTCTAAGTCCGCAAGGGCGGCTCGTGCTCCATCCGACAAGCGTACCTCCTCGGGGCGCAGTAAGCCCGGCGGGGACAGCTTTGGTGTTCGTCCCGGCAAACGCGCCTCCCCGGAGTGCTGCGCTGCCGCCAAGGACACACCATTGGGCTCCACCAGCGAGCGCAAGGAAGAAGAGAAGCTAAGTCGCTCGAGCCTTCGTGCAGAGCACTCTTTTAATTTCATACTTTTATATGTTATATCCCTCGCGCGTCCGTCCTTTGTACACGAAACCCGTGCGCGGAGGAGCCTGCCTGTGGATGGTCGCACCCTTGCTTTGTTTCGAACACACTCAACGAGTTAAGAGTGAGTCGCGGCCAGCTTCGCGCCCTCGTTTCGTTTCGAGTCTGCTCAACAAGTTAAGTGCGTCGCGGCTAGACACGGCAAGGTTGCTTGCGGAGGCGACACCAACCAAGCGGGCTGCTGATGTTCCGCACTCAGCAAGCGTGTTGAGCACCGGCAAGTTACCTAGAAGTGTAGGGTGGAAGCGCACAAAGGGTGTAGGGCAGGGGGTATAACGTGGCGAGCCATGCCGTGAAATGTCATCCGTATGAGAGACTTGGGCGCAAGAGGAGCCAAGTCGTGGCCGGTTATGCGTGCTTGTTTTGTTTCCGAGTCCGCTCAACAAACACAAGTGTGCTGCAGCACCCTTATCTTGCTTCGAGCCACGCAGCAAGTTAAGCGTCCGAAGCGGCCCGACAAGGTTGCTTGCCGAAGCGACACCACCAGCGGGCTGTCCCGCGGCAAGCGTGTTCGCCCCGGCAAGCTCCCCAAGAGCGTAGAGTACAAACATACGAAGGACAAAGCCCGGCATCGTATTGCCTAGTCAAGATTTATATACACATGCACATACACGTGCGTTGAGCAATTGCATATCTACCTCAGCTATTGTCATGGCTAAAATTGCAGCAACAAGGATGAACCAAAAGATCACGCCCGCACCTGGGGCCCGGCAAGCCAGGGTCGCCGGGGGCTGCGGATGCCAAGGTTCTTCTTCGGCGAGCCAGCCTCGCTGGGGGCTGCGAGCATCGAGATTCGTCTCCGGCAAGCTAGTGTTGCCGGGGGCTGCGATTTCAGATAAGCTTTTCATCCCTCATCATGCATCCTCTCATGGACCGGGAGATGCGGGACTGCGTCTTTGAATGATCGTGTCTTGTAAAAACCCGTACGTGGAGGAGCCGAGTCGTGGCCCAGTTGCGTACTTGGTTTGTTTCCGAGTCCGCTCAACAAACCCGAGTGTGCCGCTGCACCTCTATCTTGCTTCCGAGCCTGCTCAGCAGGTAGAGCGTCATAGAATGGCCCGACAAGGTTGCTTGCGGAAGCGACACCACCAGCGGGCTGTCCATGATCGCTAAGCGTGTTAAGCGGCAAGCTCCCGATAGCGTAAGAACACACAAGGCACGCAGTCAAGTAAAAGACTCGATCCGCAAGCTTTCCTTCTTTTTCATTAAAAACATCCAATTTAGTACAAGTCCATAGAGGATGAAAAACATGATAGAGAGGATTACAAGTTCTTAAATGCAGCTAAATGCCCGAGGGCTTACAATTTGAAAAGATAAGGTGCCCGTGATCCCTCTCCTGTTTCTCTGTTCGGGAGTTCAGGAGGTAGGTCAAGAAGCCCCCGGCAAGATAAGCTTGCCGGGGAGAGGAGACCCCGGCAAGAGGAGCTTGTCGGGGAAGGGCGAAAGGAGCGCCTAGAAGAGCGTGGCGGTGGCGACGCCGCGCGCGCAGAGCTGCGCAAGGTGGCGGGCATGGGGAACGATGCCGGGGCCAGCGACAAGTCCTGAAGCCAGCGGAGAGCCACAGGCGTCGAAGACCCCAAGAGAACACCCGGGGCCGCCAGAGCTTGGCGCAGACGAAGGCGTCGAGGCGAGCTTGAAGGCGGGGTAGTGGGACGTCAAGACGCTCTCGAAGGCTACTCGCCCTCGTGCTGCGGAACGGCGGCATTGCCGCCACTCCCCTCTTCCTCTTCTGCTGCTTTCTCGCCAACCGCCCAAGGAGACGGCCCGGGGAGTTCAGGAGGCCGCAACCCAGAAGATGGGGTTGCGGTGGCCGCGAGGCAGCGGTGTCCGACGCCTAGTCGGGCCCGCCATCTCCCCGCCGCTGTCGCTCTCCTCTCGTCACTTTCGCTCGGGAGGAGCCTTCGCTATCCGAGGAGCTGTCCACACAGCAGCGCACCGGGTTCCATAGTCGCCAAGACCTTGACGGCGAGGAGGTCACCATCCAATAACTTGAAATGGAGGTGAACCCCGCCGTCAAGCTATGGATCCGGCGAACGTCTTCCACCCTCGGTCGAAGAACATCACGCCGGGGGCTGGGGACACGACACTCACCCGAGTGCCGCTGATCCCGCAGCCCCTCATGCGTAGCTCCATCACGTCGGGCGGATCCGGCCCCATTGCGCCCGCGAACGGGGCCGGCAAACGGAGGCGACGACGAGGCGCCCGGCGAAGCTTGATGAAGAACTCCTGGGGTCATCTCCGGTGTGGACGCGCGTGGTCGAGACGCCGGAGGAGGCGGGAGGCTCCTCACCACGACCGCCTCTCCCTCGACCGCCTCGGCCCGCCCTCGGCCTCGATCGCGGCCCGCCCCTCCCTCTCCCTCTCAGAGCGGCTCCGCCACGGGGCAGGATGGGAATGGTGCGCTGCCGGAAGCGACCAGCGCCGCCACCGTCGAAGAGCCGGGTTCCCTCCTTCCATGGTGGCGAGAAGAGCAGAAGATGAAGATGAAAGGAGAAGTGGATGAGTGTGGCCATTGTGCTTCCTTCCGCCCCTTTTAAAGAGGCGAGGTGGGGCTCAACCGCCTGCTTCGACCAATCAGAAGCGGGAAGGCCGAGGAGCGGGCCGACTCGCCTCCTCCATCCGTGACGGCTCGGTCTCCCACCTTCGCCGCCCGACCCCGTGCATGAGGGCAGCGTGGCGGCGGGCCGAGCGACGGGTGAAGCGACCCGCTCTGCGCCACGATCACGGGTGGGCGCCTTAAAGGCTGCATCGCCGCCCACGTCTCCACGACGCCGCAATCGACGCGTGCCGTTGCTTGGAGGGGAGGCGACAGATGCAAAGATGGATTCGCGCGCCGTGGGCCTCGTGATGCCTGCCTTGTCTTGGGCCTGGCCCAACAGCGTTGGCACCGTGAATGGCCCAGCCGGGGCTCTGTCGGTGTACTAAGGTAGAGGTACCCCAGTACCCCAACTTGTGCGCGGACGGTGAGGCTCCCGCAGCTAGATCCTCAAATGCTTGCGGAGACCATCTCCGCTCCACGCCAAGCCATTCAAGAACAAAGTGTACAAGACAGAAGCTCAAGACCCGGCAAGAGGAGCTTGCCGGGAAGGCCATTCCAAGCCCAAGACTACATCACTCCTGCAGATCCCGGCGAGAGGAGCTGCGTCGGGAAGACTAGAAGATCACACCACGAAGACACGCCTCGGCGCCATGCGCGCCCCGGCGAGGACCCGGGAGCGGCAAGTCATAGAGCCCGACAAGCTCCGGGCCAGCAAGATCAAGACCCGGCAAGATGCTTGCCGGGAGAGCTATGCTACTCGTGCCGCCTCCAGCTCATCTGCCCACGCGTCGCCTCCGGCCTTCTCGAGAGACGCGTGGCGGGTGGTTGTCTTTGCATGAGGAGGCGGTGGCACTCCACGGTGGTGGCCGCCGCCGTGGCAAACGGAGACGCAATGGCGGGAGCTTTTGGGGCGACGGCGACGGGCATTTAATGCTCTTGTCCCCTCTGTCAAAAGTAGGTAGAATCCATTGCTCGCAATTGTAGCTGCACTTTGTTCCCGACTGCTCCAACTACCACCTCTTTTACGCTTTTACCCTCTACCTCACGTTGACACTGTCGGTGACCCTTGCCCTATAAAAGGAGGCCCATGCACAACGTGGGGGGTTCGATCATTCACCACTCTCGCGTGGGTTGGATTCATTGCAATTCCCACCCCGGTAGCTACCACCGTAGTTCTTCAAGCTCCGAACGCAATACAACACAATGCAGCAGAGGGTTTCTGCGACCATCGCGCCCCGAAGCTGGTAAAATCCCAGCGTGCATCGCCTCGATCTGCTCTCCAGCGCCCTCCGCCCTCATCAACACACGAAGGGCCCGGCCCCATAGGTGCCGCGCCACCATCGCGACACCTATCAATACAAAAACTCTTGCATGGCAGGGGATCGCTAGTAGAATAGTAAAAAATATAAGTTGAAGCAAATGAAGCGGATGTCATGCTTAATTATGAAAAAGACATGTCGTTGTGACTTTCTTGTATCCACTTGAAGTTCTCGCCCAGCTTGATCTTTGAAGCGCCTATCATCATCTAGGAAGATTCCGTCGACACGTCAGCGCTCGTCTTCGCAGTATTTGCAAATACCGAAATCCTTCTCGTCGTCAGACATTTCCTATGTTCATAGTTAAAACATTAATTGAAAATCGATCGAAGACAACTACCAAGATACTCAACACACAAATCTGGGGCACTCGATATTTCCTACATATTCTAGCACAAGTCATGCCAAAATTCACGGAAAAATCCGGCATGACCTTTGCTAAAATAGGACATATCGAGCGCCTGAAATTTGCCGGAACGGAAATGAATCAACACTCCGGCAAAACATAGGCCACTCGAAGGTGTAACCTGCAAACATGACCGGCCACTTGGATATTGAGCAACACAAGATATACATTTCAAAATATCTTATAGGACTCAAATTAGCATGCATTCAATAAGCAAAAGTAGATCATCTCATGCGTCAGTACATCATCGAATATTATCACTAATACATCACAAATAGTGTCATACATATAACATCACTAATACAACTAAAACTCTAGCACACGACGGGTACCGGCGCGGGTGGTGGACACCCACAGAGAAGGCACCATCACGGGATCATAGCTCGAGTGAGATCCTCGGAGAACCTGCCAGGTATTGGAGAACGGCCTGTGCTCCAACGAAAACAAGTAGCGACAGACGTGCGCGTCCTCACTGACACGGTGACGCACCACCTCCGCGGAGTCCTCGAGCCTCTGGATCGTCACTGGCCCACACAACCGCCACCAAAGAAGGTTCGGGTCAATGACAGGCTGGCTCCTCACCAACCTGTGCCCCCCCCGGTAGGTAGCGCCTCAAGTACTACACCGGCGGAGCCAGGTCCGGACATGGCCGATCTGGTCAAGAAGGTGTAGTCCTCCGCCGACTCGGCGACGAGGATGCGGATAGGCATCGCCCACGCCGAGGCGGGAAAAATTGCTTTAACTAAAAATCACCTAATTAGTACCTAGTTCTTACTAACTAGTTCTTACTAACTAAATAGAAGAAGGTCAAATTTTACTCGTTTTATTATGCATTACACTAGTGTTTACTCATCATCTAAGAAAACGTCACCTAAGAAAAAATCTCAGCCAAGATCTGTATCCAATTCATTTCCACCCATAGATGAACCCTAACTATTTGATGCAACTAAAATTTGAAGAACTCTATCTAGGCAGAGGTAGGGAGGGGAGGAGCAGCGTGCTCACCTCGATCGGTGCTCTTGGCGAGAGAGGGGCAGGCAGCATCGAGGTCGGGCTTGGGGCGGCGTCCGGGCGGCATTGAGGTCGGGGCGGCGTCTGGGCGGCGTCTGGGCGGCGTTGAGGACGGGCGGGGCAGCGTTGAATCGAGGGGGGCGGCGAGAGGTGTGGAGGAGGCTGCGACAACGACCAGCGGCGGCGGCGAGAGCGGAGTAGTGAGATTTGGGGGAAGTGGCCGTGGGGAATGTCGAATGTGGTGGTTAAGTCAGAAGTAGCAGTAGCGCGTTCCCAAAAACACGCTGCTGCTACATTAGCTACAGCGCGTTCTGCGATAGGCGCTACTGCTACAACTTTCTCCTTTTTCCCTCTTTCACTTATTTTTCTTCACATTTTATTTTTTTCCTTTCACCTTCTTCGATTTCTTTCATTCTCAATTACCTTTCTATTTGCTTTTCATTTAATTTTATATCATTTAGTAGTAGCGAGTTTAGAGCAAAACGCGCTGCTACAAAGAAAGTAGCAGTAGCGCGGTTCCATGTAGATCGCTAGTACTATGTGTACCATATCGGCTAAGCCGTGAGAATTTTAGTAGTAACGTGTTTTCTGCGAGACGCGCTACTGCTACGAAACTATCTGCAACGCGGTTTCGGCAGGCTTGCTACCACTATTGAGAACCACCGTGCTTCTTTGGCACACGCTACTGCTAAAGTTCTGTGTATAAGGTATTCCCTAGTAGTGATTCGCCACATGGCAGCCCCTTTCCACCAAAAAAACCCATAGATGACACCCATCTTACGACGTGTCAAACAAGCTAGCATGGACCTGGCAGGATGGCCCGGGAAGCCTTGTCGGGCGACCAACAACGTGACGTTGAGTGGTGTATTAAATGCGCACTGTCAGCCTGCCGAGTTACGTATGATAGCACTATTTGCTATCTTACCAGTGTCTAATGACTGATTTGCCACTGTAGTGACCCCTTAACCTATAAAAGGAGGCCCATGGCAGTGATAGAAGGGGTTCGAGAGGTTAGAAGGTTGGTACTCACACCCCCATACGCGCGTAGTCGCTGCCGCCCTGAGGAAACCCTTGCAGGGAAAGTGTACTGCCCTCCACCACCACATTTTCACCATCAATCCACCAAAGCAGTAGTAGGGTTTTACGCCTCGCGGCGGCCCGAACCTAGGTAAAACTGCCTATGTGATCTCTGCTGTGTTGTCCCATGTTGGTCTACTCTTTGTGCAACGCGACGTCCCCCTGCCGAACCAGCAATGGGCCTCCTGGCCGCATAGATGGATGTGGTTTCCCGCGACATCTTTGGTGCGCCAAGTAGGGAGATTGCTTCCGCGAACCTGAAGACATGAGCAGTGCGTCGCCTTCGTTGCCATCTGCATCTTTGACGACGCCATCGACCGTGGCGCCCGAGAAGAAACCGGCTTCTTTGTCTCATCCATCCACCTCAAAGGCTCCACCACACGCGGTCTCCAACGTTGCAGGGGGCGCTTAGACGCGTGAGGATGCGAACGCTATTGGGGATGTCGTTGGAGTAGGTGGCACCGCCGCCACTTCCCCCAAAACTGACGTAGGAACATGAGGCACTAGAGGAGAGCAGCATCAGCCACACCTCGACAGCCATGCTCCGCTTGCCGATGGGCACAACCGCAGTGACGGCGCTCGGTCTAGGGCGAACCGCCGCCCTCAGGTCGCCCCTTTCACAGGCGTGACTGTTGCGCATGCGCTTTCCCTCGGGCGAGCCGACCGAGCCGCTGCGCCCAATGGAGTCGCTGGTCCTCGAGGGCCTTCGCCGCACCATCCTATAATCTAGGTGGTTGCACCGCAACACCGGGGGCTCGGTGCTGCCACCGCTAGCATCGTCAGGAGTCGAGCGACGGCGCGATCGACTTCATCATCATCGATGCCAAGTACATCCTCGGAGGCCATGGTGTGGGCTCAGCTGCTGCTAAGGTTTCCACCAGCGGCCGAGCGGATGGACGAATGGCGTGCCACCATCCAGAGTCTCCTCGGTTTCGCTGAAGCTAGGGGCTCACGGCGAGCTGACCCACCACGAGCTCCCCAAGCGACAATGACGGCTCATGGTGCTGCCCGTTCGGAGGAGGCCATCCCGACGCCTCGGGTGCAACGGCCAGTGCGAGCGTGAGCGCGACCAAATCAAGACCCCGATGACGTCTTGATGGCCTCCTCTGACCCTCAAGCACGTCTTGTCCAACGATGAACCCCGGAGGACAGGCGGAGAGGAGACATGTGCATCGTTGAGTAGCACCGTGACGACCTCCATCAGACCAACGGGTGCGACGGCCCCAACATCGATGATCCCGCGCTCGGTATTGGCGGGCGCCTACTTTCAAAGTTGGCTGCCCTGCCTTTACTCGTGAGCTGCGGCAAGTCGGTTGGCCACCTGTTCGCACGTTCAAGCAAGAAATACATGAGAAATACAATGGGAGGCTGAACCCAGCAGAGTTCCTAAGCGTCTACACCATCGTTGTTCAGGCTGCCGGGGGAAGAGATGAGAAGGTGTTTGCCAACTACTTCCCGTTGGCCCTCAAGTCCAATGTAAGGTCTTGGCTGATGCACCTGCCAGAGAACTCCATTTTGTCATGGGCAGACCTGTGCCACGAGTTCATTGGTGCCTTCACTAGTGGCCACCAGGAGCCGGGACAACCCAGCGACCTGCAGCTTCTCCAACAAAAGGAAGGAGAAACCCTTCGTAAGTATTTACAGAGATTAGCAACGTTCATAGAAATATTCCAAATATCCATCTAACAGCTGTGATAGCTGCCTTCCAGTTCATTGTGCCCAACCGCCGGATTCATTCTAAGATGAACGTGCGGTTGCCCAAGACTGTGAAGGAGCAATACACCCTAGTGGATAAGTGTGCTCGGATGGAGGAGGGAAGGAAGTTGCCCGGAGAGGAATATTACATCAATGTTTATTCAGAGGTTGATGATGAATCAACCAGTCAGAAGAAGATCAACAATTGCAGTAAGAAGCGGAGGGATAAGGCAGTGATGACTGTTGAAGGATCAGGCACCCCAAGTACCGGCATGATCGCCAAGGCTGAGGTCCCCAGCAAGGAGGCTGCCATGTGCGCGGATTGCCGGGAAGCTGCAGCTGCCGAGAGGGCTGGGAAGGGCGATGGGCCGTACACCAAGATCCATTAGACCAAGGGCCATGACCTTCAAGAGTGCTATTAGGTTGAGCAGTTGGACAAGAGACAGAGAGATGAGTATGAGAAGTGTGGCAAGGACAAAGGTCAGAATGCCACTGGCGGCAAGGGCCGAGGCGGTGAAGCAAATCGCCCCGGCAAACCCTTTAGGAGCAAAGGAAAACCCGCCATGGGTCAGGCAAAGGAAGCCTGTGATGATGAGAGTGATGGAGGGGATGAAGAGGAAACCAGTGAGCAAGAGTTTCAGAAGGCCACTGACGCCCTATGCGTTGACGGGGCTAAATCTCTGCACAGCTCTCACTGCCAGCTCAAGCGGTGGGCGCGAGAAGTCAATGACGTTGAACCAGCGCCAGAGGCCCAGAAGCCGCTCAAATGGTCCCGTACGCCCATCATCTTTGACGAGGAAGATCATCCTAGCCATACCACTGCGGTAGGGTGCCTACCATTGTTGATTTCTCCAACAATTCGCAACCTCAAAGTGACGAAGATGTTGGTGGATGGCGGGGCCGGACTGAACCTGATTTCCCCAGCAGTTATCAGCGAACTTCCGATATCAGATGAAGAACTAGATGTTACCGACACATTTCAAGGAGTTAATCCCAGCAGGAGTCATCCTAAGGGAAAGATCACGTTGCCAGTGACGTTTGGGGGAGAATTGAACTACCGGACTGAGAAGATTGTGTTTGACGTGGTTGATCTCCCCCTGCCGTACAATGGGATTCTTGGACGCCCAACTCTGGCTAAATTCATGGTGGCATCCCACTATGCCTACCACACCCTGAAGATGCCTGGGCCACTGGGAGTTATCACCATCCCATAAGATGAGAAGAATGCCATCATTTGTGTGGACAAGATGTACCCCGCGGTCGCGACAAAGGCAGTGGCAGCAGCAGTTCCCGCCAAGGAAAGTAAAGGAAAGAAGAGGGATTGTAGAACCTCCGGCAAAGAGTCCGGGAAGCATGCCCCCACCACGTGCATGGCACCCGTTGGTAACGTGCCAGAGTGTTCCAACTGCAAGATGTCCAAGGTTGCTGCTGCACAAGTGAAAAAGGTCCCGGCAGGGCTGGCTAGCATTGGTGGTACCTTTACCATCAGCGCCACCCTCGATGACAAATAGGAAAGCACGATCATTGCCTTCCTGCGGGCGAATATCGATGTGTTTGCATGGCAACCATCTGATATCCCCGGTGTTCCTAGGGAGGTAATAGAGCAACACCTTGTTGTCTGCCCACACACCAGACCTATTAAATAGAAAGTCCAGAAGCAGGCCTTGGAGAGGTAGCAGTTTATTGCAGAAGAGATCAGGAAGCTTGAGGCAGTTGGTCTGGTCAGAGGAGTGCTACATCCCACTTGGCTAGCAAACCCAGTGGTGGTCCGAAAGGCAAACGGGAAGTGGAGGGTTTGCATTGATTTCACAGATCTCAACAAGACTTGCCCGAAGGACCCGTTTCCCTTGCCGCGTATTGATCCGATTGTGGATTCTACTTTAGGCTGTGATTTGCTCTCATTTCTGGATGCATATTCTGGATATCACCAGATCTTCATGTCCAAGGAAGATGAAGAGAATACTTCATTCATCACTCCATGTGGTACATACTGCTTTGTCCGCATGCCATTCGGATTAAAGAGTGCGTGTCTACTTTTGCAAGGGCAGTCCAGATTGGTTTTGAACCTCAGCTGCACAGAAACATTAAAGCATATATGGGTGACATTGTGGTCAAAACCAAGGACAAAGCAACTCTTATCTAGGATTTGGAGGAGACATTTGCAAATTTGCGCAAGATCAGTTTGAAGCTCAACCCAGAGAAGTGTGTGTTTGGCGTTCCCTCCGGCAAGCTGCTTGGTTACTTTGTGTCCCACGGGGGGATCAAAGCTAATCCTAAGAAGATCGAGGCCACTAAGCAGATCCAAGCGCCAAGGACAATTAAAGGTGTGAGGCACCTGACGGATGTGTTGCCGCGCTAAGCATATTCATCTCCAAGTCTGCCTAATGCACCCTGCCGTTCTTCATAGTTTTGAAGAAGGCAGGACCTATGAAGTGGACCCTAGAAGCAGATGTAGCTTTGCAAGAGTTGAAGGCCTACCTGTCTTCTGTGCCCACCTTGGTTGCTCCCAAACCCTGGAGCCGCTGCTGCTGTACTTAGCGGCAACCAACCAAGTGGTCAGTGCGGCCTTGGTAGCACAGCGAGAAGTGGATGAGGCAGAGAGTGAGCAGAGACCAGCAGAGCCAGATAAGGATCAGAACAGCAATGAGCACGACAACGAGGGTAGCCCCAAGTACGCGGCAAGGAAGCAAGTGGTGCAGTGCCCAGTGTACTTCATCAGCTCCTTATTACAAGGGGCTAGATCGAGGTACTCTGGTGTGCAAAAGTTATTTTTGGTCTCATCATGGCATCAAGGAAACTGCGCCACTACTTCCAAGCCCATGAGATCACGGTTGTCACTCGTTTCTTGTTGCAACGGATAATCCGAAACCCTGAGGCTACCGGCAGAATAGTGGAGTGGGCTTTGGAGATATCCATATTTGATTTGATGTTTGAAAGCACATCAACTATCGAGAGCAGGGCAGTGGCAGAGTTTATTGCAAAATGGACGCCAACTCCTGACGAGGAAGTGATAGAGAGAGCTATCCCAGGCAAGGAATTGCCCCAAGAATGGATTATTTATTTCGATGGTGCTTTTTCCCTACAAGGTGCAGGGGCTGGCGTGCTTCTTGTTGCCCCCTCCGGGAGCACTTGAAGTACGTCTTCTGAATGCATTTTGCCTGGGAAGAAGCAACCAACAATACAACAGAGTATGAAGGGCTCCTTGCAGCTGAATTGGGAATTGAGAAGCTGATCATTCGAGGAGATTCACAACTTGTGGTAAAACAAGGCAACAAGGATTACGAAAGTCCATTGATGGAGGCATACGTCGAGGAAGTTAGGAGATTAGAGGAGCTCTTTGACGGGTTGCAAACAGAGCACATACCCCGTGCGGCAAACGGCATAGCTGATCATTTGTCAAAGTGTGCTGCACAGAAGCTTCCTGTCAAATCAGGAACCTTTCTTCTCCATCTCACTCAGCCCTCCGTATCGCCAGCAACAATGGCACAGAAAAGGAGAAAGTTGGACACCGGTAAGCCTCTCCCGGTAGAGCCGTCTGCTCCCGGTAGAGACCATGTCGGAAATAACTCCTCGCAGCCTGCCGGACCCCCCCTCCAGCCAGGCCCATGGACCCCGCATATGAGGGTGGTGCTCCCGCAGCAGAGGAGGTGCCGTTAGTCCTCCTTTTCAAGCCCCAGGCTCCAACTTGGGCAAGGTACATTGTCCGCTTCCTCCAAACCCGAGAGCTTCCCGGCAGATCTATAAAAGTAGCCCGGAGGGCCAATATGGAGTTTGTCGATGACACTCTGTACAGAAGGAGGCCCAACTGTGTGAAATTGAAGTGTGTATGTTGGGAAGAAGGAAAGGAACTGCTGGCTGAGATACACAAGGGAATGTGCGGCTCCCACATTGGATCAAGGGCATTAGTTTGGAAAGCATTCCGGCAAGGATTCTATTGGCCCATAGCCCTCCAAGATGCGGTTGAGCTAGTCACTAAGTGTGAAGCCTTCCAGTTCCATTTCAAGAAAACCCACCTGCCTGCCTGAGCTCTTTAGTCAATCCCCTTATCATGGCAATTTTCGGTCTGGGGGCTCGATATCCTCGGCGCCTTTCCACGAGCGACCGGGGGCTTTGAATTCTTGTTCGTTGACATCGACAAGTTTACAAAGTGGCCAGAAGTGACTGCCGTGAGAAAGGTGACTGCCCAGTCAGCTATCAAGTTCTTGAAAGATCTGGTGTGTCGTTTTGGAGTTCCGGCAAGGATCATCACCGATAATAGCACTCAGTTCACGAGCCGCGCCTTCATGCAATACGTTCATGCCCTCGGATGCAAGATCTCATTTGCCTCTGTGGCACTCCCCTGGAGCAATGGATGAGCTGAGAGGGCGAACACTGAAGTTCTGCGTGGACTCAAGACAAGAACCTTTGATATGCTGCAGAAGCATGGCAGGCGGTGGTTCAAGGAGCTGCCGGTAGTTCTCTGGTCCCTCAGAACGACACCAAACCGAGCTATCGGGCAGACTCCCTTCTCCCTGGTCTATGGGGCAGAAGCAGTTATCCTGACGGAACTCATTTATGAGTCGCCTTGAGTGCTTACCTACAATGAAGTAGTCGCCGGAGTTGAGAAGATTGTCCGACACTACGATCCCCGGCAAGCCAAAAAGATAATTTGTACCTCTTGTCCATTTGAGTTCTGTAAGCTATAACTTATGCATTAGAAAACCTCGCCACTCTTTTTAGACTTAGGTGCTCCCATCCCTTCCTCGAACGTTGCTTTAGTCGGAATGGTCGCAGTGGCCTTTGGTAAAAGGAAGTTGGCGGGGGTCTTGTCCCTTTGTCTGTAACCCGACAGATGTGGCTCTCCGGCAGAAAAAAGGGTGCCGGCAAGATAGCTTGCCGGGAAAATTTGTTTATTTACATTAAAGAGGCATCTCACCGCTGCATGGACATATACATGCACAGGTTCCCGGCAAGGTTCATATTTTTCATTAACATGCTGATACAAGTACAAGCATTACAGAACACAAACATGGACTCGAGAGATTACATTGTTTGAATTAAAATTTGGCAAGTACCTATAGATTTAAGATTAAAAAAAGAGAAGTTCTCTGTGAGCCTTTGCCGCTATCTATCTCTTTCAGGGAAGGGTCAAAGGAGCCGGTGGTGAACCCAGCTGGGATGCGGCGCCTCCCCAAGATTAGGACGACACTGCTTCTCAGACAGGATGAAGCAACCGGGAGGCAGACGCAGATGGTGACGCTGCCAGAGGACCAGATGGAAGACGCGGAGTCATCGGCAAACAAGACTTGTCAAAACTGTCGCTCCTGTTCTTGACGCATAGTGGGTTGCCGTCGCCGCCCGCATCACTACCACCCGAAGGCCTTAGATCGCCATCCATGCCAAACGCCGTGCTCTCTGGATTACCCCATAGAGAGCATTGTCGTACCCCAACGACCCTGACGTCATAAATCACCGCACGTTCCGAAGACGTGTACGAAGACAAGAAGCCCTCCTCCGCGAACAGAGAGTGATGCTTGAAGGAGCCAAATCTGCCCTCACCAATGACAGACCTCCCCTCTTCCTCGGTGTCGCGCAGGAGCGAAGAATGGGGAGCGTCCGACTATCATGCCCCGCGCACGCCGTGGGCCTTGGCGTGGTGTCGGTCGCATCCTCTCCCACCAGAATCAAGTCTACGGGCAGCTCGACGACAAGCACGCCGGAGTTGCCACCTCCGGCGTTACCGCCGCGCCGCCTGAGTATCCCCACGACCACGAAAAGCTCTAAGCTAAAGCCCGGGGACCAGTCCCAGGCTTTCCCTTCCAGCATACCCAAGACGAAGCAAGGCAGAGGAGAAGAAGAGTGCGGGAGAATGCCTCCACTCCTCCCCACTCCTCCTTTTATAGGCGAGCAGGGGGGGCTAGGGGCGGGTTCCGCAACGGGTAACCACCATCCTCCTCCACCAATTCAAAGAAGTCGGGCCCTCGCTATTATACTCTCCCGCACCACGCGCCTCCGTTACCTACCCCGTGCGATGCATGCAGCATACATGGCTGAGGATAAGGGCGTGATGGGAAGAGTGAATAGGCATTTTCTACCCCATGCATTAAAGTCATACATAGGCCATTACTGGAGCAGCCCCACGACTATCGGCTTTACACGATGCGCGGGGAAACCGAAAACTGGCCCGAAATCAATACTAATGAAGAAGCGAAGAAGATCTGAAGAGGCCAGCCTCTTCAGCAACTCTGCCTGTGCCCTTATTACGCCCTACCCTGATGACGCTTGGCAGTGCATTCGGGGCAGGCCCGGGGGCTTCTGTCGGTGCAACAAACCCTGGTCTGTTGCCCTGACTGTGCACAGGCAAGAGATCAAGATAAAAGCACCAACCCAGACAAAGCACAAGAAACCAAGATATTCGAAGGATCCACTATCAGATCAGAGGGACCAAGACCCGGCCATAAAATAAAATCTATTGTCAAGGGAAAGGCCTCCCTTGCCGGGCAGGCGAGCCCGTTAAAGGGCCAGGCCACCCCTTGAAGAAGACGACCAAGGCGTCCCAGCAGCGATTGTCGGGACTTGTGAAGGCTAAAATCACCTCACCAACCACTCCACCACGACCCACGTCGTCGATCAGTGTGGTGTCAAGCCGTGAAGTGATGAAGTGGCAGCCATTCGCCACATGACAACCCCTTTTTACCAGAAAACCCATAGATGACACCAGTCTTACGACGTGTCAAACAAGCAGGCGTGGAGCTGGAAAGATGGCCCGGCAAGCCTTGCCGGGCGACGAATGATGTGACATTGAGTGGTTCATTAAATGCGCACAGTTAGCCTGCAGAGTTAGGTATGCTAGCACTATTTGCTATCTTATCAGTGTCTAATGATTGATTTGCCACTGTGGTGAACCCTTAACCTATAAAAGGAGGCCCATGGCAATGGTAGAAGGGGTTCGAGAGGTTAGAAGGTCGGATAACTCACACCCCCATATGCGTGTAGTCACTGCCGCCCTGAGGCAACCCTTGCCGGGTAAGTGTACTGTGCTCCACCACCACATTTCCACTATCAATCGACCAAAGCAGGAGTAGGGTTGTACGCCTCGCGGCGGCCCGAACCTGGGTAAAACTACCCGCGTAATCTCTGTTGTGCTGCCCACGTTGGTCTGCTCTTTGTGCAACACGACGTCCCCCTACCGAACCAACAAGGGGCCTCCTAGCCCCATAGATGGTCGTGGTTTCCTGTGACACTACTCCTGATGTACAAGATTCAACAGATGTTCCTAATATCTTTGAGAACCATCACGTCCATGACACTGGCGAAAAGATTACCTATCGGGCTGTGGACAGACGAGAGTTTATCAATAAGAAGCCAACGTTCGAGGACATTGAGGATGAAGAAGAACATGACACTGGGGGGAATTATGATTCAGACTGATACACATGGCGAAGATGTTGACGCTGCTGCTGTAGATGATGATTAGATTGCTTTTGTCATATTTGCCTGTCAAAAGACGTTTTTTATCTGCTATGTGAAATTGTGTTTGCTATGACAACTGAAACCTGATTAACGTGTTGTATAGTATTTTGTTGTGAGAACATCACTTATTATGTATGTTGATTTGTGTTTGGTGATTGTATGACGACTAAAACATTATGCCGTTGTTGTTTAGTTGTACTCATATTTGGTTGTGAAACTTGTATTTGATGACATAGTTTGCTATTGGACTGCAATTTGCTCGACGTCTTCGAATGGGAACAAAGCTGACCCGACAGGGCCTCTGCTAATTTATTTATTTATTAGAAAAAGGGCCTCTGCTATTTATTTATTTATGAGCAAAAGGGGAACCCCCCCCATTTACGTCAATAGAAATCATTAGATGTTCACAACACTACGCCTAGCTTGCTAAACAGGTTTCATTAATTACTAGTTTCAGCAAAGTGCTCATGTCATAGCCACTGAATGCATCACGAGTGCTACATACACTGCAAATAAAGAGACAATCATCCTACAGAGCACATCGATTTTGCCCATTATCTTCACAACCTCTTTCATCTCCTCATTGCTGTCAAGGCCGTTCAATAGCTGTTGCTTGGCCATGATCAAAGGAACTGCATCTTTAACCTTCTGCTCTGCATCTTCCTCTTCTGTCGTTCCTTCAATTACTTGTCCAACACCCCAACCTACTGGTATTGGGATTCCTCGGCTAACCAAATAATCAGTGTAGTTGCATTCCCGCACATCAGCAACTTCCCAGAAATAGAAATCACACAAATCTTCCCTTTTTTGAACGAATCAAAATGGAAGATCTTCAACCAAACTATTAAAAAAATCAACAACTAAAAGCAGCAGTTGATTCGGGCATATGTAGAAGACTCGGCCAGGGTTGCGGATTGTGGTTGATACGTGACGGATGACTCTGTGTGATTTGCAGCAGTGGCACCACACCAACGGCAGCGGGTTGCGATGAGCAACCGGCTGCGGTGCGTGTGCCGGCGGGGCTGTGATGAGACCCACAGGCGATGGTATGTGTGGCGACTTGGCGAATATCTAGTTGTTGCCTACTGAAGAGCAGGTGGACGAGCAGCCAGTGGACATGGTTGTTGTGGACATAGCTTCTGATGCTAGGCCGAGTAAGTAGAGAAGAGGAGAAGCGAACATTGGATATGTCAGTTTCATTACTTGCAGAGTAGCATAGCACCATATATAGTCATAGTCTAGGTTTGGATTTGAAGTAGCTACACGAGCACGTCTCTCTTTTTTCAAAAACTCAACAACGTCTCTTTACTAGTACACTAGCTTGTTCTATACGCCTTCTCAAGTCTTTGATTTTCTTACTTTTTTTGCGAGGAAGGAAGGAGGACAAAATTGAGAGTTCCGCCTTGTTTGCTTGCCGCGGCGCCACCCTCCGGTGTTATCAACATGGTCAACAACTGAGAGGAATAAGGAGATGATTGTACATGGTGAGGATGACAGTACGAACCCACCAGGATCATGATAGTAGGCAAGCAAGTGCATCCTTTATTACAAGAAAAAAAAGGGTTCCTCCTGATGGTTTCCTGACATCCGGGTCGCATGCCACTGTCAACGTAGTCAATAAGCGAGATAACTGCACAATGAGCGGCAGACACCCGGGACCCAGAAGCGCGCACAATAATTATTTTTCGGGACAGAGAAGGGTATCAACTGGGTTGTGTGGGAGCTAGGGCCCGTCTAGCTCGGGCTTTTATTTCATATGTTTACCACATGACCAGCCTAGTTTTTTTCCTTTCTGAAAATGGCTAGCCCAACTATTTGTGTTTTTTGCAGAATAACAAACGTAGGCCTACTTGCTTTCCTACGCCCTGTTGGGCCGGAAACCTTTCAAGACGAGGAGGAATGCATTCGGGCTTGCCCAGAAAATGAGCTATAAGTAATAAGAAATGGGCTATAAGTAATAATGAATGGGCGTAACGTGAAAAAATATAGCAAACAGGCAATTAGTTCCAAAATATTTTTTCCTTTCGGATTTTGATATTTTAAATTTCATTGTTTTTGTGCAGGTAAAATTTCATTGGATTTAAATGAAGTTATGTTTAGTTTTTTAATTAATTTGAATCTGGCTAGAATTTTTGGGATGTATGCTGTTTGGGACAGATTTGGAGGCTGACTTGTGAGTCTACTAGGTTGACGTGTACGAAAGGCTTTGTCAACTTAGTCCACAAACGATTCTAGTAGCAGTGACCATAGGGTGTTAATCCAACGGCTGTGCTGCTTCTTCAATATCTGATCTTCTTGCTCCAGCCGCCGAAACCAGAGCCGGTGGGACTGCCTGCTACCGCCTCCCGTGGCCAACTGTGCTGTCGCACAGGCCGCCCCGCCCCACCCTACTCCATCGCTGGCCAGGCCATTCCTCTACTCACCCACACCTCCTGTTATTTTCCGGTGATGACAGCCAAACTAGTAAACCCACAAACTCCCTGATGACCCACAAGTATAGGGGATCTATCATATTCCTTTCGATAACTAAGAGTGTCGAACCCAACGAGGATCAGAAGGAAATGACAAGCGGTTTTCATTAAGGTTTTCTCTGCAAGCACTGAAATTGTAGGAAACAGATAGTTTTGTGATAAGATAAATTGTAACGAGTAACAAGCAATGAAAGTAACTAAAGTGCAGCAAGGTGTCCCAATCCTTTTTGTAGCAAAGGACAAGCCTAGACAATTTCTTATAATGAGAAAAGCGCTCCCAAGGACACATGGGAATTATCGTCAACCTAGTTTTCATCACGCTCATATGATTCGCGTCCGGTACTTTGATAATTTGATACGTGGGTGGACCGGTGCTTGGTTACTGCCCTTACCTGGACAAGCATCCCACTTATGGTTAACCCCTATTGCAAGCATCCGCAACTACAAAAGAAGTATTGAGGTAAACCTAACCACAACATTAAACATATGGATCCAAATCAGCCCCTTACGAAGCAACGCATAAACTAGGGTCTAAGCTTCTGTCACTCTAGCAACCCATCATCTACTTATTACTTCCCAATGCCTTCCTCTTGGCCTAAATAATGGTGAAGTGTCATGTAGTCGACGTTCACATAACACCACTAGACGAAAGACAACATACATCTTATCAAAATATCGAACGAATACCAAATTCACATGACTACTAATAGCAAGACTTCACCCATGTCCTCAGGAAAAAAAGTAACTACTCATAAAGCATATTCATGTTCATAATCAGAGGAGTAATAATATGCATTAAGGATCTGAACATATGATCCTCCACCAAGTAAACCAATTAGCATCAACTACAAGGAGTAATCAACACTACTAGCAACCCACAGGTACCAATTTGTGGTTTTGATACAAGATTGGATACAAGAGATGAACTAGGGTTTTGAGAGGAGATGGTGCTGGTGAAGATGCTGATGGAGATTGACCCCTTCCCAATGAGAGGATCATTGGTGATGATGATGGTGATGATTTCCCCCTCCCGGAGGGAAGTTTCCCCGGCAGAACAGCTCCGTCGGAGCCCTAGATTGGTTCCGCCAAGGTTCCGCCTCATGGCGGCGGAGTTCGTCCCGTAAGCTTGCCTCTGATTTTTCTAGGGTAAAAGCCTTCATATAGCAGAAGAGGGGCACCGGAGGGCCACCAGGGGGCCCAGGAGACAGGGTGCGCGCCCAGTAGGGGTGGGCGCGCACCCCACCCTCCTGGCCAGGGTGTGGGCCCCCCTCTGGTGTCTTCTTCGCTCAATAATTCTTATTAATTCCAAAACTGACTTCCGTGGAGTTTCAGGATTTTTGGAGATGTTCAGAATAGGTTTCCAATATTTTCTCCTTTTCCAGCCAGGATTCCAGCTGCTGGCTTTCCCCCTCTTCATGGTAAACCTTGTAAAATAAGAGGGAATAGCCATAAGTATTGAGATATAATGTGTAATATCAGCCCATAATGCAATAAATATTGATATAAAAGCATGATGCAAAATGGACGTATCAACTCCCCCAAGTTTAGACCTTGCTTGTCCTCAAGCGGAAGCCGAAATCGATAAATATGTCCACATGTTTAGAGATAGAGGTGTCGATAAAAAATAAAATACGGACATGAGGGCATCATGATCATTTTTATAACACCAACATACATAGATTTTCTCATATGATTTCTTATGCTCAAGTAACAATCAATTCACAATGTCATTGGGAACTAACAAACTGTAATCTCAGTCAATGAAGCAATGGCAATTTATCATAACATCATAAAGAGTCAAGAATAGAGCTTTTTAGCAAGTCCACATACTCAACTATCATATAGTCTTCTACAATTGCTAACACTCACGCAACACTTGTGGTTATGGAGTTTCAGCCGGACACTAAGAAAGATAGGGGCTTATTGTGTTGCCGCCCAATGTATTCACCTTTGGGTGATGTCAACAATAATAATTCATGCTAACTTACATCCAATTGGATATATATATCATGATCTTTCAAACACGAGGAGCTTGCCAAAGAATAAAATGAAAAATGGAAAGGTGAAGATCACCTTGACTCAAGCATAAAGTAAAAACATAAAGTAAAAGATAGGCCCTTCGCAGAGGAAAGCAGAGGTTGTCATGTGCTTTTAGGGTTGGATGCATAAAATCTTAATGCAAAAGAACGTCACTTTATATTTCCACTTGTATATGGACCTTTATTATGTAGTCCGTCGCTTTTATTGCTTCCATAACAAGATCGTATAAAGCTTATTTTCTCTGCACTAATAAGTCATACATATTTAGAGAGCAATTTTTACTGCCTGCAACATGACAACTTACTTGAAGGATCTTACTCAATCCATAGGTAGGTATGGTGGACTCTCATGGCAAAACTGGGTTTAAGGATATTTGGAAGCACAAGTAGTATCTCTACTTGGTGCAAGTAATTTGGCTAGCATGAGGGAGAAAGGCAAGCTCAACATGTTGGGAAGATCAATGACAATATACTTTAATTGAGATGTGAGAAAACATAAACCATTACGTTGTCTTCCTTGTCCAACATCAACTCTTTTAGCATGTCATACTTAATGAGTACTCACAATCATAAAAGATGTCCAAGATAGTATATTTGTATGTGAAAACCTCTCTTTCCTTATTACTTCCTATTAATTGCAACGATGACCAAAACTATGTTTGTCAACTCTCAACAACTTTTATGCCTCATACTTCCTATGTGTGAAGTCATTACTATACATAAGGTCAACATGAACTCTTTTATTATTTTTATTCTTTCTACGTTCTCAAGATCATAGCAAAATATCAAAGCCCTTGACTCAACACTAATCTTCATTATAGATAGCTCACGGACTCGATTACATAAAGAGATCACAAAGCAAAACTCAAAACTAATTGATACTAAAACTTCAATCTACTAGATCAAGATACTACTAAAAGGATCGAACTAAATAAAACGGTAAAGATAGGAGTGTGATGGTGATACGATACCGGGGCACCTCCCCCAAGCTTGGCAGTTGCCAAGGGGAGTGCCCATACCCATGTGATTATGTCCTCGAAGGTGGTGAAGTAGGAGTTGTTGATGATGTAGGTTTCTTCCTCAATTCGCGCTTGAGGATAATATTTTGCTCCTTTAGATCATCGATCTCCTGCTCTAGATTTAATATTCTTTTGCATAGTTCCTGTTTATTTTCCTACAAGAGACGAAAAGGGATAAACTTGATCATTGACTTCTTTGCTCTATCAGGGAGGCTTGACTTTTTAAACTCCACATGCATGTCCCCAGGCTGAGATAATGGGGCTTCGTCTTCGTCTGAACTCATCTCCTCCTTTCCCTTAGGCTTATAGTCTTCCTCTTCTTCAGTGGTCCAGCCACCATGCTCCAAATCCCCGTAGACCTTAGGGTCTGCAAGGTAATCAGCGATGTAGCTCTCCCCTTCCGAATCCTGAGATGACATATTGCTCTAAATCTGTAACAGAAACAGCTCGAAACAAAAACAAAGATATTTTGCGTGTACGGTGGTCGAAACCTTAGGGAGATTATATAATGAATTTTTACCAACCGAAATACGTAACGTGCAAGAAAACGTAGTCCGGGAGGCACACGAGGTGGCCACGAGACAGGGGGGCACACCCAGTAAGGGTGGGCGCGCCCTCCACCCTCGCGGAGGCCTCGTGTCCTTCCCAGATTACTCCTTTCTTTCCAAAATTATTAAATATTCCAAAATGGAAGAAAATGCCATTAGAATTGTTTTGGAGTCGGTTTACTTACCGTACCACATACCTATTCCTTTTCGGAGTCTGAAATGTTCTGCAAAGTGTCTCTTATGTATTCCTCCAGGGTCACAGTCTCAATAATATTAGTTTCAACATTGATAGGATTACCTGAGATGTAATGTTTGATTCTTTGACCGTTCGCCACCCTCGTACTTGTGCCTTCGAAGTTGTTGATTTTTATGGCACCGGAACGATAGACCTCCTTGATAACGTAAGGACCTTCCCATTTAGAGATAAGTTTTCCTACAAAAAATCATAAATGAGAGTTGAATAATAACACATAATCACCTACGTTAAACTCACACTTTTGTATCCTTTTGTTACGCCATCGTTTAAACTTTTCTTTGAATAGCTTGGCATTCTCATAGGCTTGAGTTCTCCACTCATCAAGTGAGATAATATCAAACAACCTCTTCTCACCGGCAAGTTTGAAGTCATGTTGAGCTCTTTAATAGCCCAATATGCCTTATGTTCAAGTTCAAGAGGTAAGTGACATGCTTTTCCATAAACCATCTTATACAGAGACATACCCATAGGATTTTTGTATGCAGTTCTATAGGCCCATAATACATCATCAAGTTTCTTGGACCAATTCTTTCTAGATCTACTCACAATCTTTCGCAAGATTAATTTCAGCTCTCTATTGCTCAATTCTACTTGACCACTAGACTGCCGGTGATAAGGAGATGTGATTCTATGATTAACATCATACTTAGCAAGCATCTTACGGAAAGCACCATGAATAAAATGTGAACCACCATCAGTCATAAGTTATCTAGGGACACCAAACCTCGGAAAAATGACTTCTTTAAGCATCTTAATAGAAGTGTTATGATCAACACTACTAGTTGGAATAGCTTCTACCCACTTAGTAACATAATCAACAACAACTAAAATATGAGTATAACCATTAGAGGCAGGAAAGGGTCCCATATAATCAAACATAAAACGGTTCAATAACAAGAGAATAATTCATAGGCATTTCTTGACATCTACTAATATTACCAATTCTTTGACATTCATCACAAGATAAGACAAACTTACGAGCATCTTTGAAGAGAGTAGGTCAATAAAAACCAGATTGTAATACCTTATGTGCAGTTCTATCTCCAGCGTGGTGTCCTCCGTATGATTCAGAGTGACACTTGCATAGGATCTGTTCCTGTTCATGCTCGGGTACACAATGTCTAATAACACCGTCTACTCCTTTATAAAGGTGTGGGTCATCCCAGAAGTAATGTCTTAAATCATAAAAGAACTTTTTCTTTTACTGGTATGTGAAACTAGGTGGTATAAATTTATCAACAATGTAATTAGCATAATCAGCATACCAAGGAGCAGTACGAGAAGCATTAACGACCGCTAATTGTTCGTCAGGAAAGCTATCATCAAAAGGCAGTGGGTCATCAAGAACATTCCCTAACCTAGACAAGTTGTCTGAAATGGGGTTCTCAGCTCCCTTTCTATCAATAATATGCAAATCAAATTCTTGGAGCAAGAGAACCCATCTAATAAGTCTAGGCTTAGCATCTTTCTTATCCATAAGATATTTAATAGCAGCATGATTAGTGTGAATAGTAAGTTTGGAATCAATAATATAAGGTCTAAACTTATCACATGCAAACACAACTGCTAAGAACTCTTTTTCAGTAGTAGCATAATTTCTCTCGGCGGTATCAAGAGTCTTACTAGCATATTGTATAACATTCAATTTCTTATCAACTCTTTTCCCTAGAACAACACCTACAGCATAATCACTAGCATCACACATAATTTCAAAGGGTAAATTCCAATCAGGTGGCTGAACAATAGGTGAAGTGATCAAAGCTTTCTTAAGTATTTCAAATGCTTCTACACAATCATCATCAAAGACAAAAGGAATATCTTTTTGCAATAATTTAGTCAGAGGCCTAGAGATTTTAGAAAAGTCCTTAATGAACCTCCTATAAAAACCGGCATGACCAAGGAAACTTCGTATACCTTTTATGTCCTTGGGACATGGCATCTTTTCAATAGCATCAACTTTAGCTTTATGAACTTCAATACCTCTCTCGGAAATCTTATGCCCCAAGACAATGCCTTCATTAGCCATAAAGTGGCACTTTTCCCAATTCAAGACGAGAATAGTGTCTTCACATCTCTGCAAAACTCGATCAAGGGTGCTCAAGCAATCATCAAAAGAGGATCCATAAACGGAGAAATCATCCATGAATACCTCACAAATCTTTTCACAGAAGTTAGAGAATATAGCCATCATACATCTTTGAAAGGTAGCAGGTGCATTACATAAACCAAAAGGCTTACGTCTATAAGCAAAAGTACCAAAAGGGCAAGTAAAAGTAGTTTTTGATTGATCCCCCGCTGACACATGTATTTGAGAGAAACCAGAATAACCATCTAGAAAGCAGAAATGTGTGTGTTTAGATAGTCTTTCTAGCATTTGATCAATAAAAGGTAAAGGGTAATTATCTTTCTTAGTAGCTTTATTTAATTTACGGAAATCAATTACCATCCTATAACCTGTAATAATTCTTTGCGGGATCAATTCATCTTTATCATTAGGAACGGCAGTAATACCTCCCTATTTATGAACACAATGGACAGGGCTTACCCAATCACTATCAACAACGGGATAAATTATACCTGCCTCAAGGAGCTTTAGTATCTCCTTTCTTACCACTTCTTTCATCTTAGGATTCAATCGTTGTTGAGGATCTCTAACTGGTTTGGCACCTTCCTCCAATTTAATTTTGTGTTGCCATACCGTGGGACTAATGCCCTTGAGATCATCCAGAGTATATCCGATAGCAGCACGGTGCTTCTACAGAGTTTTCAATAATCTTTCTTCTTCTTGTTCTGAAAGGTTAGCACTAATAATAACAAGATATATTTTCTTTTCATCAAGATAAGCATACTTAAGATTATCAGGTAATGGTTTGAGTTCAAACACGGCATCACCCTTGGGTGGAGGGGGATCCCCTAGAATTTCAACGGGTAGGTTGTGTTTCATAATAGGTTCCTGTTGAAGGAACACTTTATCTAGTTCCCTTCTTTCATTCATAAACATATCATTTTCATGGTCTAGCAAATATTGTTATAACGGATCAGTAGGAGGCACGACAATAGAAGCAAGACCAATAATCTCATCCTTACTAGGTGATTCTTTATCACGGGGTTGTCTACGAAACTTAGAAAAATTAAACTCATGAGACATATCCCCTAAGCCAATTTCAACAATATCCTTTTTGCAATCAATCCTAGCATTAACAGTATTCAAGAAGGGTCTACCAAATATAATGGGACAAAATTCATCTTGTGGGGAACCAAGAACAAGAAAATCAGCACGATATTTAACCTTCCCACACAAGACTTCAACATCTCTAACAATCCCAACTGGCTTAATGGTGTCCCTATTGGCAAGCTTAATAGTAAGATCAATATCTTCTATTTCAGCGGGTGCAATATCATGCATAAATTGTTTATATAAGTCATAGGGTATTGCACTAGCACTAGCACCCATATCACATAAGCCATGATAACAATGATCTCCTATTTTAACAGAAATAACAGGCATGCCTACAACAGGTCTATGTATCTTAGCATGTGGTCTAACAATATTAGCAGTCTCACCACAGAAATAAATAACATGCCCATCGAAATTATCATCCAAGAGATCTTTAACCATAGCAATACTAGGTTCAACTTTGATTCGCTCAGGAGATGTATAAGACCTAGTATTACTCTTATGAACAACAGTCGAAGTTTTAGCATGATCCTTTATCCTAACAGGAAAAGGAGGTTTCTCAAGATAAGTAGTAGGAACAATAGGATCACTATAAGTGATAGTCTTTTCTTCAACTGTAATAGGTGCAACTACTTTTACTTCAATGGGAGGATTATATTTAAACCACTTCTCCTTAGGGAGATCAATGTAAATAGCAAAAGATTCACAAAAAGCAGCTACTATCTCAGAGTCAAGTCCATACTTAGCGTTAAATCCACGAAAAGCATCGGTATCCATAAAAGATTTAACACAATCAAACTTAGGTGTCATACCTGACTCCTTACCATCATCGGAACCCCAATCTTCAGAGTTGCATTTAATTCTTTCCAATAAATCCCATTTGAATTCAATAGTCTTGACATATAAGAACCAAAGACAGAAGTATCGAGCATGTTGCGATCATTGGGAGAAAGCCGAGCATAAAAATTTTGAATAATCATTTCTCTGGAGAGATCATGATTGGGGCTTGAATATAACATTGACTTAAGCCTCCGCCAAGCTTGAGCGATGCTTTCTCCTTCGTGAGACCAGAAATTATATATGTAATTACGATCACGATGAACAAGATGCATAGGATAGAACTTCTGGTGAAAATCCAACTTCAATCGTTTATAATTCCAAGATCCCGTATCATCACATAGCCTATACCATGTCAATGGATCTCCCTTCAAAGATAAAGGGAAGACCTTCCTTTTGACAACATCATCGGGAATACCTGCAAGCTTAAATAATCCACAAACTTCATCCACAAAGATAAGGTGTAAATCGGGATGCAATGTTCCATCTCCTGCAAAGGGATTTGCTAGCAGTTTCTCTATCATACCCGAAGGAATCTCAAAGTAAATATTTTCAGTAGGTTCAGTAGGTTGAGGAGAAACTCTTTGCTCTTCTGGTCGGGGTGAAGATACCCCGAACAAGCCCCTCAAAGGATTAGTTTCCATAGTAACAAGTGATAGATAATTTCAGCACACTATATAATTGTTTCCTTACCAAGTTCCACTCACCAAAGGCGCTTCACTCCCCGGCAATGGCGCCAGAAAAGAGTCTTGATGTCCCACAAGTATAGGGGATCTATCGTAGTCCTTTCGATAAGTAAGAGTGCCGAACCCAATGAGGAGAAGAAGGAAATGACAAGCGGTTTTCAGTAAGGTTTTGTCTGCAAGCACTGAAATTGTAGGTAACAGATAGTTTTGTGATAAGATAAATTGTAACGAGTAACAAGCAATGAAAGTAAATAAAGTGCAGCAAGGTGGCCCAATCCTTTTTGTAGCAAAGGACAAGCCTGGACAATTTCTTATAATGAGAAAAGCGCTCCCGAGGACACATGGGAATTATCATCAAGCTAATTTTCATCACGCTCATATGATTCACGTTTGGTACTTTGATAATTTGATATGTGCGTGGACCGGTGCTTGGGTACTGTCCTTACTTGGACAAGCATCCCACTTATGATTAACCCCTATTGCAAGCATCCGCAACTAGAAAAGAAGTATTAAGGTAAGCCTAACCACAACATTAAACATATGGATCCAAATCAGCCCCTTACGAAGCAACGCATAAACTAGGGTCTAAGCTTCTGCCACTCTAGCAACTCAGCATCTACTTATTACTTCCCAATGCCTTCATCTAGGCCCAAATAATGGTGAAGTGTAATGTAGTCGATGTTCACATAACACTGATACGTCTCCATCATATCTATATTTTTTTATTGTTCCATGCCAATATTATTCAACTTTCATATACTTTTGGCAACTTTTTATACTAGTTTTGGGACTAACATATTGATCCAGTGCCAGTGCCAGTTCCTGTTTGTTGCATGTTTTATGTTTTGCAGAAACCCAATATCAAATGGAATCCAAACGGGATAAAAACGGACGGAGAATTATTTTGGAATATTTGGGATTTTCCGGAGGAAGAATCAACGTGAAACGGTGCCTGGGGTGGCCACGAGACAGGGGGTGCGCCCTCCCCCCTAGGCGCGCCCTGGACTCTCATGGGCCACTCGTAAGGCAGTTGACGCTCTTCTTTTGCCGCAAGAAAGCAAACTTTTTGAGAAAAATCTGGGCGAAACATTCACCCCAATCGGAGTTACGGATCTCCAGATATAAAAGAAACGGTGAAGGGGAAGGATTCAAGAATGGAGAAACAGAGAGATAGATCCAATCTCGGAGGGGCTCTCGCCCCTCCCAAGCCATTGGAGCCAAGGACCAGAGGGGAAACCCTTCTCCCATCTAGGGAGGAGGTCAAGGAAGAAGAAGAAGAAGAAGAAGAAGAAGGGGTCCTCTCTCCCCCTTGCGTCCGGTGGCGCCGGAGCGCTGCCGGGGGCCATCATCATCACCGCGATCTACACCAACGCCTCCATCATGTCCACCAATGTCTCCATCACCTTCCCCCATCTATATTCAGCGGTCCACTCTCCCGCAGCCCATTGTACCCTCTACTTGAACATGGTGCTTTATGCTTCATATTATTACCCAATGATGTGTTGCCATCCTATGATGTCCGAGTAGATTTTCGTTGACCTATTGGTGATTGATGAATTACTATGATTGGTTTGAGTTCCATGTTTTATTATTGGTTCTGTCCTATTGTGCCCTCCGTGTTGCGCAAGCGTGAGGGATTCCCGCTGTAGGGTTTGCAATATGTTTATGATTTTCTTATGGTGGGTGGCGTGGCGGCAAGCCTGAGACCGAGTAAGTAGGTTGTTTGCGTATGGGATAAAAGGGGACTTGATACTTTAATGCTATGGTTGGGTTTTACCTTAATGAATATTTAGTATTTGCGGATGCATGCTAGAGTTCCAATCATAAGTGCATATGATCCAAGTAGAGAAAGTATGTTAGCTTATGTCTCTCCCTCAAATAGAATTGCAATAGTGATTACCGGTCTAGTAACATAGTCAATTGCATAGGGGCAATTCCACAACTCCTACCACCACTTTTCCAAACTCGCTATATTTACTTTATTGCATCTTTATCTAAATAGCCCCTACTTTATATTTACGTTCTCTTTATTATCTTGCAAACTTATCCTATCACACCTACAAAGTACTTCTAGTTTCATACTTGTTCTAGGTAAAGCGAACGTCAAGCGTGCGTAGAGTCATATCTGTGGCCGATAGGACTTGAGAGAGTATTTGTTCTACCTTTAGCTCCTCATTGTGTTCGACACTCTTAGCTATCGAAAGAGGCTACAACTATCCCGTATACTTGCGGGTTATCAAGACCTTTTTCTGGTGCCGTTGCCGGGGAGTCATAGCGTGGGGTGAATATTATCGTGTGTGCTTGTTTGCTTTATCACTAAGTAATTTATGCTGTTCTAAGTTGTTCTCTATCTTTAGTTATGGATATGGAACACGAAATACCAAAAAAAATAGGTGTACTTGCTACTCATGTAGATGGGGTAACTCCTAAAACCCTCGATTCTCATTATGTGAAAGATATTATGTACTACTTTGATAATCCTGAGAAAACCCCATTCAACTTTATAATGGGAGACACGTTGGATCAACATGAATACTTTAGGAATTATTGCTCGACACAAAAAGGGAAACTATTATGGGACCAATTTATTATGTTGCGTTGGTATGCCCGGGATCTATGCTTGAGATATGATATTACTTGTTGCTCTAGGATGAAGGCTCCACACCTTCCCTTTTCATGCAAATTTAATGATAATCAAACTTTAGCTTCTTATGCTAATGGTATATATGATTACTATGGTGTTGAACAAATGGAAGAATTTGTTGCTTTTAAGGCTGCTTATGAAATTGAATCTTTGTTTGAAAAGTATGAAGCTTTTGATGATGATGGTGTTTATAGGCCTGAAAATCTTGCTATACTTAGATATTGCTATGAAAATTATGAATACAATTACTATATTAATGCATTTATTGAGGAAGTCTCCACTGTCCAAGAAGAGACTAATATTTTGCAGGAAGATATGGAAGAAGAAATTGATGAAACTGTGAGCTCATTGGATGAAAAAGATGATGAGGAGAGTGAAGAACAAAATGAGGAAGAGCGGATTAGCTACCCGTGCCCACCTTCTAATGAGAGTAACTCTTCAACTCATAGATTGTTTAATTCCCCTTCATGCTTACCGAAGGATGATTGCTATGATGATTGCTATGATCCCGTTCATTCTCATGAAATATCCCTTTTTGATGATGCTTGCTATGCTTGTGGCCAAGATGCCAATATGAATTATGCGTATGGAGATGAACTTGCTATAGTTCCTTATGTTAAACATGAAATTGTTGCTATTGCACCCACGCATGATAGTCCTATTATCTTTTTGAATTCTCCATACCACACTATTTCAGAGAAGTTTGTCCTTATTAAGGATTATATTGATGGGTTGCCTTTTACCATTGCACATGATGATTTTGATGAATGTAATATGCATGTGCTTGCTGCTCCTACTTGCAGTTATTATGAGAGAGGAACTATATCTCCACCTCTCAATGTTTCCAACATGATAGAATTGCAAGAAACTGCTTATACTATGCATTGGCCTTTACTTGGTGTGCATGAATTGTTCTTTTATGACATGCCGATGCATATGAAGAGAGTTAGACTTCGTTGTTGCTTGATATATGTTACTTTGTGCTCACTACTAAATTACAAATTATTGCTAATTAAATTTGGCTTTGATATACCTTGGGATCCGGGTGGATTCATTACTTGAGCACTAAATGCCTATCTTAATGGCTTTAAAGAAAGCGCTGCCAGGGAGACAACCTGGAAGTTCTAGAGAGTCATTTATTCCTGTTGAGTGCTTTCATATAGTTTGAAAACACAAAAATAAAGAGGGGAACCTAAAAACTTTTCAAAAAGGAAAGTGAAAGTGAGAAAGACAAGCATTGTTGAAGTGGGAGCTAGCCTTGAACTTTGTTCATGCTCACAGAAACTTTGTGAATCTTGATTACAGAAACTTTTCAACAAAAATAATTATCCCCTTGTATAATTCCATTGTATTATAAAAATAATGTTCTATGGTTTGCCTTTAGGATGTTTACAATGCTTGTTGGTTTGTACGGTGCAGGACATAAGCTTTGGCTGTAGTGTGCGATTTTACATGTTTAACTGGAAAGTCAATTGGTCCTGACTCCTTTTGCACTGTCTTGCTATACAAGTTGTTTAGTTTCCTAATTTTGGTAGAATTGTTGGAGTAACAGAAGTATGGTGGATGTCAGATTGCTACAGACTGTACTGTTTTTGACAGATTCTGTTTTTGATGCATAGTTTACTTGTTTTGATGAATATATCAATTTATATTAGTGGATTAAGCCATGGAAAAGTTATATTACAGTAGAAACAATGCAAAAGCAAAATATGAATTGGTTGCAACAGTACGTAGAGTGGTGATTTGCTTTATTATACTAACGGATCTTACCGAGTTTTCTGTTGAAGTTTTGTGTGGATGAAGTGTCTAAACGAGGATGTCTTGATATTAGGAAAAGGAAGAGAGGCAAGAGCTCGAGCTTGGGGATGCCCGAGGCACCCCAAGTAAATATTCAAGGAGACTCAAGCGTCTAAGCTTGGGGATGCCCCGGAAGGCATCCCCTCTTTCTTCAACAAGTATCGGTATGTTTTCGTATTCGTTTCGTTTATGCATTATGTGCAAGTCTTGTAGGGTCTTTTGCATTTAGTTTTCATTTTTCTTTTATGCACCATGATGGTATGAGATAGTCCTTGGTTGATTTTTAGAATGCTCATTGCACTTCACTTAAATTTTTTGAGTATGGCTATATAGAACGCTTCATGTGCTTCACTTATATCATTTGAAGTTTGGATTGCCTGTTTCCCTTTACATAGAAAACCGCCATATGTAGAATGCTCTTTTGCTTCACTTATAATTGTTAGAGCGTGGGCATATCTTTTGTAGAAAGAATTAAACTCTCTTGCTTCACTTATATCTTTTTAGAGAGATGACAGGAATTGGTCATTCACATGGTTAGTCATAAAATCCAACATAAACTTGTAGATCGCTGAATATGATATGTTTGATTCCTTGCAATAGTTTTGCGATATAAAGGTGGTGATATTAAGTCATGCTAGTGGGTGGTTGTGTATTGTAGAGACACTTGTGTTGAGGTTTGCAAGTCCCGTAGCATGCACGTATGGTAACGGTTGGGTGACAAATTTGAAGCATGGGGTGTTTCTTTGATTGTCTTCCTTATGAGTGGCGGTCGGGGACGAGTGATGGTCTTTTCCTACCAATCTATCCCCCTAGGGGCATGCGTAGTAGTACTTTACTTCGAGGTCTAATAAACTTTTGGAAATAAGTATATGAGTTCTTTATGACTAATTTGAGTCCATGGATTATACGCACTTTTACCTTTCCATCATTGCTAGCCTCTTCGGTACCGTGCATTGTGTCGGTGTACTAAGGTAGGGGTACCTCAGTACCCCAACTTGTGCACGGGCAGCCCCAGCTCCCCGCAACCAGATCCATCAAATGCTTGCCGGAGATCATCTCCGCTCCACACCAAGCCGTTCAAGAACAAAGTATATAAGATAGAAACTCAAGACCCGGCAAGAGGAGCTTGCCGGAAGGCCATTCAGGCTCAAGGCTACGTTACTCCTCTACAGATCCCGGCGAGAGGAGCTCGTCGGGAGGACCAAGATCACATCACGAAGTCACGCCTCGGCGCCTTGGCAGCGCCCGGCGAGACCCGAGGCGGCAAGTCACAGAGCCCGACAAGCCCGGGCCCGCAAGATCAAAGCCCGGCAAGGAGCTTGCCGGGAGAGCTGTGCTACGTGCCCGCACTCCAGCTCATTTGCCCACGCGTCGCCTCCAGCCTTCTCCAGAGACGCGTGGCGGGTGGCTGTGCTGCATGAAGAATGCGGTGGCACTCCACGGTGGTGGCTACGCCGCCGTGGCGAAAGAAGACGCAATGGCGGGAGCTTTTGGGGCGACGGCGACGGGCATTTAATGCCCTTGTCCCCCTCTGTCAAAAGTAGGTAGAAAGCACTGTAGCTGCACTGTTCCCGCACTATTCCAACTACCACCTCTTTTACGTTTTTAACCCTCTACCTCACGTTGACACTGTCGGTGACCCTTGCCCTATAAAAGGAGGCCCATGCACAGCGAGGGGGTTCCAACCGTCGCTATTCTCGCGAGGAGGTTCGGTGAATAGCTACCCTCTCGAGGGTTTGAGACACCACTCCACCGTTTTGCTCGCATTCTCGAGCAAGATCAAATACAACACAATGCAGCAGAGGGTTTCTGCGACGATCGCGGCGGCTGGGTAAAATCCCAGCGTCGTCGCCTCGATCTGCTCTCCGCGCAGCCTCCGCCCGTGCAACACACGAAGGGCCCGGCCCCATAGGTGCCGCGCCACCCATCCGGCGCGACATCTCGGCGCGCCCGGGTAAAGGGTCGAGGTTATGCGAACCTGATCCGGCGTCGCGCCAAAGACTCTTCATCAACCCCTCCGGCCGTCGGCGGCTTCGCCGACAAGCTGCGTCATGGCCCAAGACGAGCTTCGAGGGTCGCAGACCCATCTCCGTCTTCCCCGCGCGCCGAGCCGACGGCAAAGCGGAGGAGACGCCGGTGGAAGGTGGACACCGGCGAGGGCGCCGCGGTGCCACGAGATCGAGGGGCAGGCGGAGGACCACGCTCGGCCTCCGTGAGGCCCACGTCCATCCCCGCACCACAACCCAGCGGCGCCGTGCCCACGAAGATGGTGCCCGCATCTTTGGGCTAGAACATGCCGGGGGCTCGCGGGATGCTCCGGACTGCTGTCCGAGCATGAGCAAAGCGAAAGTGCCGGGACAAGACCCTGCTCCTCCTGTCGCTATTAGGAGTCCGAGCACGGCCCGTTCCTCGCGCCGCTCGCTCCCGCTCCCCCTACGCTCCGGCAAGCGTGTCTCCCTGGAGCGCTACGCAGTCGTTGAGGACGCGCCATCGAGCTCTAAGTCCGGCAAGGACGGCTCTGGTGCTTACTCCGACGAGCGCAGCTCCTCGGAACGCTCTAAGCCCGGCGAAGACAGCTTTGGTGTTCGTTCCGGCAAATGCACCTCCCCGGAGTGCTGCGCTGCCGTCAGGAACGCACCATTGGGCACCTCCAGCGGGTGCGAAGAAACAAGAAAAAGAAAAAGCTAAGTCGCTCGCGCCTTCATGCAGAGCGCTCCTTAATCTCATGCTTTTATTCGTTATATCCCTCTCGCATTTGTCGTTTGTGCCCGAAACCTGCACGCTGAGGAGCCTGCTTGTGGATAGCCGCACCCTTACTTCGCTTCGAACACACTCAACGAGTAAAAGAGCGAGCGGCGACCAGCTTTGCACCCTCGTTTCGTTCGAGTCTGCTCAGCAAGTTAAGCGCGTCGCGAACTAGACACGGCAAGGTTGCTTGCCGGAAGCGACGCCAGCCAGCGGGCTGCTGATGTCCCGTACTCAGCAAGCGCGTTAAGCGCCGGCAAGTTCCCTCGAAGCGTAAGGCGAAGACGCACAAAGGATGCTGGGTAGAGGGTGTAATGTTGCAAGCCTTGCCGTGAGATGCCCTTGGTATGGGAGGCTTGGGCGCAAGAGGAACCAAGTCGTGGCCCAGTTACGTACTTGTTTTGTTTCCGAGTCCGCTCAACAAACACAAGTGTGCTGCAGCACCCTTATCTTGCTTCCGAGCCACGCTCAGCAAGTTAAGCGTCGTAACTGGCCCGACAAGGTTGCTTGCCGGAGGCGACGCCACCAGCGGGCTGTCCCGCGGTCACTAAGCGTGTTCGCCCCGACAAGCTCCCCGAGAGCGTAGAGCACAAACATACGAAGGACAGAGCCCGGCATCGTATTGCATAGTCAAGATTTATATACGCTTACGTTCGCGTGAAGCAATCGCATATCTACCTCAGCTATTTTCATGGCTAAAATTGCAGCAACAAGGGAGAACCAAAAGACCACACCAGCGCCTAGGATCCGGCAAGCCCGGGTCGCGAGGGCTGCGATTTATAAGGCTCTCCTCGGCAAGCCAGCCCACTGGGCTGCGAACATAAGATTCGTCTCCGGCAAGCTAGAGTTCTTTGGGGCTGCTATTTCAGATAAGTTTTTCATCCTCGTCATGCATCCTCTCATGGGCGGGGAGATGCGGGACTGCGTCTTTGAACGATCGTGTCTTGTAAAACCCGTCGTGGAGGAACCGAGTCGTGGCCCGATTGCGTGCTTGGTTTGTTTCGAGTCCGCTCAACAAACCCAAGTGTGCGCTGCACCTCTACCTTGCTTCCGAGCCTGCTCAGCAAGATAGGCGTCATAATCGGCCCGACAAGGTTGCTTGCCGGAGTGACACCACCAGCGGGCTGTCCCATGATCGCTAAGCGTGTTCGCCCGGCAAGCTCCCGATAAGCGTAAGCACATACAAAGGCACGCATCAAGTAAAAGACTCGTCCGGCAAGCTTCCCCTCTTTTCATTGAAAACATCCAATTTAGTACAAGTCCATGGAGGATGAAAAACATGATAGAGAGGATTACAAGTTCTTAAATACAGCTAATGCCCGAGGGCTTACAAACTAAAAAGATAAGGTGCCGTGATCCCTCTCCTGTTTCTCTGTTCGGGAGTTCGGGAGGTAGGTCAAGAGCCCCGGCAAGACAGGCTTGCTTGGAGAGAAGACCCGGCAAGAAGAGCTTGTCGGGAAGGGCGACAAGCGACTAGGAGGCGTGGCGAGGCGCCGCCGTGCCCCAGAGCTGCGCAAGGTGGCGGGCATGGGGAGCGCATGCCCGGAGAGCCAGCGACAAGCCCTGAAGCCCTTGAAGAGCCACAGGCGCAGAAGACCCCAAGAGAACACCCGGGGCCCGCCAGAGCTTGGCGAGTCGGAGGCGAGGGGCAGAGCTTGAAGGCGGGGTAGTGGGGCGTCCAAGACGCTTATCGAAGGCTACTCGCCCTCGTGCTGCGACGAACGGCCTTGCCGCCACTCCCCTCTTCCTCTTCCGCAGCCTCCCACGCCCGCCGGCAAGAAGACGGCCCGGGGAGTTCAGAGAGCCCGCAACCCGAAGAAGGGGTTGCGGTGGCGCGTGAGGCAGCGGTGTCCGGCGTCTAGTCGGGCCCGCCATCCCTCGTCGTCGCTGTCGCTCCCCTCCTCGTCACTCTCGCTCGAGGAGGGCCTTCGCTATCCGAGGAGCTGTCCACACAGCAGCGCACCGGGTTCCATAGTCGCCAAGACCTTGACGGCGAGGAGATCACCATCCAATAACTTGAAATGGAGGTGAACCCGCCGTCAAGCTATGGATCCGGCGAATGTCTTCCATCCTCGGTCGAAGAACATCACGCGGGCTGGGGACACGACACTCACCCGAGTGCCGCTGATCCGCAGCCCCTCATCGCGTAGCTCCATCACGTCGGGTGGGTCCGGTCCCATCGCGTCCATAAGCGGGACCGGCAGCCGAGGCGGCGGCGAGGCGCCCGCGGCTTGATGAAGAACTCCCGGGGTCATCTCCGGTGTGGACGCGCCGTGGTCGAGACGCCGGGGAGACAGGGAGGCACGTCGCCACGGCCGCCTCTCCCCGACCGCCTCGGCCACGCCCTCGACCTCGTCATGCCCGCCCCTTCCTCTCCCTCTCGTGGGCGGCTCCACCACCACGGGAGGCGGGTTGGGGCGGTGCGCTGCTGGAGGCAACCCAGCGCCGCCACCGTCGAGGAAAGGATTCCCTCCTTCCATGACGGCAAGAAGAACAGAAGACGAAGACGAAGGGAGAAGTGGGTGAGTGTGGCGTTGTGCACCCCTTCCGCCCTATTTAAAGGGGGGGTGGGGACTCAACCGCCCTTCGACCAATCAGAAGCGAGGAGGCGGAGGAGCGGGCCGACTCGCCCTCTCCGCCCCCGGACGGCTCGGTCTCCCACCTTCGCCGCCACGACCCCGTGCATGAGGGCGCGTAAAAAGCGGAGCAGAGCGGCAGGTGAAGCGACCCGCTCTGCGCCACGATCACGGGTGGATGCCTTAAAGGCTGCATCGCCCCCACCCTCCCACGACACCGCAATCAGCGTGCCGTTGCTATGGGAGGGGAGACGACAATCTGCAAAGATGGATTCGACGCGCCATGGGCTTCACAGGCGCCGTGCCTTCGCCTTGGGCCTGGCCCAACAGCGCGCTCGGCACCGTGTATGGCCCAGGCCGGGGGCTCTGTCGGTGTACTAAGGTAGGGTACCTCGGTACCCCAACTTGTGCACAGGCAGCCCCACTCCCGCAACCAGATCCATCAAATGCTTGCGGAGATCATCTCCGCTCCACACCAAGCCGTTCAAGAACAAAGTATATAAGATAGAAACTCAAGACCCGGCAAGAGGAGCTTGCCGGAAAATATGCCAGAGCTCAAGGCTCGTTACTCCTCAGATCCCGGCGAGAGGAGCTCGTCGGGAGGACGAAGATCACATCACGAAGTCACGCCTCGGCGCCTTGCCCGGCGAGGACCGGGCGGCAAGTCACAGAGCCCGACAAGCCCGGCCCGGCAAGATCAAGGCCCGGCAAGGAGCTTGCCGGGAGAGCTGTGCTACGTGCCGCACTCCAGCTCATTTGCCACGCGTCGCCTCCGGCCTTCTCCGAGGCGCGTGGCGGGTGGCTGTGTCTGCATGAAGAATGCGGTGGCACTCCACGGTGGTGGCTACGCCGCCGTGTAAAGAAAACGCAATGGCGGGAGCTTTTGGGCGACGGCGACGGGCATTTAATGCCCTTGTCCCCTCTGTCAAAAGTAGGTAGAAAGCATCAGAGCTGCCTTTGTTCCGCACTATTCCAACTACCACCTCTTTTACGTTTTACCCCTCTACCTCACGTTGACACTGTCGGTGACCCTTGCCCTATAAAAGGAGGCCCATGCACAGCGAGAGGGGTTCCAACCGTCGCTATTCTCGCGAGGAGGTTGGCGAATAACTACCCTCTCGAGGGTTTGAGACACCACTCCACCGTTTTGCTCGCATTCTCGAGCAAGATCAAATCTAACACAATGCAGCAGATAGGGTTTCTGCGACGATCGCGCCCGGCTGGGTAAAATCCCAGCGTCGTCGCCTCGATCTGCTCTCCGCGCAGCCTCCGCCCCGTGCCGAACACACGAAGGGGCCCCGGCCCCATAGGTGCCGCGCCACCCATCCGGCCGCGACACATTGCCCTTTCTCACCTCGAGAGTTGGTGCAAACTTCGCCGGTGCATCCAAACCCCGTGATACGATACAATCTATCACACATAAGCCTCATTATATCTTCCTCAAAACAGCCACCATACCTACCTATCATGGCATTTCCATAGTCATTCCGAGATATATTGCCATGCAACTTCCATCATCATCATATACATGACTTGAGCATTCATTGTCATATTGCTTTGCATGATCGTAAGATAGCTAGCATGATGTTTTCATGGCTTGTCCGTTTTTTGATGTCATTGCTATGCTAGATCATTGCACATCCCGATACACTGCCAGAAGCATTCATATAGAGTCATATCTTTGTTGCAGTATCGAGTTGTAATATTGAGTTGTAAGTAAATAAAGTGTGGTGATCATCATTATAGAGCATTGCCCCATAAAAAAGAAAAAAAGAAAAAAGAGAAAAAAAGGAAAGGCCAAAGAAGCCTAAATAAAAAAGGGGCCAAAGAAGCCCATCGAAAAAGAAAAAAAAAAGAAAAAAAAGAAAAGAAAAGGGGCAATGTTACTATCCTTTTTCCACACTTGTGCTTCATAGTAGCACCATGTTCTTCATATAGATTGTCTCCTATGTTGTCACTTTCATATACTAGTGGGAATTTTCATTATAGAACTTGGCTTGTATATTCCAACAATGGGCTTCCTCAAATGCTCTAGGTCTTCATGAGCAAGCAAGTTGGATGCACACCCACTTAGTTTCTTTTGTTGAACTTTCATACACTTATAGCTCTTAGTGCATCCGTTGCATGGCAATCCCTACTCCTCGCATTGACATCAATTGATGGGCATCTCCATAGCCCGTTGATTAGCCGCGTCGATGTGAGACTTTCTCCTTTTTTGTCTTCTCCACATAACCTCCATCATTATATTCTATTCCACCTATAGTGCTATATCCATGGCTGGCGCTCATGTATTGCTTGAGGGTTGAAAAAGCTGAAGCGCGTTAAAAAGTATGAACCAATTGCTCGGCTTGTCATCGGGGTTGTGCATGATGGGAGCATTTTGTGTGACGAAAATGAAGCATGGCCAAACTATATGATTTTGTAGTGATAAGCTTGCCTTGGACTCGTTGTTTTGAAAAGACATGATTGCTTTATTGGTACGCTCGAAGTATTATTATTTTTATGTCAAATGATAGATTATTGCTTTGAATCACTCGTGTCTTAATATTCATGCCATGATTAGACATATGATCAAGATTATGCTAGGTAGCATTCCACATAAAAAATTATCTTTTTTTTATCATTTACCTACTCGAAGACGAGCAGGAATTAAGCATGGGGATGCTGATACGTCTCTGTCGTATCTATAATTTTTGATTGTTCCATGCCAATATTATTCAACTTTCATATACTTTTGGCAACTTTTTATAATATTTTTTGGACTAACATATTGATCCAGTGCCCCGTGCCAGTTCCTTTTTGTTGCATGTTTTATGTTTCGTAGAAACCCAATATCAAACGGGATAAAAACGGAAGGAGAATTATTTTGGAATATTTGGGATTTTCCGGAGGAAGAATCAACGCGAAATGGTGTCAGGGGTGGCCACGAGACAGGGGGGCACACCCTCCCCCCTGGGCGTGCCCTGGACTGTCCTGGGCCACCCGTAAGGCGGTTGACGATCTTCTTTTGCCGCAAGAAATATAATTTTATGAGAAAAATATGGGCGAAAGATTCACCCCAATCGGAGATACGGATCTCCAGATATAAAAGAAACAGTGAAGGGGAAGGATTCCAGAACGCAGAAACAGAGAGATAGATCCAATCTCGGAGGGGCTCTCGCCCTCCCAAGCCATGGGAGCCAAGGACCAGAGGGGAAACCCTTTTCCCATCTAGGGAGGAGGTCAAGGAAGAAGAAGAAGAAGGGGGCCTCTCCCCCCTTGCTTCCGGTGGCGCCGGAGCGCTGCCGGGGGCCATCATCATCACCGCGATCTACACCAACACCTCCATCATCTCCACCAATGTCTCCATCACCTTCCCACATCTATATTCAGCGGTCCACTCTCCCGCATCCCGCTGTACCCTCTACTTGAACATGGTGCTTTATACTTCATATTATTACCCAATGATGTGTTGCCATCCTATGATGTCTGAGTAGATTTTCGTTGTCCTATTGGTGATTGATGAATTGCTATGATTGGTTTGATTTGTATGTTTTATTATTGGTGTTGCCCTGTTGTTCCCTCCGTGTCGCGCAAGCGTGAGGGATTCCCGCTATAGGGTTTGCAATATGTTTATGATTTGCTTATGGTGGGTGGCGTGGTGTGAAGCACGAGACCGAGTAAGTAGGTTGTTTGCGTATGGGATAAAAGGGGACTTGATACTTTAATGATATGGTTGGGTTTTACCTTAATGAATCTTTAGTATTTTCGGATGCTTGCTAGAGTTCCAATCATAAGTGCATACGATCCAAGTAGAGAAAGTATGTTAGCTTATGCCTCTCCCTCAAATAGAATTGCAATAGTGATTACCAATCTAGTAACATGGTCAATTGCTTAGGGGCAATTCCACAACTCCTACCACCACTTTTCCACACTCGCTATATTTACTTCATTGCATCTTTATCTAAACAGCCCCTACTTTGTATTTACGTTCTCTTTATTATCTTGCAAACTTATCCTATCACACCTACAAAGTACTTCTAGTTTCATACTTGTTCTAGGTAAAGCGAACATCAAGCATGCGTAGAGTCATATCTGTGGCCTATAGGACTTGAGAGAGTATTTGTTCTACCTTTAGCTCCTCGTTGGGTTCGACACTCTTACTTATTGAAAGAGGCTACAACTATCCCGTATACTTGCGGGTTACCAAACACCACTAGAGGAAAGAGAACATACATCTTATCAAAATATCGAACGAATACCAAATTCACATGACTACTAATAGCAAGACTTCACCCATGTCCTCAGGAACAAACGTAACTACTCACAAAGCATATTCATGTTCATAATCAGAGGAGTAATAATATGCATTAAGGATCTGAACATATGATCTTCCAGCAAGTAAACCAATTAGCATCAACTACAAGGAGTAATCAACACTGCTAGCAACCCACAGGTGCCAATATGTGGTTTTGATACAAGATTGGATACAAGAGATGAACTAGGGTTTTGAGAGGAGATGGTTTTGGTGAAGATGTTGATGGAGATTGACCCCCTCGCGATGAGAGGGTCATTGGTGATGACGATGGTGATGATTTCCCCCTCCTGGAGGGAAGTTTCCCCTGCAGAACAGCTCCGCCGGAGCCCTAGATTGGTTCCGCCAAGGTTCTGCCTCGTGGCGGCGGAGTTTCGTCCCGTAAGCTTGCCTCTGATTTTTTTTCCAGGGTAAAAGCCTTCATATAGCAGAAGATGGGCATCAGAGGGCCACCAGGGGGCCTAGGAGACAGGGGGGCACCCAGTAGGGGTGGGCACGGCCCCCACCCTCTTGGCCAGGGTGTGGGCCCCCTCTGGTGTTTTCTTCGCTCAATAATTCTTATTACTTCCAAAACTGACTTCCGTGGAGTTTCAGGATTTTTGGAGATGTGCAGAATAGGTTTCCAATATTTGCTCCTTTTCCAGCCAGAATTCCAGCTGCCGGCATTCCCCCTCTTCATGGTAAACCATGTAAAATAAGAGGGAATAGCCATAAGTATTGATATATAATGTGTAATAACAGCCCATAATGCAATAAATATTGATATAAAAGCATGATGCAAAATGGATGTATCACTCCCCACTGCGTGGGCAAGCACTGCCAAGTCTTCCACGGCTCTTGGTCGTTCCCTTACTAGGCCTCGCTGTCGTCCACCGCCCTTGTGTTCTCGACACGGCGTGGTCAACGTGGTCAACGAACGAGATCCATCGGAAGAGGAATGTACGTGGAGAGGCTGACAGCTAGGTCCACGGCCGCACGCAAGGAAGTGCCTCCTTATTACGCGCAAAATAATTATTCCTCCACCTGACAGCTGGGACCCACCGGAAGGGCCTCTGTATTTCACAAAAAATGTTCCTCCCGCTAACAGCTCGGACCTACCAGCTATATCTTCGCACGCAACAAAGTCCCTCCTTATTACGCACAAAAAAAATGAATACTCCCCCTGCTAGCTGGGACCCACCATACTGGGAGCCTGACTTGTGGGCCTACTAAGTTGACGCGGACGGAGTTCTTTGTCAACTTAGTCAAGATGAATGACTCTAGCTCCAGTGACCGTACGATGTCCATCCAACGACCGTAGTGCTTCTTCAACCTCTAGCCTTCTTACTCCAGTCGCCCAAACCAGCGCCGGTCATGCCGCCTGCTCCTGCCTCCTCTGGCTGGCTCTGCTGTTGCGCATGCCTCACCGCCCACTCTACACCAACCTCTGGCCAGGCCATCACTCTACTCACCCACAACCCCTGTTATTCTGCAGCGACGACAGCCTCAGACCGCAGCCCAACTAGTCAACCCTCGTACTCCTTTGCGTGTGGGAATCCACTTCCGCGTCTTCCCCGGCTCCGTGTCGTCCCCTTCCTAGTCCTCGCCGTCGTCCACCTCCTTGGTGTTCTTGGCACGGCATGGTCAATGTGGACAAGGAACAACTTCCATCGGAAGAGTACTTTATGTGGAGAGGGTGACAGCTGGGTCCATGGCCGCAGCAAGGAAGTGCCTCTTTATTACGCGCAAAATAATGATTCCTCCACCTTACAGCGGGGACCCACCTGACGGGCCGCCGTATTTTGTGAAAAAAGTTCCCCCCTTCCTGCTGGGACCCACCAGCTACATCTTCGCATGCAAGGAAGTGTGTCCTTATTACGGGCAAAAAAAAAATGATTCCCCTCCCCTAATAGCTAGGACCCAGTAGCTATATCTTCACACGCAAGGAAGTGCGTCCTTATCCTCCCTGACAGCTAGGACCCACCTGGTCGAAGCGTTCGCAGCGTTGTTTGTCTTGTCACGAACGTGTACGTACATACTGGTTGATTGGTCGCTCTGCAACGATGAACAGTGGTCGAGTAAGTAGCGGCACATGTCATAATAGAGCCCCCCACGTAGCAGTTCAGGCTGTCCCGTCTAAGCCGTGTACACGTACATACAGCCACACACCAAAAAATACGGCCACATACATAGATATGAGCTGGGTCTCGAAACACGTACTCGCTCATACGGACGGCCAAGGCTCGTGTACATGGAGAGGCAATGGACGGCAACGACATTGCCCTTTTCATCTTCAGGTAATCGGCTGGGTTGGAATGGAGGAAACAACGCCGTGTCCGCCGGCAGCCAAGTGACTGGGTCGGAACGCGTCCTGTTCATCGAGAGGCAACAAACTGGGTCGGAATGCATCATGTTCATCGGGAGCCAACCGGCTTGGACGGAACAGCAGAAATGAGGCCTGGCGTACCGCAGAACGGACGAAATGGCCTTCTGTTCGACCGCCTACGACCAAACGGGATCCTGTTCACCGGGAGGGGTCTAGCATACCGCAAAACGGAGGAAGCGGACTTCTCTTCAACCTCCTACGGACAAAACTGGGTCCTGTTGATCGGGAGGGGTGTGGCTTAAGGCAAAACGGAGGAAACAGACTTCTCTTCGACCTCCTACGGTCAAAACGGGGTCTGTTCGCCGGGGTATGGCGTCGCAAAAGCAGGACTCCACAGACTCTTGCTCATCCACCGTCGACCTCCTCCTGCCTCCACCTGCTACTGCTCATCCACCGTAGACTTCCTCCAGCCTCCACCAGCTAGTGTTCCTCCACGGGGTCCTGTTCATCCAACCTCCACCGGCTACTGTTCGTCCAGCCCTCCACGGGGTCCTGTTCATCCAGCCTCCACTGGCTACTGTTCAACCAGCCCTCCACGGGGTCCTGTTCAACCAGCCCTCCACGTACGGGGTCTCTCCACTAGCTACTATTCATCCACCCCCACCTCCTTGATCGGGTCCTGTTCATCCAGCGGCAATAGCCTCTACTACCACGGGATCCTATTCATCCAACCCTCGCCGGGAATTGTTCATCCAACCCCAACCACATATGTCTCGACTCGTTCAACCAACCCCCATGTTCACTGTTCATCAAGAGGCAGCAGGTTCGATCGGCTTCAGTTAGTAGTAGTTGCAAAGGAATCACTCGGGTTCAGTTAACAGCAAGGGATCGATCGGGGTTCAATAACGTAGCTAGTGCAATCACTCGGGTTCAGTTAGAGCCCAACGCCTTGCTCGGGTTCAGTTAGATTGCAACGCCTCACAGACACGCGAATATGTGTACGAGAGAAACACGCAAACCTCTATGCATCGCTCGGCCTGACCACCCGCCGTAACCGGGAACTCCCCGAAATTTTCCTCGCCCTCATTTCTACCACGATTTTTTCCGTCATGGATGGCCCAAAGAATGTCATGCAGGTGCATCTCTGGCCCGCCCAGGACAAAAAGCCCATTTTCTGTCATGATTTTTTGCAATAGAAGTAGGAGCCCACCACATCTATGATGATACCGGGTTTTTTCATAATTATCATCATAGAAGTGTCATAAATATGACAGAATTTTTTTTTCGTTCGGCCCAAAATGTCACGGATGTGTCTTTTTTTGTAGTGGCAGCTTCCTGGAGGTGACGAGGAGTGCGAGGAGGAGCTTCTGTGGCAGGGGTAGCGTGCCCTTCTGTCGCGCAGCAGTGTGCTGACGAAGTAAACAGGATGCTCGACGAGGGAGGAAGCGTCCGCCGGATCTTGCTCCTCCTGAGGCGGAGGAGACTCAGGAGCCTTGTCCTTTGGTGGGGCCACCGTGGCCTCAGGAGCACCAACCTGAGGAGCCTAATTGCCTGGTGGGGCAACCGAGGCCTCCGGAGCACCGTCCTGAGGCCACAGCATCTTGGCTGGGTGTGGGGTGCTGCGCCGCACACCCTTGGCCGCATGCCCTTCGCAGACCGCCAGGAGCGTCGCACTGGATGAATGAGGCATGGAGGCCAGGTAAAGCACCAGGGGTTCTAGGAGGCGCTACCATCATTGGCGGGCTGGTGAGGTACTTCTTGAGATCTTGGAAACCCGTGTCGGCCTCCGGAGTCCATTCAAATAGATCCTTCTTTTTCATCAGCTTGAAGAATGGAAGGGCGCGCTCGTCTAGCTTGGAGATGAAGCGCCTGAGCGAGGTCACGCAGCCTGCCTGCTTATGCATTTCCTAAGAGTTCACAGTGGGATCATCCTCTCTATTGCTTTGATCTTTTTTGGGTTGGCCTCAATCCCTCTGTGCGACACTAGGAACGCCAACAGCTTCCCAAACGGGACGCCGAACACGCACTTCTCCGGGTTGAGCTGCAACTTCACCTTGCGCAAGTTGGCGAACGTCTCCTCCATATCTTCAACAAGGGTTCTCGCCTCCCGGGACTTCACCACTATGTCGTCAATGTAAGCCTCGGCGTTCCTCCCGAGCTGCTTGCCCAAAGATATGTGCATCAGCCGCTGGAGGGTAGCTCCGGCATTGCGCAACCCGAACGACATGCAGGTGTAGTAGTACAACGTCTTCTCTACGTCCTCCACTGCCATCCTGATCTGATGATAGCCTGAGATGGCGTCCAACAAGCACAGCAGATCACATTTGGCGGTGGAGTCGACGATCTGGTCGATGCGTGGAAGGGGGAAGGGTCCGGAGGGCAAGCCTTGTTCAGGCTCATGAAGTCGGCGCACATGTGCTCCTTCCCGCCCTTCTTGGGGACGACGTCTTGCCGGAGAGGAGGAGGAGGTGTGCCGTGGGCCTCGCCGCCCACCTGGGGTGGCAGGGGAGGCAGCGAACGAGATGGAGTAGGAGCCTCTCTAGCAGCACGGACGAGCTCGGCAATGCGGTCCAGCCAGTCCTCGTAGAGGTCATCAGCCGGGCGGTAGTACAAAAGCTCACGCGCCATGAGCAACATCGCCTGCGTGTTTTTCAGCCCGCGATGAGCATGGGAAGACAAAGCAGCGGCCAGGGTCAGCGACGGAGTAGTTGTGCGGCTGTCGCGTCGCCCGGAGGGTGGCAACGAAGAATCCTGTTGCTCGTGGGATGCGGGGCCAGTGGCGGTATTGGCCACAGGAGACGGGGAGCGGCGGGGAGCACCATTGCCCATTGCTGCCGTCTGAGCAACGTGGGCAGAGAGGGCTGCCCGGCACTTAGCACGAACTCGATGAGAGTCCGCCATGAGAACAACGGAGCGATGGCGAAACAACTGACAGAAAGGAGGCTTCGACACGCCCCTACCTAGCGCGCCAAATGTCGGATTCAGGGCTCTGCAGACCCAATAATGGTTCAAACTCTAGGGCGTGTGCGAAGAACTCAACCTCTCTAGTCATCCAACTCACTACTCTCACAGCCTAGCTCGATGAACATGAAAGGAAATGGACACGACAGTTTACCCAGGTTCGGGCCACCTTGCAGTGTAAAACCCTACTCCAGCTTTGTGATGGATTAGCCTCGCAGGGGGCTGAGGATGAACTAGTAAAAGGAAGAAGAACAACCTCAGGAAGCTTGTTCTTGTGCTGGTGGTAGCTTCTGGGAGCTCTCTCTCTCTTGCTGCGGTGGTGGCTAAGCTATATTTATAGAGGCCTCGATCCTGTTCCCCCAAACTTAGGCGGGAAGGGATCCAATAGTGGCCCATTTTGAAGGGGGACAAGTAGTACATCTTATCCTGACAAAAGTTGGTCTTCGCCTACAAAGCTTCTCGTCGTGACGTTGTGGTGGGCTCGGTGATGACATGTGTCCTGCCGTTCTGGCGCTCTTGGTCTTGTTGCATGTAAACGGTAACCTTTGGTTGATTCCTCGGGATTCTGTGCCTGCGCTTGCCTCATCAGAACCAAAGAGGAAACCTGCCGCTCTACGCCCGCTGGCGCGCGCCTGGCCTTGGTATTCATGGCTGGCGTCACCTCAACCTCATGAGGTGAGCGCTTGCATAGTAATCCCCGCTCCTCAGGAAGCCGCCTGGGAGGCCGCTCCTTCTGGAGGTCTTGTTGTCGCCCGCCTCGCAAGGCATGGCCCCTCACGAGGGTCTTGTCTTGTTGATGCTGAAGATGGGCCATACCAAGACATCGATGGAGCCATGTCCTGGGCTGCATGCAGGCAAGTCTGGGTCCCTGGTTCCCAGAACGCCGACATAAATGCCATATTAGGTAGGTGATACGTCTCCAATGTATCTATAATTTTTTATTATTCCATGTTGTTATATTATCATTCTTGGATGTTTTACCATCATTTTCTAGCAACTTATTTCATTCTTTGGGACTAACCTATTGACATAGTTGAAGGAAATATGCCCTAGAGGCAATAATAAAGTTATTATTTATTTCCTTATTTCATGATAAATGTCTATTATTCATGCTAGAATTGTATTAACCGGAAACATAATACATGTGTGAATATATAGACAAACAGAGTGTCACTAGTATGCCTCTACTTGACTAGCTTGTTAATCAAAGATGCTTATGTTTCCTAACCATGAACAAAGAGTTGTTATTTGATTAACGGGATCACATCATTAGTTGAATGATCTGATTGACATGACCCATTCCGTTAGCTTAGCACCCGATCGTTTAGTATGTTGCTATTGCTTTCTTCATGACTTATACATGTTCCTATGACTATGAGATTATGCAACTCCCGTTTGCCAGAGGAACACTTTGGGTACTACCAAACGTCACAACGTTACTGGGTGATTATAGAGGAGTACTACAGGTGTCTCTAAAGGCAGTTGTTGGGTTGGCGTATTTCGAGATTAGGATTTGTCACTCCGATTGTAGGAGAGGTATCTTTGGGCCCTCTCGGTAATGCACATCACTTAAGCCTTGCAAGCATTACAACTAATGAGTTAGTTGCGAGATGATGTATTACGGAACGAGTAAAGAGACTTGCCGGTAACGAGATTGAACTAGGTATTGGATACCGACGATCGAATCTCGGGCAAGTAACATACCGATGACAAAGGGAACAACGTATGTTGTTATGCGGTCGACCGATAAAGATCTTCGTAGAATATGTAGGAACCAATATGGGCATCCAGGTCCGCTATTGGTTATTGACCGAGGCGTGTCTCGGTCATGTCTACATTGTTCTCGAACCGTAGGGTCCGCACGCTTAAGGTTTCTATAGCGGTTATATTATGAGTTTATGTATTTTGATGTACGAAGAAGTTGAGTCCCGGATGTGATCACGGACATGACGAGGAGTCTCGAAATGGTCGAGACATAAAGATTGATATATTGGACGGCTATATTCGGACACGGAAAGGTTCGGAAGTTTCGAAGAAACGGAGTGCCGGAGGGGTTACGGAACCCCGGGAAGTTATGGGCCTTAGTGCGCCAAGAGGGGAGAGAGGGCCGCACCGGGAGGTGGCGCCCCCAAGGAGTCGAATAGGACAAGGAGGGGGCGCGGCCCCCTTTCCTCTCCCTCCCTCTCCTTCCTTCCCCTTCCTCCTTCCTAGTTGGACTAGGAAGGGAGTCCTACTCCCACTAGGAGGAGGTCTCCCCCCTCCCTTGGCGCGCCCCTAGGGCCGGCCGGCCTCCCCCTTGCTCCTTTATATACGGGGGCAGGGGGGCAACCTAGAACACACAAGTTGATCCTTGAGATCGTTCCTTAGCCGTGTGCGGTGCCCCCCTCCACCATAATCCACCTCGGTCATATCGTAGGGTTGCTTAGGCAAAGCCCTGCGTCGGTAGAACATCAAGATCGTCACCACGCCGTCGTCTTGTGGAACTCTCCCTCCCAGCTCTCTTTGGATTGGAGCCGAGGCGTCATCGAGCTGTCGTGTGTCAAGAACTCGGGCGCCGGAGTAATCTGCGCTGGGATCGGTTGGATCGCGAGGAGAGCGTCGACTACTTCCTCTACGTTGTGATTGCTTCGCTTCGGTCTCGAGAGTGCGTAGACAACACTCTCCCTCTCGTTGCTATGCATCACCATGATCTTTCGTGTGCGTAGGAAATTTTTGAAATTACTCGTTCCCCAACAGTAGTATCGAGCCTAGGTTTTATGCGTTGATGTTATATGCACGAGTAGAACACAAGTGAGTTGTGGGCGATATAAGTCATACTGCCTACCAGCATGTCATATTTTGGTTCAGCGGTATTGTGAGATGAAGCGGCCGGACCGACATTAAGCGTGACGCTTCGCGAGACTGGTTTCACCGTTCACGAGCACTCGTGCTTAAAGGTGGCTGGCGGGTGTCTGTCTCTCTCACTTTAGTTGAACCGAGTGTGGCTCGCCGGTCCTTGTGAAGGTTAAAGCGAGTCTATTTGACAAACTATCATTGTGGTTTTGATGCGTAGGTAAGAACGGTTCTTGCTAAAGCGTAGCAGCCACGTAAAACTTGCAACAACAAAGTAGGGGCGTCTAACTTGTTTTTGCAGGGCATGTTGTGATGTGATATGGTCAAGGCGTGATGCTATATTTTATTGTATGAGATGATCATGTTTTGTAACCGATGTTATCGGCAATGGCAGGAGCCATATGGTTGTCGCTTTATTGTATGAAATGCAAGCATACTGTAATTGCTTTACTTTATCACTAAGCGGTAGCGATAGTCGAGAAGCAATAGATGGCGTAACGACAACGATGCTACGATGGAGATCAAGGTGTCGCGCCGGTGGCGATGGTGATCATGCGGTGCTTGAAGATGGAATCACAAGCACAAGATGCGATGGCCATATCATATCACTTATATTGATTGCATGTGATGTTTATCCTTTATGCATCTTATCTTGCTTTGATTGACGGTAGCATTTTAAGATGATCTCTCACTAAAATTATCAAGTAGTGTTCTCCACGAGTATGCACCGTTGCCAAAGTTAAATCGTCGAGACACCACGTGATGATCGGGTGTGATAAGCTCTCGTCCATCTACAAAGGGTGCAAGCCAGTTTTGCACACATGAGAATACTCGAGTTATACTTGGCGAGCCTAGCATATGCAGATATGGCCTCGGAACACGGAGACCGAAAGGTCGAGCGTGAATCATATAGTAGATATGATCAACATAAGATGTTCACCATTGAAAACTACCCCATCTCACGTGATGATCGATTATGGTTTAGTTGATTTGGATCACGTGATCACTTAGATGACTAGAGAGATGTCTGTCTAAGTGGGAGTTCTTAAGTAATATGATTAATTGAACTTAAATTTATCATGAACTTAGTCCTGGTAGTATTTTGCAAATTATGTTGTAAGATCAATAGCTCGCGAAGTTGCTTTCATATGTTTGTTTTGATATGTACCTAGAGAAACTGTGTTGAAAGATGTTAGTAGCAATGATGCGGATAGGATCCGTGATCGAGGTTTATCCTCATTGCTGCTTTGAAGAATTATGTCCTTGATGCACCGCTAGGTGACAAACCTATTGCGGGGAGCGGATCTGAGCGTTATGAGCGTTTGGCTAGCTCAATATGATGACTACTTGATAGTTTTGTGCACCATGCTTTATGGCTTAGAATCGGGACTTCAAAGATGTTTTGAACATCATGGACCATATGAGATGTTCTAGGAATTGAAGTTAATATTTCAAGCAAATACCCGAGTTGAGAGATATGAAGTCTCCAACAAGTTCTATAGCTAAAAGATGGAGGAGAATCGCTCAACTAGTGAGCATGTACTCAGATTATCTGGGTACTACAATCGCTTGAATCAAGTGGGAGTTAATCTTCCAGATAAGATAGTGATTGACAGAATTCTCTAGTCACCATCACCAAGTTAGTAGAACTTCGTGATGAACTATAGTATGCAAGGGATGATGAAAATGATTCCCAAGTTTTTCATGATAATGAAATCGATGAAGGTAGAAATCAAGAAAGAGCATCAAGTGTTGATGGTTGACAAGATCACTAGTTTCAAGAAAGGGCAAAGGAAAGAAAGGGAACTTCAAGTAGATTGACAAGCAAGTTGTCACTCCCACGAAGAAACCCAAAGCTGAACCAAAGCTGAAACCGAGTGCTTTACTCGCAAAGGAAATGGTCCTTTGGAAGCGGAACTGCCCTAAATATTTGGTGGATAAGAAGGATGGCAAAGTGAAAAAAGGTATATTTGATATCTGGTGTTTTATGTGTGCTTTACTAGTGTTTATAGCAACCCCTCGGTATTTGGTACTGGTTAGGTTGCTAAGAGTAGTAACTCGAAGCGGAGTTGCGAATAAATGAAACTAGTTAAGGGTGAAGTGACGATGTGTGTTGAAAGTAGTTTCAAGATTGATATTATCATCATCGCACACTCCCTATACTTTCGGGATTAGTGTTGAACCTAAATAAATGTTATTTGGTGTTTACGTTGAGCATGAATATGATTTGATCGTGTTTATTGCAATACGGTTATTCATTTAAGTAAGAGAATAAACTGTTGTTCTGTTTACATGAATAAAACCTTATATGGTTACACACCCAATGAAAATGGTTCATTGGATCTCGATCGTAGTGATACACATATTCATAATATTGAAACCAAAAATTACAAAGTTAATAATGATAGTGCAACTTATTTGTGGCACTGCCGTTTAGGTCATATTGTTGTAAAGCGCATGAAGAAACTCCATGCTGATGGGATTTTGGAATCACTTGATTATGAATCACTTGATGCTTGCGAACCGTGCCTTTTGGGCAAGATGACTAAAACTCCGTTCTCCGGAACAATGGAACAAGCTACTAACTTATTGGAAATAATACATACCGATGTATGCGATCCAATGAGTGTTGATGCTCGTGGCAAGTATCGTTATTTTCGACCTTCACAAGATGATTTGAGCAGATATGGGTATATCTACTTGATGAAACATAAGTCGAAATAGTTGAAAGGATCAAAGAATTTCAGAGTGAAATGGAAAAATCATCGTAACAAGAAAATAAAGTTTACGTGATCGATCACGGAGCGAATATTTGAGTTCTGAGTTTGGTCTTCAATTAAAACAATGTGGAATAGTTTCACAGCTCACGCCACCTGGAACACCACAATGTTATGGTGTGTCCAAACATCATAACCGCACTTTATTGGATATAGTGCAATCTATGATGTTTCTTACCGATTTACCAATATCGTTTTGGGATCATGCATTAGAGACAGCTGCATTCACGTTAAATAGGGCACCATCTAAATCCGTTGAGGCGACACTATATGAGCGTGGTTTAGCAAGAAACCAAAGTTGTCGTTTCTTAATGTTTGGGGCTGCGATGCTTATGTGAAAAAGTTTCATCTGATAAGCTCGAACCCAAATCGGAGAATGCGTCTTCATAGAATACCCAAAGGAAATTGTTGGGTACACCTTCTATCACAGATCCGAAGGCAAGATATTCGTTGCTTAAGATGGATCCTTTCTAAAGAAGGAGTTTCTCTCGAAAGAAGTGAGTGGGAGGAAAGTAGAACTTGATAAGGTAATTGTACCTTCTCCCTTATTGGAAAGTAGTTCATCACAGAAATCTGTTCCTGTGACTACTACACCAATTAGTGAGGAAGCTAATGATGATGATCATGTAACTTCGGATCGAGTTACTACCGAATCTCGTAGGTAAACCAGAGTGAGATCCGCACTGAGTGAATACGGTAATCCTGTTCGGAAGTCATGTAACTAGACCATGATGAACCTCGAACTATGAGGAAGCGATGATGAGCCCAGATTCATGAAATGGCTTGAGGCCATGAACTCGAGATGAGATCCATGTATGAGAACAAAGTATGGACTTTGGTGGAGTTGCCGATGATCGGCAAGCCATATTGTATAAATGGATCTTCAAGAGGAAGGCGGACGTTGATAGTAGTGTTACTATCTACAAAGCTCGACTTATGCAAAAAGGTTTTGACAAGTTCAAGGTGTTGACTACAATGAGATTTTCTCAAGCTGTAGCGATGCTTAAGTCTGTCCAAATCATGTTAGCAATTGCCACAATTTATGAAATTTGGCAAATGGATGTAAAAACTGCATTCCTGAATGGGTTTCTGAAGGAAGAGTTGTATGTGATACAACCAGAAGGTTTTATCGATCCAAAGGGAGCTAACAAAGTGTGCAAGCTCCAGCGATCCATCTATGGACTGGTGCAAGCATCTCGGAGTTGGAATATACGCTTTGATAAGTTGATCAAAGCATATAGTTTATACATACTTGCAGTGAAGCTTGTATTTACAAGAAAGTGAGTGGGAGCACTACAGCATTTCTGATGAGTATATGTGAATGACATATTGTTGATCGGAAATAATGTAGAATTATTCTGCAAAGCATAAAGGAGTGTTTTAAAGGAGTTTTTCAAAGAAAGACCTCGGTGAAGCTGCTTCCATATTGAGCATTAAGATCTATAGAGATAGATCAAGACGCTTGATAAGTTTTTTCAATGAGTACATACCTTGACAAGATTTTGAAGTAGTTCAAAATGGAACAGTCAAAGAAAGAGTTCTTGCCTGTGTTACAAGGTGTGAAATTGAGTAAGACTCAAAACCCGACCACGGTAGAAGATAGAAAGAGAATGAAAGTCATTCCCTATGCCTTGGCCATAGGTTCTATAAAGTATGCCATGCTGTGTACCAGATCTGTTGTATACCCTACATTGAGTTTGGCAAGGGAGTACAATAGTGATCTAGGAGTAGATCACTAGACAGCGGTCAAAATTATCCTTAATGGAATAAGGATATGTTTCTCGATTATGGAAGTGACAAAAGGTTAGGTAAGTAAAGGGTTACGTCGATGCAAGTTTTGACACCGATCTGGATGACTCTAAGTCTCGATCTAGATACATATTGAAAGTGGGAGCAATTAGCTAGAGTAGCTCCGTGCAGAGCATTGTAGACATAGAATATTTGCAAAATACATACGGCTCTGAATGTGACAGATCCATTGACTAAACTTCTCTCACGAGCAAAACATGATCATACCTTTGTACTCTTTGGGTGTTAATCACATAGCGATGTGAACTAGATTATTGACTCTAGTAAACCCTTTGGGTGTTGGTCACATGACGATGTGAACTATGGGTGTTAATCATATCTGAGATATGATTATTGGTGTTCAATCACATGGCGATGTGAACTAGATTATTGACTCTAGTGCAAGTGGGAGAGTGAAGGAAATATGCCCTAGAGGCAATAATAAAGTTATTATTTATTTCCTTATTTCATGATAAATGTCTATTATTCATGCTAGAATTGTATTAACGGAAACATAATACATGTGTGAATATATAGACAAGCAGTGTCACTAGTATGCCTCTACTTGACTAGCTTGTTAATCAAAGATGGTTATGTTTCCTAACCATGAACAAATAGTTGTTATTTGATTAACGGGATCACATCATTAGTTGAATGATCGATTGACATGACCCATTCCGTTAGCTTAGCACCCGATCATTTAGTATGTTGCTATTGCTTTCTTCATGACTTATACATGTTCCTATGACTATGAGATTATGCAACTCCGTTTGCGGAGGAACACTTTGGGTACTACCAAGCGTCCACAGCGTTCTTGGGTGATTATAAAGGAGTACTACAGGTGTCTCTAAAGGCAGATGTTGGGTTGGCGTATTTCGAGATTAGGATTTGTCACTCCGATTGTTGGAGAGGTATCTCTGGGCCCTCTCGGTAATGCACATCACTTAAGCCTTGCAAGCATTACAACTAATGAGTTAGTTGCGAGATGATGTATTACGGAACGAGTAAAGAGACTTGCGTAGCGAGATTGAACTAGGTATTGGATACCCACGATCGAATCTCGGGCAAGTAACATACCGATGACAAAGGAACAACGTATGTTGTTATGCGGATCGACCGATAAAGATCTTCGTAGAATATGTAGGAACCAATATGGGCATCCAGGTCCGCTATTGGTTATTGACCGAGGCGTGTCTCGGTCATGTCTACATTGTTCTCGAACCGTAGGGTCCGCACGCTTAAGGTTTCGATGGCGGTTATATTATGAGTTTATGTATTTTGATGTACCGAAGAAGTTGAGTCCCGGATGTGATCACGGACATGACGAGGAGTCTCGAAATGGTCGAGACATAAAGATTGATATATTGGACGGCTATATTCGGACACGGAAGGTTCGGAAGTTTCTAGAAAACCGAGTGGGAGGGTTACGGAACCCCGGGAAGTTATGGGCCTTAGTGGGCCAAGAGGGGAGAGAGGGCTGCACCAGGAGGTGGCGCCCCCAAGGAGTCGAATAGGACAAGGAGGGGGCGGCCCCTTCCCTCTCCTCTCCTCTCCTTCCTTCCCCTTCCTCCTTCCTAGTTGGACTAGGAAAGGGAGTCCTACTCCCACTAGGAGGAGGACTCCCCTCCTTGGCACGCCCTAGGGCGGCCGGCCTCCCCTTGCTCCTTTATATCACAGGGGGGGCACCCTAGAACACACAAGTTGATCCTTGAGATCGTTCCTTAGCCGTGTGCGGTGCCCCCTCCACCATAATCCACCTCGGTCATATCGTAGCAGTGCTTAGGCGAAGCCTGCGTCGATAGAACATCAAGATCGCCACCACGCCGTCGTCTTGTGGAACTCTCCTCCTCAAGCTCTACTAGATTGGAGCCGAGGCGTCATCGAGCTGTCGTGTGTCAAGAACTCGGGCGCCGAATGTAATGGCTGGGATCGGTTGGATCGCGAGGAGAGCGTCGACTACTTCCTCTACGTTGTGATTGCTTCCGCTTGGTCTCACGAGTGCGTAGACAACACTCTCCCCTCTCGTTGCTATGCATCACCATGATCTTTTGTGTGCGTAGGAAATTTTTTGAAATTACTACGTTCCCCAACAATAGTGCCCAGTGCCGGTTGTTGTTTTTTGCTGGTTTTTTACTTCGCATAATATCAATACCAAACGGAGTCCAACCACAACATAACTTTTTGGAGATTTTTTTCTTGACTAGAACACACCCAGTGGGCCAAAGAAGTACCAGAGGGGAGGCCCGTGGGGAGCACAACCCACCAGGGCATGCCCAGGGGTGTTGTGCCCCCCATGGAGCCCCCTGCACCGCCTCTTCGCCCTATAAATTCCCAAATATTCCAGAAACCCTAGGGGATTCGACGAAACACAATTCTAGCCATCGCAAGTTCCAGAACCACGAGATATCTAACACCATCACGGAGCGGTTCATCATCCTCATTGGTGCCTCTCCGATGATGCGTGAGTAGTCCCCACAGACCTACGGGTCCGTAGGTAGTATCTAGATGGCTTCCTCTCTCTCTTTTCATTCTCAATACAATGGTCTTTTGTAACTCTTTTTTGCGGTGTGTTTGTTCGAATCTGATGAACTTTGAGTTTATGATCAGATCTATATCCATGAATATTATTTGAGACTTCTTTGATCTCTTATATGCATGATTTTTTATAGCCTCGTATTTCTTCTTCGAATCTTTGGTTTAGTTAGGCCAACTAGCTCGATTTTTCTTGCCATAGGAAGAGGTGCTTTGTGATGGGTTCGATCGTGCGGTATTCTTTCCCAGTGAAAGAAGGGACAACAAAACACACATGTATCATTGCTATTAAGGATAACAAGATGTAGGCTATTCCTAAATGAATAGATCTCCTCTACATCATGTCACCATTCTTATTGCATTACTCCATTTCTCCATCAACTTAATACACTAGATGCATGCTGGATAGTGGTCGATGTGTGGAGTAATAGTAGTAGATGCAGGCAGGAGTCGGTCTACTAATCTTGGACATGATGCCTATATATTGATCATTGCCTTGGACATCGTCATAATTATTCGATCTTCTATCAATTGCCCAACAGTTATTTGTTTACCCACCGTGTGCTATTTCTCAAGAGAAGACACTAGTGAAATCTACGGCCTCCAGGTCTATTATTTATCATATTTGCTTTGAGATCTATTTTTATTCGCTTTTATTTTCAGATCTATTATGCCAAAAAATCCAAAATACCTTGTTGCACTATTTTATGGCTTATGTCATTTCGCGTTTTATCGAGATCTATTTATCAACATGCAAATTCCTATTAGTTTTCTTTTTCTTTTTATTACTAGGAGGACTAGGTGCATCGATATTAATTCCCTGAGAATCTTGCTCAATTATCTTAGGATGGCCTTCAGGATACAAAGGTTCCTGGGTCATCTTACCACCTCTAGTCATAACCCTAACAACATTATCATTGTTCTTACTATTCAACTCACTAAGAAAATCATCATTTGCCTGAAGTACTTGTTCTACTTGAATTTTAAACATGGAATCATGGTTACTAATAATCTTGAGATCACTAACAGTTCTACTCATGTAATCACCCAAGCATGTAATCATTACGTTTCAATTGTCTACTAACATAAGCATTGAATATTTCTTGTTTAACAATAAAATTATCAAACTCATCCAAGCATTGACTTGCAGACTTATTATGAGGAATATCACCTTCAGTAAATCTATAGAGAGAATTTATCTCTACTACATGTGTTGGGTTATCAAGACCATGTATCTCTTCAATAGGTGGCAAATTCTTAACATCTTCAGCTTTAATACCTTTTTCTTTCATAGATTTCTTTGCCTCTTGCATATATTTGGGACTTAGAAATAGAATACCTCTCTTCTTTGGAGTTGGATTAGGAGTTGGTTCGGGAAGTGTCCAATGATTATCATTACTAAATATATTATTCAATAGCAATTCAGCTTGCTCAACAGTTTGTTCCTTGAAAACACAACCAACACAACTATCTAGGTGGTCCCCAGAAGCATCAGTTAGTCTATTATAAAAGATATCAAGTATTTCATTTTTGTTGAGAGGATGATCAGGCAAAGCATTAAGTAATTGGAGAAGCCTCCCCAAGCTTGTAGGAGACTCTCTTCTTTAATTTGCACAAAGTTAAATATTTCCTTTAAAGAAGCTTGTTTGTTATGAGTAGGGAAATATTTTTTAGAGAAGTAGTAAATCATATCCTGGGGACTATGCACATAACTAGGAGCAAGAGAATTAAACCATAAATTAGCATCAACCTTTAACAAGAAAGGAAACAACTTAATAATATAATGATAGCGAATTTTTTCCTCATGAGCAAATAGGGTGGCTATATCATTCAATTTAGTAAGATGTGCCACTATAGTTTCACATTCATAACCATGGAAAGGATCAGATTCAACCAAAGTAATTAACTCAGGATCGACAGAGAAATCATAATCCTTATCAGTAACAAAGATAGGAGAGGTAGAAAACTTAGGATCATATTGCATTCTAGCATTCAAATATTTTTTCTCCACTTGCATAATAATTTCTTAAGACCATTTCTATCCTTACAAGTAAAAAAGTCCTGAGCTACCTCTCCATCCATAACATAACCCTCAGGCATAACATGAAGTTCGTATGTAGGAGAGCTAGTCTTATCAGGTGTTTCAAAGTTTTCAGTCTCAATAATTTCACCAGTTTCAGAAATATCATCATCTTTGGCATAATCAATAGCTCTAACTCTAGCAAGGTGTTCATCAAGTAATTCACCTAGTGACACAGTTTTATCAAGCAAAGTAGTAGCATCATAAGCATCATTCATAGCAGAAGTAGCATGTCGTATTTAGGGTTCCAGCAAAACCCTTGAGGTTCAAACACTGGGGTGTGCACGAAGATTTCCACTACCGAGCCTCGCTCTCAGCCTCGCCGCGATCTCTAACCTTAGCTGGATGAACTCACAACACAAGAGACACAAGATTTATACAGGTTCGGACCACCGTTGTGGTGTAATACCCTACTCCTGTGTGGTGGTGGTGGATTTCCTCTTGGGCTGATGATGAACAGTACAAGGGAAGAACAGCCTCCAGAAGAGAGGTGTTCTTTTTCTTGGTGGGTTGCTCGGGGAGGAATCGATCGATCCCCTTCTACTATGGTGGCTAGTCCTATTTATAGAGGCCCTGGTCCTCTCCCCAAATATTGAGCGGGAAGGGATCCAACAACGGCCAATTTTGAAAGGGGACAGCTAGTACAAGCTATCCTGACTAATGGTGGTCTTCGCCTTTCAAAGCGCTGGTGATGACACCGTCTTGGGCTCCACGATGACCTCCGTCCTGCCGTCTTGCTGGTCTTGGTCTTGTTGCACCTATATGGAAACCTTTGCCTGATGCCTCGGTACTCCACGCCTGCGCTTGCCCCCTTAGAACCAAAGGGGAAATGAGGACACTGCATGCGCTGGCGCCCGCCTGGCCTTGGTCGTCACGGCTTGCGTCACGGGAACCTCACGAGGTACCCCTTGCCTTGATCTCTCCGCCTCCTTGCGAGCCTGCCTGGTGAGGCTGCTCTTGAGGAGGCCTTTTGTCGTTTGCCTCACGTGGCTTGGCCCCTCGCGAGGGTCTTGAGCGTTGGTTGACAAAGACGGGTCGTACTGGGCCACTGGTGGAGTCACGCCGTGGGCCCCAGGCAAGCAAGTCTGGGGACCCCCGTTCCCAGAATGCCGACAGTCGCCCCCAGGCCCATGGCGCGGTCGGACTTGGCTTCGCGGCGAAGCCAAAGGGCAAGTGCGGAGTGTCGCGGGCCCCAACAGCCTGCGGCCTTGGTCGACGCATGGCGACTAAGTGGACGTGGGCGTCTCTGCTTCCCCATGTTGCCCAAATATCTGCCTGGCTAGGCGGCCACGGCACCCTACACAGTTATTTCCTCCTCACAGGCGGCATGTTCCCTATCCTTCCTTCTTCCTCGAGCCCCTGCCTCTGCTTCCAATCTGACTCGAGCCCTATCCCCTCCATTACCATAGCACTGACTAGCACACAGAAAGGGAAGAAGCCTCTATCCTCAGCCAATCCGCCCCCGACAATCGAGCCCGTCGTCGGCCGATCGCGGGTGCTCAACCGGGAGGCCATGGGCAAGGTCTGCCCCGCACTCGCTTCTAGGTTCAACGAGTGGGGAGGGACGGTGGCTTGGCCTGTCTCCTAAGCCTCCATTGACAAGACAGCCACTGAGTTTAGGTTCTTCATCGACGCTCGGTGGGCTAGCCTGGTTCCCCCTTTCTCCGCCTTCTTCAACGCAGTGATTCCCATTACCATATTCACATGCTGCATCTTTATCCCCAATCTGTTGCCCTTCTTGTCGTCTTTGCCTTTGTTTGCAAGGCCATGGTGGGCATTGCTCCTTCCATTGCCCTCTTGCGCCATTTCTTCTCGCTGCATCTGACCGACCCCTCGGACCGACCCCTCGGAGTGCTCGAGGTGCCTGAGCTTGCAGGCTGTGGCAGAGACGGCCGCCTCGGGGATTGATTTTGATCTCCTGCCATCCTTAAGCGGGTTCCGGATGCGATGGGTGTATGTGGATGTCGGAGTGCTCAGCCCCTGGTCTCGCCTACGTCATCGCTCGCCATCCCCAACTCCGGCTGGGGCCACGAGAGGCTCGCGAGCTCTCGCCTTTCCTTCGTCTGGCTCCGGTTGAAGAGGTTGAGAGACCTTAGCGTGACTGCGCCCCAGGTGGTGAAGGAGTTCCTCCGGCGTCGCGTCGCCCCTCTCCAACGCCATTCCTGGCCGATGTGGGCCCTGGCCGGTGACCAGGATCACATCAGGCTTCAGGAGTCGAAGCTCTCGCTCGAAGCACGAAGGACGGTGCTTGAAGTCTTGACTAGCAACCCCTCGCCAGGTGATATGCCGCAAGGGGGTTGTATCCTGTATCTCTGCTCGAACAGTGTTGAGTTCGCGGGGCAGATGCCTTCCTTCGACGAATGGGGGTTGCGCCCGGTTGGCCTTGTGGGGCCTCGCGAGAATACTGTCGTCGTGGCTCCCCTCCTTGCCACCAGCACCGAGCTTTCCCAAGAGTGGACGCAGGGAGGGAATCATTGGTTGAGGCTGGAGGCGTGGGTGTCGAGGTGCCGACGCCGCTTGAGATTCCCAAGGCGCCATCCTCCGGGACCCGTGAGGCCTACCCTGAGGCTGTCGTTGAGGGGGAGATGCAGTCTGCGGCTCCTGAGGCCGGAGCTCCTAAGAGCTCGGCAAGCCAGCATGAGGCGGAGCCTGATTGCTCTTCCTAGTTTGGCGCTCCTGAGGTCGACCGCCTGGGTGCCTCTCCAGCCTCGCCCCGCACTGGCTCTCATGACCAATGCCTAGGCCGGTTCCGCATGGACTTCGCCGCGCTCTGCAACAGGAAGGAGCCTTCGAGCTACAGTGGTGGCACCATCCGGCCGTTGAAACATAGAAAGTACATTGCCATAGATGAGTAAGTACGTTAGGCCTTGTACAATGGGAGGTGCTTAGGGGAGGTGCTTAGAGAAATAAACCAGGCTTTTCTTAAGCACCGGTGCTTATTTGTACAGGATAGACGCTTAACTAAGTGTCTCTCCTGTAGAAATAGGCACCGGAGCTTCAGAAAAATCCGGTTTATTTTTCTAAGCATCTCTCTAAGCACCTTCCATTGTACAAGGCCTTATCCTTGTAATTCCCCAATCGCTGCTTCCCCTCTTGACTGTGGCTCTTCAGGACCCCTCCTGCCAAGCCCGCGAAGTCTCTCGAGAAGCAACGTCCTCTCGCCTTGCCTTCATCGCTAGCCTTGAGCGTACCAAGCCTGCACGCTGCCCCTGGCGCGGGGTCAGCCGAAGATGCAAGCCTGCCTGCAAGGTGCCTTGAGCCCGCACCCTTGCCGCCTTTCCTTCACACCCTTGCCTGGAGCGCGGCCAACCTACCCAGGGCTCCTCCTTTGGTCGTGGACGGCAGCTGGTTGGCATCAATCCTGGGCTCCTCTTCAAGTGGTGAGCATGCGCCGGTCCGGGTCCCTTCCAGGGCCTGGCCAACGACCGTGGGGGCGCTAGCCCCCAGCCCCCTGCCGAGAGGGGGTGAATGATAACCCACAAGTGTAGGGGATCGCAACAGCTTTCGAGGGTAAAGTATTCAACCCAATTTTATTGATTGAACACAAGGGGAACCAAAGAATATTCCTGAGTATTAGCAGTTGAGTTGTCAATTCAACCACACCTAGATAACTTAGTATCTGCAGCAAAGTATTTAGTAGCAAAAGTAGTATGATAATAAAGGTAACGGTAGCATCAGTAAAGATAATTGTTTTGGGGTTTCTGTAGTACTCCCTCCGTTCCGAATTACTTGTCTTGGATTTGTCTAGATACATATGTATCTGGACTCATTTTAGTGCTAGATACATCCGTATCTAGACAAATCTAAGACAAGTAATTGAACGGAAAAGTTGAATATAACGATAACAGCGGAAAAGTAAATTTGCGAAGAGCTCGTAGGCAATGGACGATGATGGATAATTATGCGGATCGATTCCTCATGTAATAGCTATAACATAGGGTGACCTGAGAACTAGCTCCAGTTCATCAATGTAATGTAGGCATGTATTAGTAAATAGTCATAAGTGCTTATGGAAAAGAACTTGCATGACATCTTTTGTCCTACCCTGCCGTGGCAGCGGGGTCCTAGCGGAAACTAAGGGATATTAAGGCCTCCTTTTAATAGAGAACCGGAACAAAGCATTAGCACATAGTGAATACATGAACTCCTCATCAACGAGAAGTATCCCGATTATTGTCACTTCGGGGTTGTCGGATCATAACACATAATAGGTGACTATAGACTTGCAAGATAGGATCAAGAACACACATATATTCATGAAAACATAATAGGTTCAGATCTGAAATCATGGCACTCGGGCCCTAGTGACAAGAATTAAGCATAGCAAAGTCATAGCAACATCAATCTCAGAACATAGTGGATACTAGGGATCAAACCCTAACAAAACTAACTTGATTACATGGTAAATCTCATTCAACCCATCACCGTCCAGCAAGCCTACGATGGAATTACTCACACACGGCGGTGAGCATCATGAAATTGGTGATTGAGGATGGTTGATGATGATGACGGCAACGAATCCCCCTCTCTGGAGCCCCAAACGGACTCCAGATCAGCCCTCCCGAGAGAGATTAGGGCTTGGCGGCGGCTCCGTGTCGTCAAAACGTGATGAAACTTTCGCTCTAATTTTTTTCTCCCCGAACGTGAATATATGGAGTTGCAGTTGAGGTCGGTGGAGGTCCAGGGGGCCCACGAGATAGGGGGCGCGCCCTATAGTGGGGGGGCGCCCCCCTGTCTCGTGGACAGGGTGTGGGCCCCCTGGTGTATTTCTTTCGCCCAGAAATTCTTATTAATTCCAAAAAGTGCCTTCGTGGATTTCCAGGACATTCCGAGAGCTTTTCTTTTCTACACATAAAACAACATCATGGCAGTTCTGCTGAAAACAGCGTCAGTCCGGGTTAGTTTCATTCAAATCATGCAAGTTAGAGTCCAAAACAAGGGCAAAAGTGTTTGGAAAAGTAGATACATTGGAGACGTATCAACTCCCCCAAGCTTAAACCTTTGCTTGTCCTCAAGCAACTCAGTTGCTAAACTGAAAGTGATAAAGAAACACTTTTACAAACTCTGTTTTCTCTTGTTGTTGTAAACATTAAAAGCCAGCATTCATGTTTTAGCAAATATTGTGAACTAACCATACTCACAATAACACTTAGGTCTCACAATTACTCATATCAATAGCATAATCAGCTAGCGAGCCATAATAATGAAACTCGGAGGACAACACTTTCTCAAAATAATCATAACATGATATGACAAAATGGTATCTCGCTAGCCCTTTCTAAGACCGCAAAACATAAATGCAGAGCACCTTTAAAGATCAGGGACTGACTAAACATTGTAATTCATGGTAAAAGAGATCCAGTCAAGTCATACCCAATATAAACCAATAATAATGAATGCAAATGACAGTGTGCTCTCCAGTGGGTGCTTTTTAATAAGAAGGGTGATGACTCAACATAAAAGTAAATAGATAGGCCCTTCGCAGAGGGAAGTAGGGATTTGTAGAGGTGCCAGAGCTCTATTTTAAAATAGAGATTGAATAACATTTTGAGCGGCATACTTTCACTGTCAATGCAACAACTCTGAGATGGTTGTATCTTCCATACTACATGCATTATAGGCAGTTCCCAAAAAAATGGTAAAGGTTTATACTCCCCCAACCACCAACAAGCATCAATCCATGGCTTGCTCGAAACAACGAGTGCCTCCAACTAACAACAGCCCTGGGGGAGGTTTGTTTGACTATTTTGATTTGCTTTGATCTTTTTGGATCATGGGACTGGGCATCCCGGTTACCGGCCCTTTCTCATGAATGAGGAGCGGAGTCCACTCCTCTTGAGAATAACCCACCTAGCATGGAAGATATAGGCAGCCCTAGTTGTAACATGAGCTGCTCGAGCATACAAAACAGAATTTCATTTGAAGGTTTGGAGTTGGGCACATACAAATTTACTTGGAACGGCAGGTAAATACCGCATATAGGAAGGTCTAGTGGACTCATATGGAACAACTTTGGGGTTTAAGGAGTTGGATGCAAGCGATATTCCCGCTTAAATGCAGTAAAGGCTAGCAAAAGGCGGGAAGCAACCAAGCGAGAGAGCGACAACAGTCATAAACATGCATTAAAATTACTTTACACCGAATACAAGCATGAGTAGGATATAATCCACCATGAACATAAATATCATGAAGGCTATGTTGATTTGATTCAACTACATGCGTGAACATGTGCCAAGTCGAGTCACTTAATTCATTCAAAGGAGGATACCATCCCATCATACCACATCATAATCATTCTAATAGCATGTTGGCACACAAGGTAAACCATTATAACTCATAGCTAATCAAGCATGGCACAAGCAACTATAATCTCTAAATGTCATTGCAAATATGTTTCCTTCATATAAGCTGAATCAGAAACGATGAACTCATCATATTTACAAAAACAAGAGAGGTCGAGTTCATACCAGCTTTTCTTATCTCAATAAGTCCATCATATATTGTCATTATTGCCTTTCACTTGCATGACCAAACGATGTGTATAATAATAAGAGTACACGTGCATTGGACTAAGCTGGAATCTGCAAGCATTCAACTCAAAAGAGAAGACAACATAATATGGGCTCTAAGTTAAATAAATAATCATGCATATGAGAGCCACTAAACATTTTCAATATGGTCTTCTCGAACCCCAAAGAAAATAAAAGAAAATAAAACTATTTAGACGGGAAAGCTCCCAACAAGTAAGAAGAAGAAAAAGAAATCCTTTTGGGTTTTCATTTTAATTTCTACTACAAGCATGGAAATTAAACTAACTAATTTTTTATGGTTTTTATTAAAGTTTATCAAACACACAAGAAGAAAGCTCGAAAAAGAAATTTAAACTAGCATGGATAATACAATGAAAGAGTATGAGCACCGAGGACTAGTGTGTGAACATGAATGTAAAGTCGGTGAGAAATACGTACTCCCCAAGCTTAGGCTTTTGGCCTAAGTTGGTCTAGTACCAAGGACCACCGCTACTCTCCCCGGTGTACTGGGAGGTGTAATCAGGATACCACTGGCTGATCATCTCCGGATCCCACTGAACAGATGATGCACGATAAGCGTCCAGTTTAGGTTCCGGCTCAGGTTCCGGTTCTAGAGTAAAAGCTTGGGCTCGATGATTGTTCACCACTTCCGGTGTCACAAGAAAATTTTCTGCAAGCAAATCAAACAACAGAGGCGCAGGCAAAATAATAATCTCAAAGTGTTTCTTACTAAATCTAAGTTTATACAAGAGCATCCTATCTTCGTTGTCAACAATAAACTTGTGTGCTACCATGCTCTTATAATCTAAAATGTGAGGAGGCAATTTTAGCTCCTCCTTCTCATGGTGCCTAATGGGTATCTGAAAATGTTTACCAAGACGTGCAGCATAGATACCTCCAAATATGGGGCCTTTTATATGATTCAGGGCTAGCCGTTTAGCAACGACGGCGCCCATACTAAAAGTATTGTATCCAAGCAAGGCATGTTGAAGAATGATAATATCAGGAACGCTCAAGTTTCACTATTTCAACGACCAATCAAGCATCTACTAGCAAATATGGCAAAGTAGCATAAAACAGGAAAGTGTATGCTAGAGACTTTTGCCTCGGAACCCTTCTTTGGGTCCTCTACAACAATATTTCTAACAAAGCCATCCACATCTTCATGATGGGGTTCCTCTAATTCTCCCTCATAAGGTATCCTACATACCGCGCAAAAATTATGTAAAGACATTTCTTTGAATTCATCATGTAAATGAAATGATACTGCAGGCGGTGACTTCTTAGGATAATAATAAAAGTTTTGCACGAAAGTATTGGTGAGTAAGAGATACTGATCGATCCGGTCGTTGATGAAACCGGTGAGGCCTGTAGTCTCGATCAAAGAATAAAAATCTTCATGAATTCCAGCTTCTTTCAAGAAATCCTCACATGGCCATGCACATGATCGTACTTCCGCTAAGCGAGGAAGATTATACTTGGCTTTTTCCTTCTCTTTGGCTTGTTTTTCCTGAGAGCCTTGGCTAGAAGATCCCCTCAACAATTTCCTTAACATTTTCTAAAAATTTCTGAAATTTAAGTAACTTCAAAATAAAAGTGAGTAAAACTAGACAAGATTGGTAGCAACTACTCCTACAAGTGCCTAGAGCCTATATCATGCATTGCAATTTCTTGGGACCTCAAAAATGTAACATGCAAGCTCAAGAACATGGTCACCTATGCAGCAAAAATTTGCAATAAATAAAGCACTAGAACAAAGACTAATTGGACCAATGGAGGAGTCACATACCAAGCAACAATCTCCCAAAGCAGTTTTGTGAATGGAGCTTTGAGCAAGGACATCAAAAATCGTAGCAAAATGAGCTAGAACTCGTGCTTGAGCTGGATGGGGATCTTTTTGGGTAGAAAATGAAGTGTGTGGGTGCTGGCATAAGTGGAGGGTGGCCACCAGGGGCCCACGAGACAGGGGGCGCGCCCTATAGGGGGGCGCCCTCCACTCTCGTGGCCTGGTGCTTGCCCCTCCTGTAGTGTTTTCAGTGCCTAAAATCCTCAAATATTCCAGAAAAAATCATACTAAATTTGCAGGGCATTTGGAGCACTTTTATTTTCGGGATATTGTTCAATGCACGGATAATTCAGAAAATAGACAGATAGTACTATTTTTGCTTTATTTATTCTAAATAACAGAAAGTAAAAAGAGGGTACAGAAGGTTGTGCCTTCTAGTTTCATCCATCTCATGATCATCAAAATGAATCCACTAACAAGGTTGATCAAGTCTTGTTAACAAACTCATTCCGAATAACATGGAACCAGAGAAATTTTGAATAACACTAAGTTACCTCAACGGGGATATGAAAACCCCCAATAGTAAGAATATCATACTTTTTCTTGACAGTAGGGAGAGGAAATTCAAAACCTCCAATAATAATAGTTGGAACTTTTCCAATAGAATTGATGCTATGAACTTGAGATTGTTTCCTCGGAAAGTGTACCGTATGCTCATTACCATTAATAGGAAAAGTGACATTGCCTTTGTTGCAATCAATAACAGCCCCTGCAGTATTAAGGAAAGGTCTAACAAGAATAATAGACATACTATCGTCCTCGGGAATATCAAGAATAACAAAGTCCGTTAAGATAGTGACATTTGCAACCTAGCAGCACATCCTCACAAATACCGGCAATTATAGCAGTTGATTTATCAGCCATTTGCAAAGATATTTCAGTAGGTGTCAACTTATTCAATTGAGTCACGATATAAAGAGAGGCATAACACTGACACCGGCTCCAAGATCACATAAAGCAGTTCTGACATAGTTTCTTTTAATGGAGCATGGTATAGTTGGCACACCCGGATCTCCAAGTTTCTTTTGTAATCCACCCTTAAAAGTGTAATTAGCAAGCATGGTGGAAATTTCAGCTTCCGGTATTGAGGGAGTCCTGGACTAGGGGGTGTCCGGACAGCCGGACTATCATCGTCCGCCGGACTCCAAGACTACGAAGATACAAGATTAAAGACTCCATCCCGTGTCCGGATGGGACTTTCCTTGGCGTGGAAAGCAAGCTTGGCAATACGTATATGTAGATCTCCTACCATTGTAACCGACACTGTGTAACCCTAGCCTCCTCGGTGTCTATATAAACCGGAGGGCTTTAGTCCGTAGGACACAACATACATTACAACAATCATACCATAGGCTAGCTTTGGGTTTAGCCTCCTTGATCTCGTGGTAGATCCACTCTTGTACTACCCATATCATCAATATTAATCAAGCGGGGCGTAGGGTTTTACCTCCATCGAGAGGGCTCGAACCTGGGTAAAACATCGTGTCCCTCGTCTCTGTTACCATCCGCCTAGCGCCGCAGTTCGGGACCCCTACCGAGATCCGCGGTTTGGCACCGACATTGGTGCTTTCATTGAGAGTTCCTCGTGCCGTCACCGATAGGCCGATGGCATCTTCAACCAACAACACTATCCGGTGAGACTTTTCTCCCGGACAGGTCTTCGTATTGGCGGCCGCTTTCACGGGCTGATTAAGCAGCCATCCGGAGCAGATCGAAGCTTCGCCCCTGGCCGTCGGTCGGTCGGAAGTCTAAACTTCACGGCCAAGCGTCGCGGAGACTTGATCTTGACGGGCTCGAGCCTGACCAAGCGAGCGCCTTTATTCGTTGGGCATGATCTAGCTCTGCCGCCGGACAGTGCCTTGGTGGCCGCACACGAATCTGCTTCGGCCATTAGTCCGGAGCCGATCGCCCAGACCTAGGATCGGTGGATGGACACCGCCTTGGGGGCTCCAACTTCCACGGCGATGGAGCCAAACGCTAATCTTGTCCCCTGCGAAACTCGTGATCCCGAGGTTCCGGACTCCTTGCCAGACTCCGAACCTCCCGCGCCCCTACCAATCGATTCGGATTGGGCGCCGGTTCTGGAATTCACCGCCGCGCTTTGGCGACATCCTAAATTCACTAAAACATCTCTCGTTATCTAGAGAGTCCTAGCCGGACTATGGCCGGGACGGTCGGGATACGGACGATGAAGAAATTCAGAGCCCACCACACCCACTTTGTAGCCACTGTCGACGATCTAACCGACATGCTAGAATACGGCTCCGAAGACATCGACAGTATAGACGACGATGCCGGAGACGAACAAGAAACAGCGCCTATAGGGCACGGGAGGACCACCTCGTCATATGACATATACATGGTGGATACCCCAAAAGAGAGCGATAACGAGGACCAACGGGCCGCGGCAGAAGATAACGCCGCCGATAAACAACCAAAACGGCGGCGCAGACGCCGCCCTAAGTCCCGCCTCGACAACAACAACGCTCGTAAGGACCCCGCAATACAGCAGGGCACACAAGTGGACGACGAACATGCTGATAAGCAACCGTCCGAACAGGACGAGTCAGATAATCAGTCCAGGCCCGGCGAAAACAACAGTCCAGACGATCTCATGCCGGACACGCCGCCGGAGAGTAAAAACCTTCGGAAAAGACTCGTCAACACTGCAAGAAGCTTGAAGAAGGAAAAGTGGAAGCTCAAAACAGCGGAGGACACACTCAGAATGAGGTGGAGCAAAGTACTCAAAACCGCGGACAAATACGGCAATTGCCACCAATCAAAGAGCTACCCGAAGCGCAAGCTGCTACCAGAAATCGACGACGAGGCCATAGAGCCCCCACAGCCAAAAAATAAAGAGGCTGCCTGGTCGGATAGAAGGCCGGATGATAGGCCAAATTCTGAAAGCGGCGCCGCACATAAACCAACCAATGAACTTGGAAGGACAGATGGCCCAGCCAGGTCCATCTACGGGCCAAAGAAGAAGGCCCCAGGAAGCAAGACAACACGTCAAGCGTCCGAAGATAGCGGCACACCCAAATACAGGGGCACCGCACACCCACTATGTTTCACCAATGAAGTGTTGGACCATGAATTCCCAGCAGGATTTAAACCCATAAACATAGAGGCCTACGATGGAACAACAGACCACAGATGCGGATAGAAGATTATATACTACATATACACATGGCGGAGGAGATGATCTCCATGCCATAAAATACCTACCCTCAAGCTCAAAGGGCCAGCCCGTCATTGGCTTAAAAGCCTCCCGAGAAAACTCTTGTTGGAAGTTGGGAAGAGCTCGAGGACGCGTTTAGAGCAAATTTTCAAGGGACTTATGTCCGCCCTCCGGACGCAGATGATCTAAGTCATATAACTCAATAGCTCGGAGAGTCAGCGCGGAAATTCTGGAACAGGTTTCTTACCAAAAAGAACCAAATAGTCGACTGTCCGGACGCCAAAGCCTTAGCAGCTTTTAAACACAATGTCCAAGAGTAATGGCTTGCCAGGCACCTCGGCCAAGAGAAACCGAGGACAATGTCCGCGCTAACAAGCCTCATGACCCGCTTACATGCGGGAGAGGATAGCTAGCTAGCAAGATCAGACACCAATGACCCAAGTACATCCGAGATAAGAGATGGAAATGGAAAATCACGGCGCAAAAAAGAGCAGCGTCGGAATAAAGAGAAAAGCCCCAAGAGCACGACAGTCAACGCCGGATTCAAAAGCTCGCGGCCAAACAACAAAACACCGCCTCTTAGGGATTACAGTGATGAGCTGTCCAACTTAAACAAGATTTTGGGTCGGATATGTCAAATCCACAGTACCCCCGGAAGGCCTGCAAACCACACCCACAGGGATTGTTGGGTTTTTAAACAGTCCGGCCGACTAAACACGAACACAAGGGGCTCGGCGCGTCAGCGAGCGATAAACCCCACCAGTGAGCACGGAAAACAAAAGACTTTCCCACAAGAGGTCAAAGCAGTAAATTCACTTCATGTGATAATACGGAAAAATAGTGCGGCACTTTCTAAAAAGAGCCTCGCACGGGCCAACCCTGCAGACCATAGAGATTGGATATCAAAACCAATCACTTTCGACCACCTGGACTATTCCAGAAGTGTTCGAAACGTGGGATGGACTGCCCTGATATTGAATCCCATAATCGACGGACTACAGTTTACTAAAGTCCTAATGGATGGAGGCAGCGACTTAAACCTGCTGTATTGAAACACAATCTGCAAGATGGGGATAGACCCTACCAAAATTCGACACAGCCGCACTTCCTTCAAAGGAGTGACGCCAGGCCCTTATGCCAAGTGCACATGCTCCCTATTACTAGAAGTCGTGTTCGGTTCACCGAACATCTTTCGGCGCGAAAAACTAATTTTTCACATCGTCCCATTTAAAAGTGGATATCAGGCACTCTTGGGACGAATGACTTTTGTCCATTTCAACGCCATACCGCATTACGCGTCTCTTACACTCAAGATGCCCGGTCCGCGTGGCATCATTTCAATGCGAGGGTCACTTAAAGACCCCGGACTCGGATAGACGAGTCCGGCTTCAGCAAACTAGGGGTTCCTTAGCCGCACACCTCTTCACAGGGGGCTGCGCGCACAAACAACCGCGGGTTCATACAAACCCCGCTTTACTTATTATTATTTCTTCTTTTACACATATTTTTTTCGCACGAATTGTTTTCAAACTAAGCGTTCCTCTCTTTTTACAGATGAACAACGTGCATATCCATCCAGGATAACGGCGCAACGGAGACACAGGCGCAGACGTGCAGTAGGGACCCGTTGCGAGGATTCTTTTCAGATTAAGACCCTGCGTAAACCTTTCTAACTGTCTCTTGTTGTTATTCTCCCTTGGTTTCTTCCTATAGCCAAAGCGGGCTGACGTTTTAGCATCGGCGCGTCGAAGACCATGCCCGTGCACGGACACTAGGGGCTTAGGGCATCGTTCGCCCATTATTATAAAGACCGAACACCTTAGGGAGTGTTGGCGTCTCGAGTTAGGTATTATATGCATCAGCTCGAATCATGTCTTTGGTCAAATGTTGGGTTTGCCCGGCTCTCGTGTTTTGCTGCCTTACGTTTCGTATCATTGGCTAACGCGGCACCGGAGAACTTGTCGAGACCCGACTCAATGTCACATCGATCTAGCACAGTAACACATCATATCACTTTGCGGCCTCACGCACGGTATCCCAACAGGTGCCACCTTACCTTGGCCGGGACCGTTTGCCTTTTGGCACACGTATATGATAGTGTCGCTAGCATCCATATGATAAGGAGCCGGGCTGACATGAATAGTCGTAAACCCAAAGTGGCACAGACTTACGAGGACGACAGCATCCATGACCCGACATCGAGCGTGTCGGTCAACAGCAAGTAAGTTTCGGGCTGTAGCTTTGGGCTAGCAGCCTCCGGTAAACCGGGCTGTGGCGGGCTAACAGGACTCCGGTACCCAATGCGTGACATTTCCCGAAGAACGGACACGAGAGCGAAGAAGGACACATGCGGCCAGCCTAAGTGTTAGGAGCGGTAGCAAGCTACCAAGGCTCAGTGGAGACACTAGGAGACATTTCCCGGTAAGAGAGGCTACTAAAGACAACAACTAGATAGTCAGATCCCACACATACCAAGCATTTCAATCATACACACAATATGCTCGATATGTGCAAATACAACAAGGCATCACAACATGACTCTACGACACAAGTACTTTATTTAAAGGCTCAGAGAGCCACACATAGCATACACACAAGTACGGGTCACACGACCCACATACAAGTCATACAAGCATACAAGCCAACAGCGGAAGTGTTTTGTCTGAGTACAGACAACTAGTAAAATAAAAGAGGCTTGGGTAAGCCTAGCTATACTACATGGTCCTTCACTTGCTCAGGATCACCACCTGGGCCTTAGTCTACTCATCGATGTCAACGTCTACGAAGAACCCGTCGGAAGGGTTTGTGGCATCTTCTGAAAAATGTAAATTAAAGCAACATGAGTACAAAGGTACTCAGCAAGACTTACATCAGACCCTACATACATGCATATTATCAAGAAGGGTTGGTGGGGTTATTGCAGCAAGCCAGCTTTGACTCATGGCTAAGCTATCCTACGAGACACCAACTTGAAACAGTTTTGCGCACTCGAGTCCACTACCCATCACTTCAATACATCACCGAGGATCCAACCCCGTCTTCCTACGGAGGAGCCATCCTCGGCACTCACGCTTATCTTGAGGCTTTTAGTAGTATCCATTTACTTGTCTATGAACTGTATAGGCAACCAAGTAGTCCTTTACATGATGGCTATTGAATAGATGATGTTAACCTGCAGGGTGTACTTCTTCATACGCTCCCACCACTTATCGCCGTTTACACGACATGTACTCGGCAACCTTCAGCGGAAGCCCAGCGTGGGTGTCGGCCACGACCTACCTAGACACCTAAGTCTTTAGTCCGGGTTTATCGCCTATTTGGGTTCCATCAATGAGGAGTTCGGCGAAGTCTCGCTCACAGCCCCAAGCGATGTGAACAGGGTTCCCGAGATACCAAGCGGGCATCCGGTACACCGTGCCACGTACCTACCGCATCACAGCCCACCCCTACGGTCGGCGCTGTCCATGGCCTCCGATGAGCTACAAACACGAAACTACTTGCAACTCTGGACCGAAGGCTAGGGTGAATAAAAGCGAGAGGGTCCATTGGTTTGGGCCCAATGCATGGTAGTAGCTGAATCTTAAATCACACATCTGAGATCTCGATTAGGGCGGCCTCAATGAAACAACCCACCATGTACTCCTACATGGCCTTTCATCGATACCTTTACCAAATTGTGTTCAACACCTTACTCTCGTACCGACTCGATCATTTCACTCTAGCCATCACCGGATGAACCCGGACGACACGACTCTAAGCATAGCAGGCATAGCAAGGTAGGAACAACACAATCATATGGCTCAATCAACTCCTACACATGCTAGTGGGTTTCATCTGAATTCTTGTGGCAATGACAGGTCATGCGGAGGAAATGGGTTCAACTACTTGCAGCACACAGCAGTTTGAATCGCGTTGTCTTAATGCGATGCGAGAGCAGGAGCAAGAACATGGGATTTTGTTGATATGATCAAATGGTTGGTTGCTTGCTCGATGTCGTTGCGCGGGTATTGCTTTTTCGTCGGGGTTATCACGGTACTCCTCAGGGGCAGAACCTGCCGCAGCGAACACCGATACACAGCATTACCAAACAAGATGCAACAATATGGTGCATGCAATGAGACATGGCAAAATGAGTGTGTTGGGATAATGCAACTAAGATCAGATGAGTTTGAAGCATTTTGAACCAAAGATGCAATTTCCAAACTCTCATATGATCATTTAAAGTGCTTAAACTTGTTCTGCCATAAACAGCAGGTTAGCTTCTGTAAACATGCATGAAACCTGTGCAGATGGAAAGATTGGATTTTTCTGATCATTTTCATATATAATTTGTCTCATTTGGAGCTATGGTTGATTTTATATGAATTTTGAAGTTTGAAACAATTTACGGAATTTTACGTGTAAAAATAATTCCGATAAATCAAATTAATGCGTCGACCTTTGTGTCATAATAGCGTCGAGGTCAGCGGGCTGGTCAGGTCAAACTGACCAGTGGGTCCCGCATGTCAGTGGGATTAGTTTAGTTAGGATTTAATTAAAACTAAACTAGTTAATTATCAGAGGGGGGGCCCACATGTCATAGACCACAGAAGTCGACTGGGCCCACCGTGGTCAAAACCAGGTCAAACCCACGGCGTTTAACCGCCGGCCGAGCGACGCAGCGGCGAAAGTGTTTTAGCGTTCGGCCACCAAAAGCGCGGAGACCACGGAGTGAAGCCGAGGCGAGCCGCAGCTCTTGGCGAGTCCGTTGGGCTCGGGGTGGCGGAGTTGGCGCCGCGGCGACTTTGGCGGCCACCGAGCTCGGGTGAAATCGAACTTCGTCTTTGGGGTGTGCGGTGAGGTGCGTGGAGTGTTCGGTTAGCTCAACGCGGCGTGGTGAACACGTTGGACACGGTCGAAGGCGGAGGATGGCGGGAACACGTCGGCGGCGAGGTCGCGGCAGCGCGTGCGAGTGAGCTTCGTGCGCTCGTTGTGGTGCACGGAGGCGAAGAGAGGTCGGGAGGTAGCTAAGCTCTGGCGGACGCGATGGAAGCGGACGGCGTGGTCGAGGGCGAGCTGCAGCGGCGGCAGCGTTGAAGGGATATCCGCGACGGCGGACTCGGCGAGCTAGTGCGGCGTCTTGAGAACTTGGCGCTTCGGGGCTCGGCTAGCTCGAAGTAGTGGGCGGCGAGCTCTGGACCGCAGTGGCGTGGCGTGGGGTTGACGGAGAAGCAGCGGCTGACGGTGGTCTTGGCGGTGGCGTCGGCCATGGCGTGGGGAAGCGAGAGCAGTGGAGGCGAGGGGTGTCTGGGAAGTGCGGAGGAGCGAGGGGATCGATCCACGGCGTGGCAAAGCGAGAAGCAGCGAGGCAGCGAGCAGGTGCGTGGCACCCATGCGGTGCTTCGCCGTCGAGCACCTACTGCCTGCACTGGTCGACAAGCAGCTCATTGGCTTGATCTTTGGGCTGGGCGGCCAGTGGGCTGGCTAGTGGGCAGGCGCCAGTAAGTTTGCTTCTGTTTTTCTTTTCTATTTTCTGCAACTTGTTGAGTTATTTAAAATACCAGAAAGGTTCTAAAATTCACCAAACTGCTCCTGGTCCATTGTTGGAATATTTCCAACATGAAACATTTTAGTTTGGGAATATTTGGACATTTGAAATATTTTATAAATTTTAAATGCCCAAATTCAAATAGTTATGATTTAATTCAAAAACCTTGGGATGACCTAGGAAATTGTGCATCACTTTTGGCAGAGCTTCTAAACCAAGACAAAAATGATGGACATTTTAGAAGGGCATTTCAGGTTCATCGAAAATATTTTTAGTAAACCCTAGTTGTTTCAAGAGGGGGCTGGGAGTTCTGGCAATCCCATTTCAGCTTAAAAAAATAGACATGATGCAACACTCTAATGCAAGAACTAGCTAGGGTGTGACAACTCACCCCCACTCAAAAGAATCTCGTCCCGAGATTTAGGTTCCTCCGGAAAGAGGCGGGGTACTCAAGTCGAAGCGATCCTCCCTTTCCCAAGTAGCTTCCTTCTCGAGAATGGTGCGACCATTGAACCTTGAGAAACTTAATATTATGCCGTCGAGTGAGTGCGCTCGGCAGTCGAGATCTGAGCAGGGTATTCTCGATAAGTGAGATTATCTTGAAGATCAAGCGTTTAGTGGTCCCTCCACGGATAGGATCCGAGAAGCAACACTGAGTTGAGAAGCGTGGAAGACATCGTGGACTTTGGAGAGATCGGAGGTAGTTCAATTGGTAGGCAACTTCCCTCGTTTGGCAAGAATCGAAAGGGCCCAATGTAGCGCGAGCCAATTTGCCTTTGATACGAAGCGATGGGTTCCTTCAAAGGAGTAACCGAAGGTAAGCCTTCTCGTCAACCTCGTAGGTCATAGCCTTATGTTTTCGGTCATATTGACTCTTTTGGCGAGATTGGGCTGTTTTCAACTTTTCACGAGCGATCTTGAACTTGCTCTTACGCTTCTGGATCATATCCGGGCCAAAATTATCTTTCCCGGTTTACGACCAGTTAAGAGGTGTTCGACACCTTCGTCCATAGAGAACTTCAAAAGGTGCCTTGCCCAAGCTAGATTGGTAGCTGTTGTTATAGGCAAATTCGGCAAATGGAAGGCATTTCTCCCAATCCATTCCAAATGAGATAACAGAAGCTCGAAGCATGTCTTCTAGGATTTGGTTGACGCGTTCTACTTGACCACTTGATTGAGGGTGAAAAGCAGTGCTAAAGGAAAGATGGGTTCCCATAGCGTTTTGGAAACTTTCCCAAAATCGAGAGGTGAAGAGACTTCCTCGATCCGAGTTAATTTCCAATGGAACACCGTGAAGAGACACTATTAGGGAGATGTACAAGTCGCTAGCTGACTAGCGATTATACTCTCGTGAGCGGTAAGAAATGGGCTACTTTGGAGGCGGTCGATAACGACAAAGATAGCATTATTCCCTTTCTTGGTCACAGGAAAACCGGTGATGAAATCCATACTGATTTTATCCCATTTCCATTCGAGGAATAGCTAAGGGTTGAAGGGTGCCCGGCGAGCCGTTGATGCTCTGCTTTTACGACGACGACAGGCGTCGCGATTAGCAACAAATTGAGCA